>JAKSZP010004084.1:0-173159 GCA_022478985.1 Massospora cicadina | reverse complement strand
AAAAGGCAGTCAACAATAGGGGAGTGAAACTCTATTGTCAAAAATTTATCCTTTTTTTAAAATTAGGAAAATTAACCCCTGTCAAGTACTAACAGTTAAACCAGATCCAGCTTGCTGAGCTTTAAAAGGAAGGTCATGAATTTGTTTTTAAACCTTATGCTTTTTCAATTTCAGAACAAGCCCATTTTGGGAACTCATATGAGTTGGACGATCTATTAAATTTTAATGGAGTCAAATTGGATTTACCCCTAAAGACATTCAATAATCATTATTAGATGTAAGCAATAAGATCAAGATAGTAATTATCAATTTGATACCCCCGCCATTCTTACATTAAACATGAAATAAAGCTACTTCTATGATTACACTTATATTGATATACTAGTAAATAATATTGAGTTTGATCAATAGTCAATAGCAGCACACCAGTTAATGTAATCTTAAGTCAATTCACAAAAGATAAGATCTCTCCTTACTGGCCATTGTCAACAATACAGAATGGCTTTTCCCAGGAAGCACCATTAGTGAAGGATCCTACAAAGCTTAACCCATTGAGGTTTGCCTCCCTATAGATAAGCTCTCCTGCCATGGGGTTACATAGCAGTAACTATCAAAATTTAATCAATTAGAGTTTCCTCAGCTTTTTAGAGAAATTCTTATTATGAAGAAAACGTCTTAAGGATTCTTATTTGTTATTTTCTTTACATTACTCTTAAGAAAAAAGTTCCTTTTACTAACTGCAATAATTTTATCAAAGTAACTTAAACTGATGGGGTAATTCTTATTTGCTGTCAAGAAGATGGTCATTGTAGTTGATCCCCTCCTTCCATCTTTTAGAAAATAAAGTATCCATTTACAAACACTAAAAGTTGACAGTTTTTTTCAAGGGAACAGAAAGTTGTTGACACTGGACTGTTTCTGGATCTGCCAAATGAGTTACTAGGAGATGTCTACTATATATGGGAAAATCATGGATTGCGCCTCACGTGGCTCCTGTTTTAATTTATCACCCAACATAAGGAGATAAATGTTAAACCAGCTAACTTAGTCACTCATAAGGTTACCGTGGAAAGGGACATAAAGCTAATTTTGGACATCTTATACTCAGAAAAGAAATCCTATCAAGTCAAAGCCTTAAGAAAACTATCAGAGTTTGGTCTGCCTGATGCCACCCCAGACACATGTGCACATATCCCATGAGATTAATAGGAGGTCTTATCAGTGGAACAAAAGGACCAGGCCTTGTCTTTATTAAAGAAACACATGAAAATACTTTTGCTTAAAAAATTGTGATCCAGGGTTTGTTAAAGGAATATAACACCATATTGAAACTGTGATGCCTTAAAAATGAAGCTTACAGCCTAAAATGACGTACCCAATTCAATGAAGAAGCTGTATAAAATATATCTTAATCAACTATTACATTAAGGAATAATTGTGCCATCTTTCAGCATTTGGGCCAGTACTTTACGTTATTGTCAAGAAAATGATGACTCCAACCAAGTATAGATTAACTCTTACCAACTAAATAAAATTACAAAAAAGCTATGTACTTCTTACCACATAAATATGATGCTCTAAATAAATTAGGAGTTGCAAGTATGCCACTACTTTGGACTCATCAGCAGTTATTGGCAGATTGAACTGACAAAAGAAGAACATGAAAAATATGCAATTATTACGTCCCAGGGACTATATATTAGCCAACATGCATTCCTCAAGGTCTGTGCAATGCACCTGACATTTTTCAGAGAACCATGTACACTGTTAGGGCCACATATAGTTTGAAGAAGACTGTCCATTTTTGTTGGGGTTGCAATTCCCAGTAAATGATTCTAAATGCCAATGGCTTGGTTTCACTGATTTATCTAGATGGGACTCCCTAGGGATAAATTTAGAAGCAATTTGTTCTAATAACATACCAGAGGCCCCTACAACAAGCCAAAAGGCTATAATAGGGGCAACTTCAGGTCTTATTGGGACAATCCTATGGGTGGGTTAGGAAGGGAGGGTGACAACTCCTCCAAAGTTTGCAGTTGGGTATATTGTGTTGAATTATATCAATATGATTTTAAATAAAATTTGGGTGGGTCGCAACCCATATGGAGTGGATCAGCTAAAACTATGGTGGTAAAAGGTTTCAACATCATGCGCAGCAGTCTGGCAGACATAATCGTGGAGGAATTGTCCATAAGATTACAGAAAGAGTAAAGCTATACTGACAAAATATATCAGTATTATTAATCAAAGATCTCTAGAATTTTCATGGATGATGGTGTGCATCATCAGATACCTTTGGGGACAATCATCAGGACGATATAGAGTGTGAATTCCACAAAAAAGAGTAAAGACACAAATTGATTTATTTAAAAGATTTTATGAAGGGAAGTTTAGAGAATAAACTGGAAACCTAAACCAAGGAGTGTGGTTGCCTATATAGTGGAGGATGGAGAAAGGGAGTTTAAAATTTTATATTGGCTAAGCCTCTTGCTGGGCACCCTAATCAGCAGAATGGGCTGCTTACAAAAGGTTTAAAATGGAAGGCAAAGAAGTTCCAAATGGCAGTATAGAAGTATTGGCCACAAGTATGCTGGATTGAAAAGAAATTATAGCGAGAAACTACCATACTTAATCAGTGACTCAGCAAATGGGTAAGTTACCAACACCAGCTCCACCAAAACCTATCCTATTGATTAATTAATCATAAGAATATTATTAGTAAAATGTTGATATACAAATTTAATCCATGATCTAACCATTAAAATAAACCTGATATGACTTATTAGGAGAATTAAGGCTCATATGGGGATTTGGTTGGGGTGGGGAGTTTCTTTGTTATCATCAGTGAACAGGCCACACTTGGGATGATCCTGGGTCCTCTATAGGGCGCTAAATTGAATTACCTCTTTTCAAACCCCTTCAACCATCATTACCATATCTGAAGATTAAATGGAGGGCAAAGAGTAAAGTTCTTCAGGAGTCAGGTCAGTAACCCACCGCTCATCTATCACGTGAGCTAGGTCATTGAGCTGAGAGAGGGGCTTTACTGAGGACTTTTCCCCTTTCTGCTTCTGTGTGGAAATTTCTTGCAATCCAACTGAAGGGTCTGGACATCTGTACTTACATACACTATATTGAGCGATCTGAGATTTGCTTTTTGATACATCTTGACAACATCAACGTGTTCTTGTGCACCTTTACACTACATGTATCTCACTTAGAGGATGTATCCAAGCGGATAGCCAAAGATCAGATGAAAACTAACCCCATCAAGTGTCAATTTCAAGACTCAAATGGATTACCTGGGTCACATTGTCAATACTCAAGGGATGTTCCACCAACCCCAAAAGCTTAATGCTGTCAATCTGGTTCATAAAATGGTTTAGAAAGCTAGATGAGCCCTTGCTCCACTTATTAAGAAGTGGAGTGGCCTTTTAATAGTCTAAAGAATTCAAGTATATATTCACAAGCTAAAAGCAACTCTAACCTGGGCACCAGTGCTAGGCTACCATAATTTTGACCGGTCATTTATTGTTCAATATGATTATTCTTGACAGTCATTGTAGTAGTGCTACCTTAATGTGATTAGTATGGAGAGAACATCCAGTAGATTTTTGCAGCTGCTCCATCATTAAGAAGAAGAGAAGTTATAAGTTAACAGAATTGAATGTTTATTCATTATATTTTTTTGCAAAAAGTCCGCTTTTACCTTTATGGGTTAAGTTCCAAATTGCCACTGATAACGCCTCCTTGTGGTGGCTGTACAACCTTAAGGAGCATAAAGGTTGGTTAGCCAGGCAGGCATTGTTGCTCCAGGCCTATGATTACAAAGCATTACACCAACTAGAATCTTCTCATCAAGATTCTGATGGACTTTCCAGTTGCCCACTGTTTCAGAATTGTCTTTTTATAATCAACTGTTTGAGAAATTGAAGGCATATAAATTTAATAATGAGTAACATACCATAAAAATAACCTAGACTGTGTATTAAAGAACAAGAAATTTGAGGTGATATACTCTAAAACTTGTAAGTGATGGTCAGAGATGCTTATGCCCAGCCCCATCCAAACAGCCATTAACTATTATGTAAGCTCATCAGATTGCTGGGCATGGCGAACTGATCACACTCTGAAGAAAGTCCAAAAGAGATACCATTGGGGTTTCCATGTGATATGATATCTAAGACATTATGATGGACTTTTAAGTATTTCAATCACAACGGCCCTTTAAGGCCTCCACCACCTAAAACTAGTTGAGCCCAACTGAGTTTGGCATACTATCTCAATTGTTGTTATTGGACCTTTTCCTGTAAGCAGCTTCAATAACCAGTACATAATTGTGGCCATCAACCACTTTACTAATCAAGTCAAGACTAAACCCATTCACAATGTTGGAGAAGTTATTACTTCTAAATTCATCATTTAAAGCATTAAGCATAGGCATGGGTGTCCGCAGGTTACTTTAAAAGACAATGGTGCAAAATTACTTATATGGGATATTATGAACTAAATATACTATGAAAATTAAATAGGTCCTAGCAAATCCTTATCACTAAGGGCCGATGGGACTGTTATTAGGGTCAACAGAACTCTAGAGCAAATTCTCCGCAAGTTTGCTGCCACTTCCCCATCCCAGTAAACACTTTACATCAATCAGAAATATTTGCCTATAACCTCAGTTATTGTAAATCCATGGGGTTCTCACCTTCCAAATGCTCTATGGTTGGCAGCTTGCTTTGCCTACATTGTTGCTTTTAATTGTAGAAGATGAGGTTGGAGTCTATCTTAAAGAGCACTTTGAAAGATTAGTCATGGAATATTAAGATTAAAGCCAAATATTATTGAGCTGTCTTTACTATAAAGATTAATAAAAACCCAAGATGATATAGTCAGGTTTTACTATAGGTTGATTAAAGACTTAACTTTAGGCTTTTAACTGGGTTTGGTATCTTTATTGATTTTAGCTTACACAATTATTGATTAATTGATTGATGATTCTTAGGGCCTAAGCCTAAAGCATTATTAATAACAATTACAGATCAATGTTTTTTGGCATAAGGCCTAAAATCATGATTATGAATTTATCAATCATTGTTTTATCAGCCCTAAGGCACAAATTTATTATAATAATATAAAGCACTGAGAGATTTCCCATAAAATGCCAAGTTCACAACCTAAAAAATCCTGAATATATAGCCCTGTTAATACTCCACCAGCCAATGAGATAGGGAAGAATGCCCAAACCATTTTAATATTATCTTGATGTTAAGCCTGAAGTTGTATTCAGTGTATAGCTCCATAATTCTCCCCCATAACAGCCTTATACCACCAATTGTACCTTGTTTTAATAGCTTCCTAATGGCAAAAATGAAACCACTAAATGTGTTACCATTACTTATCTCAGTTCAGCCTTAGATGATGAATCATAATCTACTCAAACTCAGAACCTGGACTATGCCATCCCCTCCTACATTCCTAATCTAATATATACCTCACACATGGTATGTGCCTATCCCTCATCATAGTCTGTAATATTCATCTCACTCTTTTTTCTAATCTTTAATTTTACCTGCTACTATTTAAAGCTTTATAATTTCTCAAATAAATAACTTTATCATTGCATTTTTATGATCTATTAAAATTCTCTTGGTAACTCTTAACTTTTACTTATTAAGTTATATTTCATAATATCAAGATTAACTCAACTTTTATTCTGATGACACAAGCTTAGAAAGACTGCATTTAGAAATGGTTTGTGCCACTAGTGAATAGCTGGTGGCCTGACAAAACTGGTACTCCTTAGCAAGTTCTTTCCAAGCCACACCAAGAATTCTATGAAACTAGGATAAATAAAGATGGATTTAAACCAATTTTAGGTCCAACTAAATTAAAGTATTACCACTAAAAACCACTCAGAGAAATGAAGGTAGTTTACCAGTGGCAAAT
The DNA here is from genome assembly GCA_022478985.1 of Massospora cicadina. Taxonomy (NCBI): domain Eukaryota; kingdom Fungi; phylum Entomophthoromycota; class Entomophthoromycetes; order Entomophthorales; family Entomophthoraceae; genus Massospora; species Massospora cicadina. The sequence goes on along the minus strand of JAKSZP010004084.1, from coordinate 167,213 downwards.
TAATAAATTTTGAACTTATATGGCTAATTAAAAAACCATGGACAGCTTGCATTTTAGACTATATAAAACAATGAAAGAATTAATAGAAAAGGTGGAGTCAAACAATTACAAGTCCAATATTGTAAAAAGAGTGTTTGAATGAAGCAAGCGAAAATATCAGCCAAAAGACCCCGGCCAACTCTAGGTGGAACCCCTCAGATTGTGGTAACACTTTTATTAATACAATTTGGGCAAATATCACGAGTTCAGGCAGTTGGATTGAACTGACTGTGCAGTAGAATTAGGGGAGCCATTGGGAGGTCTCCCTGCATCTTACATCCACTTTAGTTCAAACTCTAACACAGAGACTGGGCCCTTTTATAGGCCTGGAGGGGGTCCCACTAGGTGAAAAGATTTTCTCACCTAATAATTGGGTCAAATATATAAAATTGCTGCCTCACAGATATATTTTACCTGTAACTAATTTTCCATCAGCCATTCCATCTAAGCAATGTGAGTCTCATGAGCTTCAATAGTTTGAAACTAATATTCCCTAATTTGGCTATTACTGGCCTAATCTGAACTTTTCATTGATTTCACTTCGATCTTCGCTATAGTTTAGATACTAAGAAGTAAGAGATCAAGAGGGTTCAAGTTTTTCCCCATTGCCACAACTAATAAAAGTATATAAAAATCCAACTTTCTAGTTAAAAGTGGTTTATTATTTTTATTATAAGTGGTGTAAATTAATCCCCTGAAAAAAATTGTTGGAATTTAGGTGTGAAATGCACCAAAGAGCATCTGAAAAGCCTAAAATCCAACAGTAACTTATCAACATTGATGGTTTTCTCAAAGAGTTTATCTTTGAGTCAACCATCAAAATCTATTATCTCCCTCACTTGACTAAAATATTGAGCCCTGAGTTTCCTGATTTTCTCTTCAATGTCTGCAAATAGCACCTCCTCAGCCTATCAAAACTTTGTTAAAACTCTTGATCCCAATCAACGCTTTCAGTTCAACCAGTTGGACCAAAGTATGCATAGGTGTAAGTTCCTATGCTCCCTCCATGAGTCTAAATTGGGTCAAAGTATCACTGAGCCAACAGTTATGACTTCTACTTGACCCAAACTATTGTTGAGGAGGAAGTTATTCTAGCTGCGGAGATTTCTCAAAGGTCCTTGGGTTATGGGCTTCTTCTGTGCTCCTAACAAAATCCTACAGAGGACATTATTGGTCGCATCCTTGATCATAGGGATGCCAATTTTTTGCTGTCATCCCTTTATTGGGATGGGGACCTTCTGGCAGAGTTTATCTTCATGCTCAATAATTTCCTAATATCTAGAGCCTATTTGGCAACCCTGGTCTCTTCAAGTTTCCATGTCAAGTCAACTTCTTGATCAGGTGAGGGCCAAATACAAGCATTTTTTTGGCCCCATTCTCCTTAGATTGGTCAAAGACGCTTCCATTTGGCACCAAGGTCTTGTCCATGATGACACTTTTGAGAAGGAGGTTAATGATTCCTGGTACATGACACTTGAAAATAGGCCCAATTACACTTCATCGCTTGCTTTAAACAGCCATAATGTCTATAATGGTTCTTTCCACTCAGCCATTCATGCAGATTTTGACTCCTTACACCAGGATAAATCAAAAAACTATCTTCCTAGGATGTCCTTGCTCAGCCACCTCATGCATATTTACCTGAGCGGATGCTCTCAGGCCAGTTGCACGTCCCCCTCAATGAATGGTTGAAAGCTCAGGTTCATTGAATCCAGCTAGTGATGCCAGAGATATATCAATTTCACACTTTTATGATTTATTGTCTTCTCTTGGGTTTTTGCTTTCCTCCTGATTTTAGTCTTGTTCATATTACTACCAACAGTTTTGTACCCTCACTCTCAATCATTCACTGGGAATCAGCAACTACAAGCATGCAACGCATCTGGTTCTGAGCGGCTATGGCCCTGTTTCTTGCCACTCACCAACTGGATTGGGCTAAATTGGCATGCACAGAGTAAGAAGATGGTCCTGAGTCACCTCCTCCCTCAAATCAGAGGGTTAAAAACCTTAATTAATCAATTATTTTTACTAATTCACTTAGTTTGTTATGTAAATATTGTTTTTATTAACTATATATATATTTACTTTACTATTATAGTTTTTCCATAAATCATATATTTTAATATTTTTTCTTTCTTTATAATTAAATTGTTTGAGGTGGGTCGACCTTGGGACAAATATACCACACTGAGAATGTTTTCTAGCCAGTACAGGTTTTGAACTCAAAACCTGCACTAGGGGTGGAAGCAGTTTTACCCGCTCAGTTAACCACCCTTTATAAGTATAATTATATATTATCTTTTTCTTATTATTAAGTTTTTCTCTAATTAGCCCTCTTGTTAAATCTACTAATGAATTTCATGTGGATGCAATTATAGAAATGGCCTATTATAACTTCTTTGATTGTGTAAACAAATTCTTGATGTCTTCTCATAATCACAAAATGGGCCTATCAAAACGTGATTTAACTTCTGTAATTAAACCAATCTATTTTATTACAAAATAGTACTTTATCGCTGATTGAATTTGACCAAAATTAATCAATTTTTCGAATACTTTTCAAGTTGGGCATTTTTAACAGCAAAGCTATTATTGAAGGCTTGAGCCTGAAGCTTAATTAATGTATTTGAAAGCTTCTTGACATATTGGTGGTAATTTTCTCCTCAGGATCTTCTAATACTGATTATAGCAGGATGGTAGGACTATATGTTTTCCATATAGAACCTGGAAAGGTGACATCATAGTGGCAGATTGTTGTATATGTTTTAGGCAAACACAGCCAAGCTCAGAAACTTGCTCCATTCAGATGGTTTGTCAGAGGTAAACTTCCAGACAATGATTACAAGCTTCCCATTTACATTATCAACTGTTCCATTGGTCTCAGGATGGTAGGGAGCAGAGAGCACGCCTCTTACTACCATCAATTGATTGAGCTATATGATAACATTAGGGTACAATTTCTTCCATTATCAGTTAGAATAACCTGTGGACAACCATGTTTGTGAATGTCACTTTAAAGGATAAACTTGGGTGTCGTCGCTGCTCCTACTTTCCAAATAGCCTTAGCTTTGACCCACTTTTCAGGCAATGTTAGGAATAATGATATACTTGGCCTTGAAATTGTTAGTGGAAAGTGGTCCAACAACATCTATTGATACAGTATGCCAAGCAGAATTTGGTCTGACCAAGCTGATAATAATTGCTCTTTCAGGACAGTTTTTGTCATTGTCATTCAGTGCAACACTTCAGTATTTCCTGAAACTCAAATTGCATGCCTCCCAGTAGTACTGCTTAAGATGCTCCTTCGTTTTCTTGAACAAACTGTGTCCTATGGCCTTTAAAAGCAGCCATTATTAAATCTGTTTATGTTGAAGGTCTCATAAAATGAACTTCTTTACTTCAATCGCTTTGTACAATGTTCTGTTTTCAATCAAAGTGTCTTGTCATAGATCCAAGAGTAATTTTGAACAGTTTCAGGCTCATTTTGAAATTCCCCACTAAACATTTTTTGGAACAGATTGTCAGTGGCCAAAATGACTGTAGTAATGGTAGGTAGTTGGGATAAACATTCAGCATTCTGATGCTTCACTCCTTCATGATGCTTAATCATGTAATTATAGGCTTGAAGATTCAATTCCCACCACACTAAATAGTCCTTGGGCTCTTTCAAGTTGTTCATCCTTTTTAGGGACGAATAGTATGCTGTAACCATAAAGTGAGTGCTATGCAGATAAACCAGAAATTGCTTAGGGCCTATAAAGCCGCTAAGAGTTCCCTTTCCATCACCATGCAGTTCCTTTCATGAATGTTAAAGGTCTGACTATTGAAGGCAATTGGATGTTCCTCGGAATCTTCTCCAAAATAGGACAACAAGGCTCCAACTGCCATGAGTGAGGCATCAGTTTGGACAATAAACTCGTGATCAAAGTCTAGGTATTGCAAAACTGGGTCTATCGTTAGGGCTGATCAAAGCTAATCAAATGCCTCTTGACAGGCCAGATTCCAGCAGAATGCACCTTATCTTTAAGTAGATGTAATAATGGATCTCCACTGTGTGAAAAATTGGCAATAAATCAGCGATAATAACTGATCCTGCCCAGGAAAACTTGGATATTGCTCTTAGAATCAGGTTGTTTCATCTTCAATATTGCATCTAGTTTGGACAGCTAATGTTAAAGTCCTTTTTGTTTTATAACAAGGCCAAGATATTCCAATTGGTCGTTGAAAAATTAGCACTTCCTGGGCGCGATTTTCAAATTAGCAGCTGTTATTTTCTTGAAGGCCTCCTCTAAATGTTCCAGATGATCACTGAAAGTGCGGCTGAAGTCCTTTATGTCATCCTGGTAAACTAACACACAGGACAACTTTAGATAACCCAGTATTGCGTCAATCACTCTTTAAATGTAGCTGTGGGAATTACATAGCCCTTGTGGCATCCTTTTCAGCTGGGAAAGGCCCTCTTGAGTTTATTGTGACACATTTTTCGCGCTCCTCTTTAGGCATATCAATCTGCCAATATCCACTTATTAGGTCCATAGCAGAGAAGAACTTTGCGCCTACTAATCAATACAAGGCGTAGTCAATTTGCGGAAGGGGTACAGATCCTTCTTTGTGATATTATTCAGCTTTTGATAATTGACAACAACCTGATTATTCCCGTCCTTCTTTTCTACTATTATAATTGGGGCAGCTCAAGGGTCTTTTGATGGGGCCAACATGCCACGATCCATAAGCTCTTTTATTTCTTTTAAAACAACTTCTTCTGCTGCTTTTGACCATCTAATCAGGCTTAACCAGATGGGGTCATGATCACTTTTATTAAAGGTGTGTATCACTTTCCTAGAACAACCTAGGTTGAAATTGTCCTTAGCAAATATTTCTCAGTATTTCATAAATAAATACTGAACTTGAACCTTTTCTGGGCCAGTCAGGCTCCCTAATTCGGCCATTGGTATGTCATTTTGATGCTTATTGTCTTTTTGTTGGGAAATTGTGTCTTGTCTAGGGTCTCAAATTTATGAAAAGTCTGAAGTCTGTAATTGGGAATAAATGCAAGTAGGAAATAACTTGATGCCTCCATATAGCAATGGGCTAATCTTATAGGTTGACACATAAGATGTGAATCTCTTCATGTCCTGGAATGACTATACCAGGTACAATATTTGATTCTAATTAGGATCTAGACCACGGCTGGAATATTTTCCCATAAAGTCATTATAGAATTTTTAATAGTCAGACTGGTAGGAATGACTACTTGGGTTCCAGGCAACACGGGAACTTGTTGATTCAAATGCAATGGGATTCCTTTTTATTTGAGAATTTTCATTGGTAGGGCCTTAATCCTTAAGACTTGGTATACTCGATTGGGACTATACCATCCTTGTAGTCCAGGTCAAAGAATAAATTAGGTTCTTCTTTTCAACCTTCCGGCCTTTGTTATGGTATAATGGGATACTTTGCCCCATGATGGTGAGGGTGTCCTCCTTGTGGTTTGTGATAACACTAAGTCTTCTCAAGAAATTGGTCCTGTTTAGGATATTCTAGTTCATATTAAGTAATACTATGGCTGGTGCAATTACTATAATAGATATAAAACGTAAGGGTAGGGTGATGTATGCCCAGTGACTTAGTGGTGTGCGCTCAGCCATACCATACTCCCAGCAGTGGGCAACATTGGGCGCAAGCTTCAGCTTCTTAACTAATTTGATTCTGACAGTGTAAATAAATGCCCTACTATCAACAATGGCCCGTACTTGAAATCATTCACCAATATATCCACATATGTACATTCAGAGTAGGTTAAAGAATCCTTTACTAACTGTATATGGTGATGGTTGATCGGTTCTAAGTGGGACTTCAGGATTGAGCAGATCTTAAAAAAAGATTCTGTAAAAGTATTCATCAGAATAACCACTTGTACATCATTTTGAGAGAGCAGGTCTGAGGAACGTTTGTATGTCTGTTTTACCCTTGGTTGAAGATCTGTTTGGCATAGGGCTTTGATACTATGGGCCTGAGATTCTTAAGTGGTTTATAGCTGTTTTGACTCTTTTTCTTTAGCTTGGGTTGCAACCATGTAGACATTTTCAGCTACGATGTGATGCAGGCTATCTTTAGCCACCTCATCGGCCAAAAAACCTTACCTGAGTCAGGTGAAATGTGTGATAGGGCATTGGTGGAAGTAGAGCATTCCGCCTCTACTACACCTTCTCTTTTCCTGCCTTTTCTGTACTATTAAACTTCAGGGCCACATTCACCCCAGGTTTCTTGTCTGCCCATCTATAGCATTAGCTAACAAAATGTACCTTTTTGCCACTTTTATGACATGTAATTGGCCCTGGTTGCAGAACAGATTTTTGTTTGCAGGCTAATTATTCTTTCCTTGGTCATTAAAATTAGTATTATTTGGTCCCAAAAATTGGAACTTAACTGATCTCTGGGTTTTGTAGGGGCGTCAAAGCTACTAGTGCACTTTCTTAAATACTCCGTGAGTTCCAAGGATCTCATGGTCCAATTAAAGGCTGCAATTATAACACGCTGCAAGTCACAGTATGGTTCAACAGCATGCTCAATTGCAATTTTCCGAGTCAAATTTGTCTATAGCATTAGACCCATGTAGGACTTGAGCCTCATGGTAGAACCTATCAGCAAAGTCTCTGATGTACTCATTTTTCTGGAACTTTGATGTTAAGCAGATCTTTTTTTCAGGCTAAAAGCTTTTTCAGACCCTCCAACTTGCTTTATCACTGCGTTTTTCGCATCCAACTAAGACCAATTGTCACCCAAGTAGGGCATGACGAGGTTAACATTGTGTGAGTCCAAAAGAATTGATAAGAGTTTTTAAATCCGCATGATCAGATGCCCCTCATATAGATTTTTTGAATAATAGCAGGAAGTAATGAAAATTCACATCTTCATCAAACTTTGGAAAGTTTAAGGGGTTGAATTCATTGCGCCCAGATTCAGCCAGAGGAGTTTCATTTTGTCTAGAGCTCAATTTCCTTAGTGAATCCTCCTTTAAAGTTGACCCACATTTAAAATGAGTGTTTTCTGGAGTTGGAATAGAAGCCAAAATTTTAGTAATGAAACAAACGTCTGAAATATCAGTTTCAGCATCCATGTTGATCCCTGATGACTATGTTTCGTGGAATTGTTCCAAACTGCTAGATTTGGAATTTTTGCTTTGGGCCTTAGGTAGTTTTCCTAATCATTTTATTCTCAAATATTTGGAGGTTCCACTATTCTCTCCCAATAAGGACTAGTCAAACTAATGGCAGCTTTTACCATTTGAGGATATTATTTTCCTTTTAAGGCTCTCACGCTCTTTTCTGTATGTGACCTGAAAAGCCAAAATATGCTTGAAATCTTCAGTCAGATCAGCCAAGTGGTCATTTGTGGCAGATAGCTGGGTTTGGTGTTCTTACTTTTCCTTGACGAGCTCAACATTCTTGGCTTTCACAGATGACACTGTTGACTGAAACCTTGAGAATTTGTCATGGATTTGGGAAAATTCTCCTCATAACTTGGCCTTGCTGGTAGTGCAGTAAGATCCTCGAGGTTCTTTTGTAGAATTCCCAGCTCAGTTCAGACATATTCATTAAACCAAACGTTCATCGCTTTTAAATCCAGATGATTTCTGTGAGCAGAGGTAGCATCTTCAGTCAGGCGTTTGGTTTGATAAGACAGGAATTCTGCGTGAGTTTCTAATTTACGGCAGCATTTATTGACATTTTGTACCCACTCACTGGTCAATCTGTTGTTAGTGATGACTTCAGCTTCAATCTTAGGAACTTCAATATTGAACTGTTCTTCTGAAGTAATCAGCCTTCTATGAGCATCTTTGAAATGCTCAGTACTGATGACAATGACATTTCTGACTTTGGTAAAGCTAGAATTTAACTTATTCAGTAGATTAGATTGGGAAGACTGCTCTTTCTCTTGAACTTTGTAGATCTCTGTAAGCACTAGATTCTTCTGAGCCAGAATCCTCTAAGATTCTTTATGGATGGCTGTACAAAGCTGACCAAAAACCCATTGGTTGCTTGTGTGCTAATAAGGCGTCTGGCTAGAGTTGCCATTGTTGCCTCTTAGTATTGCATGTTCATCTCCATCTTGAAGGCCTGATCCTTGAGGTAATGAAATAGAACAAAGGACGGGTCCATCTGAGAGGACCCAATTCCGTAGCCATGGAAGTGGGTTCTCATCATCTCTTTTACACTGTCTGAGGTAAATTCAATAGAGCCTGTCAACTCTACGTTCCCTCCTCCCACTGTGTTAAGATCTAAAGAGTACAAAGTCCTATCCTCAGTTTTCTGGCGGGCAATATTAAAGTACTCAGTGATTTCTTGGTCACTGGTTTCCATATCATTATTGTCAAATCTGACAGCTTCTGCCTGGTATCTTGATTGGTTGTTCAAATCAAGTTGTGTATTATGGTTTTTAGTGAAACCACTTGTTAATTTTGAGGATTTACTCGCTTAGTTAGTATACTCCTGCTTCAATAGTTGTGAAGAACTTTGGATGATTTATCCTCGATTCTGCTATGTGTATTATGGTATTTCCTAGCCATTCTGAAGATCACAAAGCTAATACAACAATTATTGACTCTTCTGGTCTCTTCTGGGTATATTTAACTCTCTAATTAGGAACTCCTCTTATGTAGGTAATAATGACAAGCTCCCCTTAATGCTTATCTACACTTCTCAATATGAAGATGGAATTAATAAAAGATGATAAAATATAGTCCAACGTAAGATGGAAAAAACGATAATTTTATTTCAAGGCCAGGCGCCAGTATTTTATACCTCTAGGACATCACCTGTCCATAATCATCTATCAGATGAGTTCACTAAAGCCATTCCAATCCTCTATGGATTATGGTATTGGTTATTAAAGTTCCCTCAAGTCAATTTGGTCCTTGAATTAACTTAACTATAATTTATCTAGCCCAATAAAAGCACTTCTATTCTCATAATTAGGAGATTTTTAGGCGTAATATTAGCACCTCAACGCTGTATATCTGCTTTACAATCAGCATGATTATGTTTCATCATACAGCTGAAAAAATACAATAAAATGGGAAAATAAAATATATAATTTGAATACTGATGCACCCCTAATTGAGACATCAGCAGGCCTCTCAATAGTATTAGGTACTCCATAATAGGGTCATCCATAAGCAAGTAGTATTGTGCCAATTACAAAGATCAACATACATAAAATATATTATCATTAATAGTAATTGCATTATATTTGTGAGTGCAAAAAAGTTTATGCCGTAAACCCACTTGATTCACCCAAGTGAGTCCCGTAATTTGCTATAATATAATTATATCATAGTTATTAGCTATAATAATTGTGATTGAGCGCCATCAAGGCGGTTCTGAGATGAATCTGATTTAGCATACTATGCAGATAAATTGGGAAAGATCAAGGGATCCATCAATGGGAGTAATCTATCAGCATTGATGGTTTACTCAAAGGGTTACTTTTGAGTCAACCATCAAAATCTAACAGGTTGTCCATAGAGTTGCTTCCAAACTGTTCATTCCATGCACTATGTTTATGGGGGAGGATATGGGGCTCCTGGACAGCAGCAAAATCATTAAGCGTGACCTGAAGTTGCAGATGTGGCGAGTTATATTTGAAATCCTAAAATAATTTGCATTAATGGATTGAAGGGCCAGGGTGCTGCAATGGGTACTCATAGCTGATCTCCTCAACATCTTGAAGGGTTGTCAGCTATTGAACCTGAAGCTGTAAGGCAGCTTATTTTAAGCCCTTTATCTTGACTTTAAGCGGCAATTCTATCAGAGCGCCCAGGAGTTTGAGGTGTATGAGAAGGTGGGAAGACGAGGACAGGATGAGCCAGCCTAGGATGCTGCTCCCATCTATTTGCATGTAGAGATCCAGAGGTTGCTTAGCACAGACCTCTTCTATGTCCCCATTTATGAGTCAGAGTCCATAATTACATCCTCCAGCACTGTAAAGGAGTTACATGAGATGGGCTGTGTGAGTGGTTTGGGGCTCTTTGAGGAGTCATATCTTCCGTGGGAAGCTTTTTTTCATTCAGTAATAGTTAGTGAGCTCTTGTTGGAGCAGAGGTTTGCTGAGATAGGGCGCAGGCGTTTTCTGTTAATGTTGTAGAAGAGCATTGAGGGAGTTGGTCAACGAGGGGAGCATTGTAGGAGAAAATTTGCTCTTATTCAGTGTGGGTATTGCCTCTGGGAAATTGGAAGGGAGTGCCCACTAGGAGAGGGCTTAGGTCCCAAGAATGTCTGAACCTACTGTCAGCACTGCGGTATTAATTGCACAAAAAAGGGATTCAGGGGTAAGATACTGAATAGAAGCCCATTGTGTGAGTTGTGGAATAGCTGCTGCAGTCACTTGGGAATGTTTTGGCCTGGTTTAGGACCCTAAGTGGTAGATGAGAGGGCTTGTTTTTGAGCCATGCATCCAATATACAGGTGTCCAAGGGCATTATACTATAAACGGGGGCGCTTGCTCAGGGTCAACAAAGAAGATCTATGGGAATGACCCAACAACTGCAAAACAAGGGATGAACTCTATATTGTGGGCCGTAGTGAGGAGGGGACAAGAAATGTCTTTCCAGTCAGGCTCTTTAAGTGGGAGCATGGTAAGAGGGGAAACCAAAGTCTACTGAAAGTACAGACCCAAATTCCGTTAAACCATAATGAAGCGCCCGTCTAAGTGATTAAGGACCAATAGTCACTAGAAGTTGGAAAATGTATTCCATGATTTTTATCCAGGATAGAACATGTGCAGGAGATACAGAGAGATCCTGTGATGGAAATTACCTTTCAAAGGTTGCTGAGCGTTGTTTGCTAAATTGGCTAAAATCATAGCTTCTAAAAAGAATTTAGAACCATATACAAAATTGCATGTCTGTTGGCAAACTAAAGACTTAGAATAAACATAATCAATTAAACTCCTAAATTGAAAATTCACCGTTGGGTTTCATCCCTATGGAGTGAAAGCATGTAAGTAATACACTTTTTAGCTCTAGATTGTTCTTTATGAAGTCTCAGGCTCCAGAATGTAATGTTCTAGAGGAGATATATCAGAATTCTAAATTGCTTTTAAATTTTAAATGATCTATTATAAAACTCTTTCTCTCAATTCGCCCACTTTTTGTTTGAATCATGATCAATTAATTTAAAAAACACAACTCCACACGTCATTGACCCTCTCTCCAGTCCCCTACGTTGACGATCTCAACGCCCACTGCCCCCTTGTGGAGCAGGGGGCACCCCCTCCTAATGTTTTTTGGCCTCTGCCAAAATGCACCCAAGATGGTTCTACTAGCCCTCCCAACTCGGCCAGTCGCTTCATCCCGCCTAAGGACCTAGCTTTACACCTTGCCCGCACACAGGCAGTGCCTCATTGCCCCTAGTACTCCCTTGGAGCACCATGCGCTTTGGCCTTTGGGTCAAATATGGCAAGTTATTCCCATATTCTGACTGCACTATCATTGAACTTGCCCAGGATCTTTGCATCCTGCTGGCTTCATTGACTTCCACCCCTTCAAGGGGTATTTTGACCTTGGCTTCTCATGTGAAGCTAGTATGGCAGTCACAGCTACCATTCCCCTGGTGCTCCAGGGCGTACCCCTCCCTACCACTCAAACCCAGTTGCCCACTGATAACACTCTAGTGGCTCAGTTTGCGGGCCTCCCTACCCACCTCCCCCCAAAATTTTATACAATGAACTGTTAGCCAGTTTGTCAGCATATGGTTTGGACCCCATCCTCCGATTTGTTGTTCCCATTGGAGCCTCCCAACTTGCAGGCCCTTGTGCCTTCGCAACCATACATCCCACTTCTATGGAGGTTGCCCTCTTGATTCCCCCTTGAACCATCATTCCCTCTGCCCCAGACCATCCTTTCTGGGCTTTTGTGGATGGAGGGCGCACTATCTGCCATACTTGTTTCGAACTATACCATTTAAAATGGCGCTGCCCCTCCAACACCTGAGCCATGGCCCACACCCAACCCTTTGCTTGATGACCCAATCACTGACCCAGTTACTTTCTTCCCCTGGGGCACCTTCCTCTCCCCTCCTATTAAAAAGCCGGAATCTGAAGCTGGGACAGTCCCAGCCAATAAGGAGCAGTGTTATCAAGCCCTTTCTCCTCAACCAACAAATAAGGGGTCCAACTAGGCTCTGGTTAATTCTAAGCCACACTTGCTTTATCCCAAGCCACACTCCCCTGTGTCAACGTATTATCCAGAATTAATTATTGTTAACCAAAATTCCTGGAATTGTTTGGATGAAGTCAATGAATTGGGTGATCCTGTCTCTGAATCAGTCAGCCCTTCTTGCTTTGAAGAGTTCATCGATGCTGACTATGTGGCCCAGTTCCCCCTCGCCACTATTCACCTCACCCAGGTGCCCCATACTCTGATCCAACCATCAGTTATTTGAAGAGGTAATTGCCTCCCCTCGTGATATATCACTCCATTCTGCTGCAAGTTTGTCCATTGAGGTTTTATCCAAAGGCCTTGTCCCCCCTCCCATGGACCCTGCGCTGGCCCTCCCACAACAACAAGAATTCCTCTGCCAATACTCCTTTGCCAACAATAATCCTAAATCCTTGGCGCCACAAGCTAAGTTTAGCCCAAGAACCCGCCTCACCCCCAAAGTTGTAGACATGGATTCTTCCTTGTGCAACATCCGCCTTAGATGTGGGGAAGGCCCTTGCCACTTACCTTTCTGACTGCCTCAAAAATGGTATCCCCTGGCCAGCTCCACTCCCCTCACTGGACCCCCACTTCCAAGATGCGCCTAAACCCTTGATCTCTGATTTTTTCTGCTGCCTATCAGCCTCAGTTGAGCTCGCTCAGCCTCCTGGTCCCCCTCTCCCTCCGTCATGGTCAGTTAGCAGTTTTTGCTTCCAACTAGGTTAGAGTTTAGCATTTGGTTTTTTATGTCATTTGCAGGGCCTCAGCCGTGTCATTTCGACTTTTGGTGTGGTTTTCTTTTGTTAGTGCTTGGCAATGTCCATCCCCTGGTCAGTGTGCATCAATTAAATTTTAAATTTTAAATGATCTATTAAAAAATTTAGACAAAGCTGCTTATAGAATCTTCGCCTGTTTGTTTATATAGTTTAGGAAGTGGAACTTGGGAATATGCTTGAGGAAGTTCCTGCGGAGTCTAAGGATAGCTTGTCCTCAGTAGCCTATTCCAAGAATCTCAGTCTCTAAATTCTTATCTAGAACAATTCTAGAACGTCCAAAGCTAACTCAGCCATTAAAAACTTCTAATCATATTTTTTTATTTAAGTTGTTTTTGACCTTCAATTCATTTTTAATCTACTATTTTTTAGAAAAATATTACTGTAATAGACATGGTGTCATTTATACTTTCATATATAAATTTAATCTAGATTCTTTAACCAATCTTTGAGGGTAAAGGCCCTCATAACTGCTTGTTATGCTTGTATTCCTTATGGGGAAAGTAAGGCTATGTGTCAGTCAGGCATAGCCTTGACCGTCACATCACCCCATTCTAAAACCTGATTCCCACCAGTGGCGGTGGTGGTAGTGTCCATCTGCTTGGACCCTGTTTTATTCTCTTAAGGTAATTGAGCAGCCAACTTGGAGACCCTTGTTCAATCGGATGTGTGTGCCTCTGAAACCATTTGGACAATCACGTTCTTCTTAGCCTGCTGACAGAGCTGGGTAACTTCCCAAGCATAGTGTCCAAAACTTCTGCATATAAGCCAGATAGGCAACATAGGCTTCTGTCTGGTTATCACTGGTGGGACAGATAACAGGGGATTCAGGAATGGCAGATGAATTGCAGGTTACTGAGATCGTAACTCTTCCTTTGGAATGTTCACGCTGAGTGTTTTGGAGTGAGCGATTCAGTGAGTTTGTTGGATGGCGAGCCTGTACAGGCCAGCTCTGACTGAACTCAGCAGCGTTCCTTTGAGTAACTTGTGGGCAAAGGTCCCCCTCCCAGGGGAGAGGTTGACAACCAAACCTGCAACAGGTGCAGGAGGATGGTTGTTAGGAGAAAGCAACAGGCCTAGATGAGGCCTGTTTTCCACCATAAATCTGAATCATCGCCCATGGATAGAAGGGAATTTCATATGAACTTCTAATATGATGGACAGCATTTCTAATGGTTTCTGAATGTTGTTTGCTAACTGGGACAGTTTTATATCCCCAAACAGAATACAGCATCATATACTCGCTGAATGTCCATTAGCTACACTGGCGTTTTAGAACAAACTGCACTATCAAAAAGAGTCCCAAACTATTTACTTATTATTGATTTTCATCCCTGAGGAGCGGTAGCATGTAAGAATAACCTGTTTTACCTCTAGAGTGTTCTTCATAACGTCTCAAGTGCCAGATATCTGAGTTTAAAAAATAGATTTAAAAAATCTTAAAATTAACTCAGATCCAAATACTTTATTAGGGAATGTTGCAAAGATGAAATTGCTTTTAGCTCTTCACCTGCTTGTTTATATCGTACAGGAAGAAGAACTGGGGGAATATGCTTAGGGAAGTTCCCATGGAGTCCACGGACAGCTTGGCCCTCAGTGGGTCAATTACAAATATTTTGCATTTAAAACTCTCATCTAGACCTGTTTCATAACGCCCAATGGGAAAATCAGCCATTACAAATATTTTAATTAGAAAAATTCTAAATTTATTATATACTTTCAATATTCTTAAATCTATTAAATTCAGAAAAAATTACCGTATTTGTCTTAATGTATATGCTTCATAATTAATATTAATCAAAACTTTTCTCTCTCGTTACAATCACTTTTGTAACCCATTCAATTCAAGTCTGAATCTAGTTTGATAGAACTCATAGAGGAGATTAGTCTGCGCCCATGTCAGGGAGCAGTTGGGCAAGTAAGGTAAGAGGAGCAGGTGGGAGGCCCGCGGCCTCAAATGTTCAAAAACGCCCTGGTGAAACTGGAAGAATAGAAAAAATTTCAAAAAGCTGGCGGTCACTATTTCCCTGGAAATCCTCACTTGGCAAGCATGATGCAACCAGTACATCAATACACCGCACTCCCAGCCACTTTCGTTGGTGGAATATGGAGTCTGCATGTTTCTGGACATCCAACAAACAGCTTTATGGGAAAATTTTGTGGGGATGTGCACACTTTTTTCCCAACTGCAGTGTACGTCGCACCTCATTCCATGTCATGTGGTTGGCTGGACCTAGGTTTCAAAAACAAGGAGGCAGCAGACGAGGCTGCTGTGGTGCATGTAGTGATCAACCTCCCTGAAGGGCAATGGGTCATCGAAACAAAATGCACCAGATGGACAAAATCCAACCAAATTTTCCTCACGTTTGACTTCTTACCTACTATGGTAAAATGTGACATTTTGGAGCAACACCTGAAAGATGGTCTCGCCATCTACAGCGAAATACAATCTTTCAAAATGTAACGCTTTATGCTGATGCCACACCTGTGCACCGGCAAAGCCATTGCAGTTCTGACCCCAACTGAGGAGATCGTGAAGGACCTAACCCAGATCCTGCACTCCACTTTTATTAACATTGAGGTGCATACCACCCACCCTTTCTGGGTAACCGTGGACAGCGCGCCCCCCATCTGCACCCACTGTGACACATTCAGCCATAAGGCACATGCATGCCCCACCAAGGAGGGCGTCACATTCCAAGAGCACCCCTCAGCGGCCATGGCCAGCGGAGAGGTGCACTACAAACCAACTGTAAGCACCAAAGAGGCTTTCCCATGGGGAGCACAAGGCTGCCACCTACTGGTAAAACCTATCTCCCTGCAAGAGCAGAAGAAGGCCAAGCAGGCCCACAGGGCCGCGGCCAAGGAAGTGGCTAAAGTCATCACCGCTATCCCACACTCCCAATGCCAGCAGGATATCGAAACCTTCGCAGCAGAAGCAAATCAGGAATCCACCAACCAATCAGATTGGGAAGCCCATACCAATTTGGCCACCTGATCTGAGGATCCAATGGGTGACTCAAATTGTCCTGATCTTTGCAACTAAGCTCCGGTCAAAACTGACTTGGCCTTCAACCTACCTGAAAATTTTTTTTCGCCTCACTCAATGGTGCACCAAATCATCCGCACTGCAAAAAATTTGTCCAACGTTGGGGAAACAAGAAGCAAAGAAAAAAGCCAACGCAAACCTTTCTGCAAAACTTACCAAAACACCAATAGCGTTGTTGCAAACACCCACGCTGCCATGAAGGCCCATAGGGATCTAGAGGAGGCTAGTGGGCCTGGTGCCCACCCCCTCACACCTAAGGTGTGATGGGGGATACCTTCACTTTAGGGACGTTGAATATCGCCGGACTCAAGGCCTCACCATCCTGGGCTAGGAAACTGAGTTTTTTACAACAAAATTTACCCGTGGATATCCTGGCCATCCAGGAGTCCCACTGTCTGCAAGGTTCCGAGGAGGCTTGAAAAAACAATGCTCCTCCCATCCCTATCCTTTTGGTTGAAGCACTGTGGGGTGCTAATTTAAATAATTTTTTCAAATTTTTACTGTTGGAAACCTTCCTCAATGGCCAAGTCCTTGTTGTCACCTTTTTGTGGGCTTATGTGGTACACGCTATTGTTAACATCTATGCCCCAAATGGTGCATGAGAGTGTCAGGAATTTTTCTTGTCAGTCAAATCCCTCCCACTACCCTCAGACCCTTTCATAGTTAGTGACATGAACTGTTGGTTAAACACTCCAATGGACCAGTGGCCTTCCCCTCCCACGCCCCCCAGGGCCACATTGAACTTCGCGTTCTAAAGGCCACCCTTGGGTTAATGGATGCACTGCCGCGGCAAGCCCCGCTGCTCAAGAACATGATGCACCCCCACGTCCACAACAGCTAATTAAGGTCCATGTCCCACATCGCCCTTATCCTTACACCAGTGAAATTCCAACCCCACATATCCCACTTTAAAACAACAAAAATGGAATTCTCTGACCATCGACTGGTCTCAATAACCTACCACCTACCTGTCACAGCTGCTAAGCCCCCACATTGGTGCAAAATCCGCCCCCCAAGCTTGAGTCTCCAGGATTTTCCATATGGATGGAATCAGCAACTTTGGCAAAAGAGTTTGCTGCACCATTTTGCGCGGACTCCATTTCCACATGGGCAACTTTCAAAGAAGATACCATCCGCCAATCTTGACAACTCTCCTCCAGATGCTCACGAGCCATGTCAGCTGTCATTTTGCGCGCTCTGGCAGAGTTGGCACACCAGAAGTCCAACATCCCGGCTACAGGATACAGCTCTGCATGGGGCCAGAAGTGGGTGGAGGCAGCCGCCCACCTCAACGCGCTCGAAAGGCAACACAAACATTGGGTTTGTGTTCAGTACAGGGCCAAACACATCACAAAAGGCAACAAGTGCACCACATATTTTTTAAAAAAATTTTTGCACCATGCCAGAGCGTGGCCTGCACACAGGTGCAAAGATCAGATGATTCCATTGCGGATACACCAGCTGAAGTGGCAATCAAAACACAAAAGTATTACTCCAAGTTTTACCAAGCTGATCCAATTCAGCCAGCCGAAGTGGCGGAATTTCTCGACCAAGCCCACATCTGCACTGTTTCCCAATACCCAGAAATAATGAATTTGATTACTACGAACAAATTATGGACAGCCATTCGCGGTGCACCAAACCAAAAATACCCAGGCCCAGATGGTATTCCATATGAATTCTATAAAAAGTACTTTAAATATATATACCCACTACTGTTGGCCTCACTTAACCAGAGCCTTTTGGAAATGCGCCTCCTGCCAGGAGGGCAAAAGGCCTTCACCATCACACTCTTCAAGAAAGGGGATAAGCTAGACCTAGCCAACTGGCGCCCCATTTCTTTAACTAACATGGATACAAAAATTTTAACTAAAATCATGGCTAACCGTTTAGGGATTGTAGCATCTGCCACCATCTCCCCAGAACAATTTGGTTTTGTACCCAGAAGATCGATTTGGGACAACGTGCACTCAGTGGCCAACGCGTGCCAGTACACAGCCTCTGGGGCACTGGCATTCTTGGACCAACAGAAGGCCTATGATAGATTAAACTGGGAATACCTCAGGGCCTGCCTCCATCAAAACCACTTACCTCCTCGCTTCATCAACTGGGTAATGCTGCTCACAGAATCTGCAACAATGGCAGTATGTGGCCCTGGCTTCCTAACAGAAGTAGTCCGCCCTCAAAGGGGCTTGTGACAAGGGGACCCCCTTAGCCCACTCTTATACAACTTCAGCCTTGACCCACTACTTCGAAGCACAAATGCCCAACTCACTGGGGTCCATGTACCAGGCCAAGCCCCAGTCAAGATGATGGCGTTTGCAGACGACTGTGTGGTGGGGGTATCTAATAATAAAGATGCACGCGCACTTGAAGCTCTCATCCAGGAGTATTCCCGGGTAAGTAACGCTGCACTGAACGCCTCCAAAAATGAAATCATCCTACTTGGTTGGTATCAAACCTTCTGGGCCCCAGAGACCAGTGCCCAGCCTGGCCCATCTGCTCGCACATGTGCTCGCCTTCCCTGCTCACTCCACACCGCCCCACTGGTGCTCCCCTTTGTGCCACGCCCTACCATAGGGATAGTCCGCCATCTGGGCGTGTGGGTGGAGGCAGGCGGATAAACATCAGCATTAATGGAGAGTCGTATTCTAGACAACGTGACGAAGTGCATCACCTCCCTCAGAGCCCACCCTACTTCCCTTACTGGTAGGGTCGTTTTGGCCAACTATATGCTCCTCTCCAAAGTCTGGTTTGGAGCCCACGCCATCCCCTTCTCCCCAAGCTTCTTCAGGTCCTTGCATGCCCTGCTGCAAGGATGGCTATGGTCAGGCCGCCCTCCACCAGTACGGTTAGAAGTCATGTTTGGCCCTCATCAGCACGGTGGCATGGGCCTGCTTGACTTCAGAGCCCATGCGGCCAAGATCTTGGGTACCTGGATTGCGGCTGTCACCGCCCCTACACTCCCCTCCCAACACTGGTCCCGCGCAGCCCGCTCCAACTTCTCCCGCGCCTTGGGCCTCAACAATCCATCGAAACCCCACTCCCTGATGAAATACCTGGCTTCACACCCATTGGCCACAGGTCCTCACGGTACTAAAACCCACTACAAACTAGTACTACTCTCCATGCGGAGCGCTGAGTGGAGAATTCGTATTAGCGGACATATAACCAGAAGAGGCCGCCCCTCTCCTCAGTTCACACAAGAGGTACAGGGGCTACCCATCCATGATGGCGTGATCCCCATACGGCCCCATGTCCTATCCAGGGTGGACTACCTGGACATGATGGACATCCCTTACTCCATTGAGACCCAAAAAACCATCTGGAAATATGCTCACCATCCTCTGTTGCAGCCTCTTATCCGCTCCCACGTGTGGCGCTGCCTGAGGCGGGTGTACCATACAGCTGAGCGCTCTAACGCTTTACACTCATATTGCGTCGTGTGTGGCCAGTATGGAACGCTGTTCCACCGCCTGGAGAAGTTTCCTACATCTAAAGTTATATGGCGCGAATTTCAACGTTTGCTGGGCCAGAATCAAACACATCCCTTCAGTCTGTCAAGAGATATGTTTTCTTTATCAATGGCCTCCCTCCTTCCACCCTCCCTCTGTTCTCTGGTGGTTGCAATCTCCATGTGGACCATCCACACGATTGTCTTGGATGCCATTGCAGGCTCCACCCCCACCCTCCCAGAAGCTGTCCACAGATTCCGGTATCATTTGGTGGACCAATTTCAAGCGTGGATGTTTAGATACCTCCCACTGTGCCGCCGACAGCTGGTATCCTCCTGGTTCCCAGTTTGGTTCATCAAATCAGACCCCTTTCTCCACACGTGTTCAATTGTAGCTACGGCCCCTTCACGCGTTCCCTCCCCTTCCCCATAGTGGCGTTCCCGTTGGTAACAAGAGATAGCATCGCTTCTCTGGGGTGCCTTCTCTGTTACTAAGTGTTGTCTCAGTTGAGTCAATTTTGGAAGTGTCCGTCCCATGGTCAGCCTTCCCCGCAATAAATTTAAAATTTAAAATTAATTTTAATCTAAATTTCAGACTGATCTTCAAGGGTAGGGCCCTTATAACCCGCCTGTTTAGCTTTAATATTCCCCTTTGTTAAAACCAAGGCTATGTGGCGGTCAGGCATAACCTTAACCATCACAGATACATGCAGATTAACAACTTTAAGGGTGGCGGCATGGTCATCAAGGGCAGCTTCACTAAGTCCTATATTACTGTAATTTCCTTCTACTGATTCATGGTTTGTGGAGTGTTGAAATTCTGATATGTCTGGACAATAAGACCTAAGTCATTATGGAGGAATGGGTATAATATGATGAGCCTGATTATGAGATAATTATTTGAGCGCCTTAAGATGAGGCAATATTGGGTTGAAAAAGTATATCATAACGCCTCTGAATTGAAAGATAGGGTGATGTCAATGAATGACAAATAATGAGATGTCAACGTATGACAAATAGTGAGTGGATCTCCTCCAATTAAAGCAATTATGAATTTAATACATAGTAACCTCTGCTGGAACCAATGAGATATGGCGGAAAGAATTACTAAGTAAAATGGTCGTTATTGACTATAGTCGCTAAGATATCAGTGAGACAAGTAGATTGGAAGAAAAAAATTGTTAGTAGTTTAGAGCATACAGAACAGCGAAAATCCACTGTATATATTGATTTAAATAAAAGAGTGTCTTATGGATAATTGCTCGTGTTTATTAAAAATTTATTACGTTATTTTGAGGATGATAATTTTAATATCATCAGACCTATTGCTCAGTGGGCTTAACCCTGTGCAAAAACCCTTCAGCTTATCTAAGATACCGCTGATTTTATAAATGTGATGCTCACTTCAGGGGGCCCATTGATCAATTACATAAGATAAATCTCCAGCTGCTGGCAATGGTGCATCAGGCTTGCATGGACAGGAGATCTTCACAACGTAATACCCCCAGTAAAATACGTAAAACTTAAACTTGCCTTAGACTCTGTGCTCAAAAGGCAGGATAAGCTTTTTCAGGAGGTTTGTAGTGATAAATTGCCTCCACTCAACAGCGATGGGGATCTTCATGGGTTCTATAAGCAATTTGAGTTTGCAACAGAAGGAGCCTCTAACTGTCAGAAAGTAAAACTGTTAATATTTACCTTGGATGTTGGAAGTACTGACCAAGTCACATGTTATCTTCAAACAGTTCTGTTTCATACCAAGAAGTGAAGGGTACTGTGTTGCAGTTTTTTGGGAGTACTGCAGAGATGTCGCAGTGGAAGGTTGAATTCTTGACCATTGGGTTTCAGCGTAATGATACTCTCACCATATTTGCTGTTCAATATACAGCAGAAGCCCACATGTTTTTGACTAAAAGGATTTTATCTAAAACTGACGTGTGCATGGCAATGACCTCTGCCGTGAAGCCATACCATAAACTGTACAACGTCATGACCCTAATGCTGGATGAAGACATACTCTTGCTTAAAATTGTTCAGTTCTTGCGCCATATATCTGCCAACTTCCCTCCACCCAATCCAGAGCAGAGCCCTTCCTCCATCATCGCTGGACCACCTTATTTGGGGAATCTCCCCTGTCTGGTTCAGATTCTGCCGAGTTACCCCCAGAAGCTAAAAGTCCCCCTCATACCTGCTTATTGTCAATGGTCTAACTATCACTTAGGGCCTAATTACACTGACTGTCAGCGGTCATCCTATCACCCTGGTCCTGTTTATGCCAAGCACCTTCAGTACAACTTTCTGCGTGAACTAACTTACAATATTCATGGATGCAGGCCCTATGGGCAAACTGTTTCAGATGTGGTCATCCTGAGCACCTGGCATGAGCTTTCCTCAATCAACGGGTCCATTACGTACAGCAGGATCAATGCAACCAGGGAAAAGTCAGAGCATAGTAGAGACGGGACTCTCTAACTCCACTATACCAAATTCAAACTTCTCACCAGAATCTACTGAATTATATGCAGAGAAGCCCCCCAGGTAAATGATACATTTCTATATCAGCAGCCGATGGGGGGAGTAAATGTACTAACACAAATACTAGCCAAAGACACGGCGGATGAAGGATCTCTAGAACATCCAAAGCCATACACATGTCAAATGTTTAAACAAAATTTTTTAGACAAACTGGAACCATCTGCAGATGTGCTTTCCCTGAGAGGAGTAGACGTTGCCTTCCCAGTGGATGCTATTGTTAAATGGTACCCTAAAGTCAGTGAGGGTAATATGAGATTCCTTGGAAAAAGCGATCCTTTGAATGTCCATGTAGTAAGCAGTCAACATTCATCCTACTTGAGTGTACCTACTGTGACATTGTTGTACAAAAACCTGAGTTCGTGCCGTAAAGATATGGGAGCTCCAATTAATATAGTTTCCACTAAGCTGGTGGAGAAGTTAACATAAAAACTTGATGTGGAACATCGAATGGTGTAAGGGACAACTGGAGAAGATAACACGGTCTCTGAAGGAGGTTACAGCGTGCTTCCATTGCAGTTTAAATCAATTGATATGGCAGCTCTGGCGGTAGAGTTACCAAACAGCAATTATGACCTTTTATTGGAACCAATTTTATGTGAAACATGGTGCTGTTATTGATATGTCTGAAGAGACCTTCGAAATTTTGGGTCAGCAGATACCAATTTATTTTACCTCCAGTGGAGTGTTGAAGGATCCAATGCACATGGGGCACATCAACTTGGCCTATAGTGATGTGGTGATTCTGGGTTACTACCATTGACTTAAGAGAAGACCCAGGACCTTCCCCAGAAGATATATGAATATCAAGGACTACTGATCAGAGCTGCTGGATCTATATCCATCCCCTCCAGACACCAAGTAATAAATACTGATTTAGAGGTGGAAGTGCCAGCTGGGCTTTATGGGGAGATCATTGGGCCTTATCAGCAGTCATGGCTTGAGCCCCACATGGTTCCAGGCACTCTTCTCATGGGTCATGGAGAAGTACAAGGTTTTGCTAGCAAACCAACAGCATGAACCCATGCAAATCTGCTGACACCAAATTGTGGCGTTTTTACACTTGACCCCAGTTGAGGAGGTCCTTCAGGTTCAAAAGTTTGGGCTATTGAATATTAATGGTCTACCCATCAAACCACCGCTCAGTGTAATAGTGGTGGTACCGTGAAAAAACTTAGTCAGGCTATTGGACTCACAGAAAGATCGGGCAATAGCTTTATTATGAAAATACAAGGAGATTTTTGCCTCCAATGACCATGATTTAGGGTGTGCGCAGGGAGTGGTCCATTGAGTGGACACTAAGGAGCATCCCATCATTAGATCTCAGCCAATCCACTGGTCAAGGCAGCGGAGGAAGTAGTATCTGAGGAAAACAAAAAAATTCTTAAACAAGGGATGCTAAAATCTACAAAGATTCCGTGTGCTTCGCCAGTTCTGATTGTCAAAAATAAGGATGGTACCAACCAGGTAGTAATAGACTACTGGAAGCTCAACAGCATTACCAAAAAGAACTCATAATATTTGCCGCAAATTGATGATGCCTTGGATCAGTTGGGAGGAGCTCTTTACTTCACAGCAATGGATTTACTATCCAGTTATTGGCATATCAAGTTGCCCATGGCGGAATAGGAGAAATGCGCCATTATTACATCCAAGGGGCTTTTTAGGCCGACTCATATGCCTCAAGGGCTATGTAATTTCACAGCCACGTTTCAGCGGGCCATGGACACCATTATTGGCGACCTGAAGCTGTCATATGTCCTTGTGTACCTTGACAATATTAATGTCTTTTTGCTTACAAAGTCTGGGCATCTGACCCACCTGGAGGAGGTCTTCCGCTGACTTGCAGAGGCCAACATCAAGGCTAAGCCTTGTAAATGTCATTTCTTTGAAGATCAGCTGGAGTACCTAGGGTTTGTAGTAGACGCGACTGGGCTGAAGCCTCAAGCAGACAAGGTGGAGGCTATCTGTAAAATGCCTACACCAAACAGTAAGCGCGATATACAAGTATTTTTAGGGATGGTCAGTTATTACCGCCACTTTATACCCAACTTTGGTTGTATTGGAGGACTAGTATTTGAGTTACCAAAAAAGGATGCCACTTTTGAATGGATGGAACGCTGTCAATGCTCTTTTGATACGCTTCAAACGGCGCTAATCAGTGCACCAGTGTTGCACTATCCAAATTTTGATAAAGAGTTCATTGTTCAAATGGGTGCCTACCTTTTTGCCATTAGGGCAGTCCTATCCCAAAAAGACAATGAGGGGGATGAGCACCCCATAGCATACTGCAGTTGGAGCCTTAACAGCCCTGGACGCAATTATACCATGACTGAGCGGGAGTGATTAGTGGTAATATATGCTTGTAAGAAATTTAGAGTATATCTGCGTGGAGTAAAGTTTAAGGTCTAATGTATCATGCTTTATTACGCTGGTTTTAGAACCTTAAGGATCCAGAAGGGCGCTTAGCTTAATGGGCCCTCAAGCTGCAGGCTTTTGATTTTGAGATTTTCCACCAACCTGGGGCGAAGCACCAGAATGCTGATTGCTTGTTGAGATTGCCAATCATTGCTGTTATGGCGGATCTCAGTGATATTATATACAATAAAATGCTTAGCGAGACATTCAACAATGAACCACTGCAAGGCATAAAGGCGTTAAAAGAGATGTGAGCCAATACCTCTCAATGGAATGGTGAATTGTACAAGCAGATTGGCAAATCCACGGTGAACTTCCCACAACCCTCAACACGTACTAGTATTATTATGAATGCGCATAGGGCAATCAGACATGTTGGCATGCGCAAGATGATGGAATTGTTGCAGCCTTGGTATTACTGGGAAGGCATGAACTTCTATGTGATTGAAACTATCTCCTGCTGTCACCAGTGCCAAATGGATAAGCCATGCTGCCAGAAGACTTCATACCGTTGGTGAAACTGCACTTCTCTTGGAACACAGTTTCTCTTGATGTCATTGATACCCTGCCAATGGGAGCAAACTGGTCCAAGTACATTCTGATGGCAATTGATCACTTGACCAGGTGGATTGAGGCATGGACAATACGCAATTTGGGGGCAATCACAGTGGCTAAGTTTGTGATGTAATGTATAATACAGCAACATGGCTGTCCTCAGTTCATCCTTACTGTCAATGGAACCAACTTCACTTCCCAAATCCTCCCAAAGCTAAATGAGCTAATGGTCATACATGGGGTTCTGAACACTCTATACCACCCCAAGTCCAATGAAATGGTTGAGCGGATCAATGGGACCTTAGTGAACATCCTCCATATATTAGTAGCAGATTGACCTTCCAATTTGGATTTTCCTCTTATCCACCGCCATCTTCGCTTACAACATTAGCTATCATTCTGCCACGGGGAAGATTCCCTTCCAATTACTGTATGGACAACACCCTGACCTTCCAGTGCTACTATATGTCTGTGTAGAAGATTCTGGTAAAATGGATCCCAACGTTATTTAAAGACCATAGATGATACATTAATAAAATTGCAAACTGAAGCATACTCATTCAGCTTATCTAGGAAGATTAATAATTGAGCTGCCAATCATTATGGTGTAGCAGGTTAGCTCAGTTCAAAGATGGGGACATGTTCTAATCCATGATTAACATGGGTTCAGGTGGAAGCATAAGCTGGCCAATATCTGGATTAGTATTTGAAGTTATTAGAAAAAATGGATGTATATGCCTTTACTTCAAGGACCCTGCAAGCACATGGATCGTCAACTGAGTGAACACAAAGTTCTTTTAACCATATAAATAATAGAAGACTTATCATCCAGTCAAGGGTGGGGTGATGTTGCAATTCTGATATGACTGGACAATAAGCCCTAAGTCATTACGGTGGAATGAGGAGAATCCCCTGAGCCTGATTATGAAATAATTATTTGAGCGTCTTAGGATGAGGCAATATTATGTTGGAAAAGTATATTAGATCACCACCAAATTGGGTGATAGAATGATGCTGACAAATGGCAAATAATGAGATGGTGATGTACAACAAATAGTTAGTGGATCGCCTCCAATTAAAGCAATCATGAATTAAATACATAATAACCTCTGCTGGAACCAATGAGATATGGCGGAAAGAATTAATAAGTAAAATGGTCAGTATTGACTGAAGTTGCTGAGATATTAACGAGATGAGTAGATTGGAAGCAAGAATTGTTAGTAAGTTAGAGCAAGCTGAACAGTGAGAATACACTGTATATATTTATTTAATCAAAAGAGTGTCTTTGGGGCAGCTGCTCCACGTTTATTAAAGTTTATTACGCTATTTTGAGGATGACAATCATCATATCATCAGACCTATTGCTAGTGGGCTTAACCCTGTGCAAAACCCCTTCAGCGTATCTCCAAGATAAGCCAATTTTATAACGTGGGGTAAGTTGGCAATATCCCTGCAATTGCCACAATGTATGAGAAGTAATGTCTTTGTAGTATTCAATTTGGTTATGCCCATAGTAAAGAAGATGTGCATGGGAGAGAAATTAGTGAATAAGATAATATTGCACACTAATTTCTGATCATTTATTCTAGAAAATTTTAAATTGCCACAAAAAAAGGGAACTGCCCTAAATACTACTGGTGCAAGGGGTTTTTGCCAAGCCCACTGGCCCTCTTGGTACGCATATGATTGCTTTGAGATAAAAGTTCAGGCTAAATTTGAGTAGGTAGTGAGGGATAGTTCGTAGGGTTACACATCTGCTGGCAAACTTCAGTATTTTTCTGGTGCAGCCTAGTGCTGGAAGTAATTGGTTGAGAATCGCCAGGTTGGTTTGACCCATTTATTATTATAATTAACTTCAGTCAATTAAAGAAGGTTCTAGTTCATCATCATCATCACGCAATTCATGCTTCCAAAAGTGATCCGACTTTTGGTATGATTTCATGTGTTAAACTATTCAACTGATTGATGCATCAGCCATTTTTAGCTTGAGATGAGTATGTTACGACATGAGAAGTGCCATTTAAGGGCTTATATGGGTCAGATGAGATTGTAACTGGTGCAAAACACTGAATTCGAATTAAGTAGTTTCCTCAAGTAGAAAATTAGTATGTCCTGATTTGGTGGTCTTTGAACCAGACTGGTCAGCTGGTACAACATTATGGGCGAAGATCTAATGGTTGGACGTTTGAGAATCACCTCTCGTGGGAGGATCAAGAAATCCAACCTTAGTTATAGTAGGGGGCTGAAACATCCAATTCAACTGGTGAGGAGAGTGCTTGGAAGGGCTGAGGTGCATCTAATTGATCTTACACAATTAAAACAGCATGGTAATTTTCTCCACGGTAAGAGGGGGCCATGTAGGTTGTTGGGATGTAGTGTGCACTAAGCTGGTAGGCGTGCAGGTTCTAGAGGTGCATCTGGTGTTCTGATGCTTGGTAAAGTTCTTGCTTATTCTGAGGTGGCTGTTTTCAAAGCTGCTTCCTATGAGCAGGTGACTCTGGTTGACAAGGAGTTTAGCAACCAAAAGTTAATATGTATTAAATTTATTGCGAGGAAGGCTGACCAGGGGATGGACACTTCTGAATATCGACCTGAAAGAAATGAAACTTAGTAACAATGAAGGCACCCCATATAAGCGATGCTATCTCTTGTTGCCAGCGGGAACGCCACTATGGGGAGGGGAGGGAACGTGTGAAGGGGCTGTAGCCACAATTGAACATGTGTGGAGGAAAGGGTCCGATTTGATGAACTAAACTGGGAACCAGGAGGAGACCAGCTGTCGGCGATGCGGTGGGAGGTACCCAAACATCCACGCCTGAAAGTGGTCCACCAAATGGGACCGGAATCTGTGAACAGCTTCTGGGAGGGTGGGGGTGGAGCCTGCGATGGCATCCAAGACAATCGTGTGTATAGTCCACATGGCGATTGTGACCAACAGAGCATGGAGGGAGGGTGGAAGGGAGGATACCATGGATATAGCAAACATATCTCTTGACAGACTGAAGGGATATGTTTGATCCTGGTCAAGCAGACGTTGAACTTCGCGCCATATCACTTTAGATGTAGGAAACTTATCCAGGCGGTGGAACAGCGTTCCATACTGGCCACATATAATGAAGGATGAGTGTAAAGTGTTAGAGCGCTCAGCCATATGGTACACCTGCATCAGGCAGCGCCACACATGTGAACGGATTTGAGGCTGCAACAGAGGGTGGTGTGCGTATTTCCAAATAGTCTTCTGGGTCTCAATGGAATAAGGGATGTCCATCATGTCCAGGTAGTCCACCCTGGATAGGACATGGGGTCGTGTGGGAATCAAGCCATCTTGAATGGGTATCCCCTGTACCTCTTGTGTGAACTGAGGAGAGGGGCGGCTTCTTCTGGTTGTATGTACGCTAATACTAATTCTCCACTCAGCGCTCCGCATGGAGAGGAGATTCGTTTGTAGTGGGTTTTAGTAGCGTGAGGACCTGTGGCCAATGGGTGGGAAGCCAGATATTTCATCAAGGAGTGAGGGTTTAATGGATTTTTAAGGCTCAGGGCGCGGGAGAAGTTGGAGTGGGCCGCGCAGGACCAGTGTTGGGAGGGGAGCATAGGGGCAGTGACAGCCGCAATCCAGGTGCCCAGGATCTTTGCAGCATGGGCTTTAAAGTCAAGCAGGCTCATGCCACCATGATGACGAGGGCCAAACATGACCTCAAGCCGCACTGGTGGTGGGCGGCCTGACCAAAGCCACCCTTGAAGAAGGGCATACATAGATTTAAAAAACCTGAGGAGAAGGCGATGGCGTGGGCTCCAAACCAGACTTTGGAGTGGAGCATAGAGTTGGCTAAAACAACCCTGCCAGTAAGGGAAGTAGGGTGGGTTCTGAGGGAGGCGATGCGCTTTGTCACATTGTCTAGAATACGACTTTCCATTTCTGCTGAGGCATACCCGCCTGCCTCCACCCACACGCCCAGATGGCGGACAGGCCCTATGGTAGGGCATGGCACGAAGGGGAGCACTAGTGGGGCGGTGTGGGGTGAGCTGGGAGGGCGAGCACGTGTGCAAGCAGATGGGCCGGGCTGGGCACTGGTCGCTGGGGCCCAGCAGGTTTGATACCGACCAAGGAGGATGATTTCAGTTTTGGAAGCGTTCAGTGCAGCATTACTTACCCGGGAATACTCCTAGATGAGAGCTTCAAGCGCGCGCGCATCTTTATTAGACACCCCAACCACACAGTCATCTACAAACGCCATCATCTTGACTGGGGCTTGGCCTGGTACATGGACCCCAGTGAGGTGGGCATTCACATTTCAAAGTAGTGGGTCAAGGCTGAAGTTGTATAAGATTGGGTTAAGGGGTCCCTTGGCGTAAGTCCCTTTGAAAGCGGACTAATTCCATTAGGAAGCCAGGGCCATGCACTGCCATTGTTGAAGATTCCGTGAGCAGCATTACCCAGTTGATGAAGCGAGGGGGCAAGCGGAATTTATGGAGGCAGACCATGAGGTATTCCCAGTTTACTCTATCATAGGCCTTCTGTTGGTCCAAAGATACAAGTGCCCCATAGGCTGTGGACTAGCATGCGTTAGCCACAGAGTGCACGTTGTCCAAAATCAACCTTCTGGGTATGAAACCAAATTGTTATGGGGAGATGGTGGCAGATGCTACAATCCCTAAACGGTTAGCCATGATTTTAGTTAAAATTTTTGTATCCATGTTAGTTAAAGAAATGGGGCGCCAGTTGGCTAGGTCTAGCTTATCCCCTTTCTTGAAGAGTGTGATGGTGAAGGCCTCTTGCCCTCCTGGTAGAAGGCGCATATCCAGAAGGCTCTGGTTAAGGGAGGCAAGCAGCAGTGGTGATATATATTTAAAGTACTTTTTATAGAATTCATACAGAATGCCATCTGGGCCTGGGCATTTCTGATTTGGTGCACTACAGATGGGCGACCAGAGTTCATTCAGAGTAATCAAATTCATTAATTCTGGGTATTGGAAATGGTGCAGATGTGAGTGTTGTCAAAAAATTTCGCCACTTCAGCTGGCTGAATTGGATCAGATTGGTATAACTGAGAGTAATACTTTTGTATTTCAATTGCCACTTCAGCTGGCATATCCGTGATGGAATCATCCGATCTTCACACCTGTGTGCAGGCCACGCTCTGGCATGGTGCAAAGAATTTTTTAAAAAAATATGCGGTGCATGTGTCGCCCTCTGTAATGTGTTTGGCCTTGTACTAAACACAAACCCAATGTTTGTGTTGCCTTTTGAGCGCGTTGAGGTGGGAAGCTGCTTCTGCCCACTTCCGGCCCCAAGCAGGGCTGTAGCCTGTGGCTAGGATGTTGGATTCCAGGTGTGCCAACTCTGCCAGAGCGCGCAAAATGATGGCTGATGTAGCTCATGAGCATCTGGAGGAGAGGTGGCGAGTGTGGCGGATGGTATCCTCTTTGAAGGCTGACCATGTGGAGATTGGGTCCATGCAAAATGGTGTAATAAACTCTTTGCCAAAGTTGCTGATTCCACACAAGTGGAAAATACTGGCGACGCAAGTTCAGGTGTGTGGAGTTTGCACCAATGTGGGGCCTTAGCCACTGTGACAGGTAAGTGGTAGGTTATCAAGACCAGCCAGTGGTTGGAGAATTCAATTTTTGTTGTTTTGAAGTGGGAGATGTGAGATTAAATCTCTGGCGTGAGGATAAGGTTGATGCGGGTCATGGACCTTATTTGCCGTTGTGGACGTGAGGGCGCATTATGTTCTCAAGCAGTGGAGCTTTTCGCGGCAGCACATCTAATAACCCAAGGGTGGCCTTTAGAACGCGAAGTTCTATGTGACCCTGGGGGCGTGGGATGAGGGAAGCCAACGATTGGTGGGTGAGTTTAGTCAACAGTTCATGTCGCCAACTACAAAAGGGTCAGGGGGTAACGGAAGGGATTTGACCAATGAGAAAAATTCCTGATGCTTTCGTGCACAGTTTGGGGCTTAAATGTTGAGAATAGCATGTGCCACATTGGCCCACGAGAATGTAACAACGAGAACTCAGCCATTGAGGAATGATTATGACAATAAAAATTTAAAAAATTTATTTCTGAATTAGCACCCCACAGTGCTCCAACCAGAAGGATAGGGAAGGGAGGAGCATGGTTTTCCAAGCATCCTCAGAACCTTGTGGACATTGGGACTCCTGGATGGCCAGGATGTCCACAGGTAAATTATTTTGTAAAAAACTCAGTTTCCTAGTCCAGGATGGCGAGGCCCTGAGTCCGGCGATATTCAACAGACCTAAAGTGAAGGTTTCCCCCATCACACCTTAGGTGCGAGGGGGTGGGCACCTGGGCACACTAGCCTCCTCTAGATCCCCATGGGCCTTCACAGCAGCATGGGTGTTTTGCAGCAACGCTATTGGTAGTTTTGTTAATTTTAGCAGAGAGGTTCGCGTTGGCTTTTGCCTTCACTTTTGTTTCCCTGACGTTGAACAAATTTTTTGTGGTGCAGATGAGTTCAGTGCACCAACGTTTGGGTCAAAAAAATTTTTTCAGGTAGGTTGGAAACCAAGTCAGTTTCAATTGGGGTTTGGTTGAAAAGGTCAGGTGAGATCGAGTCACCCATCAAATCCTTAGATAGGGTGGCCCAATTGACTTGGGCCTCCCAATCTGATTGGTTGAAAGATTCCTAAGTTGCTTCCACTGCGAAGGTTTTGATGTCCTCCTGGCATTGGGAATGTGGGATAGCAGAGGCGACTTTGGCCACTTCCTTGGCCGCGGCCCTGTGGGCCTGTTTGGCCTTCTTTCTCTCTTGAGGGGAGATAGGCTTTACTAGTAAGTAGCAGCCTTGTGCTCCCCATGGGAAAGCCTCTTTGGTGCTGGTGGTTAATTCATAGTGCGCCTCTCCGCAGGCCATGGCCGCTGAGGGGTGCTCTTGAAATGTGATGCCCTCCTTGGTGAGGCATGCATGTGCCTTATGGCTGAAAGCATCACAGTGGGTGCAGATGGGGGGTGCACTGTCTATGGTTACCCAGAAAGGGTGGGTTGTATACACTTTGATATTAATATAAGTGGAGTGCGGGATCTGGGTTAGGTCCTTTGCAATATCCTTGGTTGGAGTCAGAACTGCAATGGCTTTGCTGGTGCACAGGTGTGGCATCAGCGTAAATCATTGCATCTTGAAGGATTGTATTTTGCCATATACGGTGAGACCATCTTTCAGGTGCTGCTATAGAATGGCACGCTTGACTGTAGTGGGCAAAAAGTCAAACGTGAGGAAAATTTGGCTGTATTTTGTCCATCTGGTGCATTTGGTTTCAACAACCCATTGCCCTTTGGGGAGGTTAATCACTACGTGCACCATAGCAGCTTCATCTGCTGCCTCATTGTTTTCAAAACTGAGGTCCATCCAAACGCGTGACATAGAGTGTGGTGCAATGTACACCGCGGTCAGGAAAAAAGTGTGCACATCCCCAAAAATTTTACATAAAGCTGTTTGTTGGATATCCAGAAACATCCAGACTCCATATTCCACCAACAAGAGTGGTTGATAGTGCAGCGTGTTGATGTACTGATTGCATTGCGTCTGCCAAGCGAGGATTTCTGGGGAAATAGTGACCGCCAGTTTCTTATTTTTTTCTATTCTGCCAGTTTCTCCAGGGCGTTTTCAAACGTTGGAGGTCGCGGGCCTACCACCTGCGCCTCTTACCTTACTTGCCCAACATCTCCCTGACATGGGTGCAGACTAATCTCCTCTGTGAGATTATCAAACTAGATTCAGACTTGAATTGAATAATTTGCAAAGGTGATTGCAATGAGAGAGAAAATTCTCAAAAGTCAATATGATTGAGAGGTTTCTGGCTCGTTAGTCAAGTCAGTGTATACTTTTTGGGCTTTCCTGACATTATTACCTTTAGTTTTCAAAAATCTATCTACTGTATCTAAATTTTAAGATTGGTTTGATTATCAGAAAAGTGATGTTGAGCAATTCATATTTCATCCTATCATTACCAAAAATTAAGGACTAATGCTCAACAAAGAGACAATTCTAAGTTGCATTTGTGTTGACCTTAAAAACTATTCATAAACAGTAGTTATAGTAAAAATCCTCTCTTATAATAAAGAATTGTTTATCTAAGGAATATACATCACATAAAATAATCATGTTACAGAAATTGCCAACTTAAAGTTTTGGAAACGTTAAATATTTAGTAAACTTGACTAAAGTAAGTAAAAGTCAGGTGGACAGCTTTTCTTATACTACATGACAACTTTGAATAAATATAAACTTTATGTAAATCCATTAAGTCATGGCCTCAGTAGTTACATCAGTCATAAGGCATCCTTTTTATGTGCTCATTATCCCCGCTAGTGACAAAATAGATATTAATTGCTACCTTAAGACCTTTTCAACTATATTTATAACCTGGCTCATGTGACAGAAATTCTTTACCAAGATTTGGTATAACAGATAAGATTAACACAAGAACTTCATTCATAAAAAGTGGACTTTTACAATGTTGCTAAATAGTTTGTTAATGATTTCTGGGATGAAGAGGATTTAATAGGGTGTAGTATCCTTAAAAGCGTGTAAAATAAATTTGTCATTAGACTCCAAAGGTAATTATATCCAATATCAGTGGTGACAGCGGGAGAGCTGAGAATTATGGGATAATTTTTCAAGATAAAAGTATATTGGTAGAGGTGATGAGGGACCCTATTGTTATTATGATAGAGATATATCATGTTATGAGACGCCCAAGGATAATATAACATGGTAATAGTTTAGATATTTTAAAGATATATATTAGAAATAAAATAGATTTTTGTTCTTTCTAACTCAAATAGGATATCTGGATCCTCCCCTTGAAAAATTCCTATTGTACTAATTGCTCCTTTGATACTAAACATATATTTATCAGAATCAGGTTGTCATGCTGTTAAATATTGAGCACTTGGTGGCAGTATCAAAATTTTTTATAAGCTTCTGGAATGACTTATTGCATAATAATGAAATTATGGATATAAGAGAAGTTTGTTCTAATAGTCAGCACAGGCGAATAAATTTTTTTGTTTGTTTCATGAGGTTTTTCAACTGTTTCTATGTATTTTGCATCGGTGATTTCAAATAAGAAGTCATTTTTTCTGTGCATGCTCTAGTTTTCATGCAATACAGCTGAGACAGAATCATTCTCCCCCTATTTCATAGCAAGCTTAGCTTGATGAAGCAAATTGCAAAGGCTCTGGACACTGAAAATGAATGTTTTAAACACAATGTTTCTGCTTTTCCTGGTCTGTCATTTGACAAAATAAAAGCAGGTGTGTTTGATGGTACTCACACTTGATCCCTTATATGTGATAAGGAATTTGTCAAGAAGATGGATCAAAAGGAGAGAGCAGCATGGATGTCTTTTGTAGCAGTTATTAACAGCTTCCTTTGGCTTAAAAATGCAGAGAACTATGTATTTCTGGTTCAAAGGATGCTAAAGACATTTTTGATATTATATGCAACATGAGAATTTTGATGCACTTCCTGAATAGACATCTTGATCAATTTCCCAAAAAACTGGGTATGTCAGAGATGATCAGGAGAACGCTTCCATCAAGTCCTGAAGACAATGGAAGAGTGTTATCAAGGTTGATGGGGCATGCATATGATGGCAGACTACTGCTGGAGCATCAAACAAGGCCATCCTGAGCAAGTACACAAACGCAAGAGCTACAAGCGCAAATTTTTTCTTGGATGAGTTTTGCATGCCCTCTATGACACTTCTGCGTTTATTTTTACATCTTCCATCTGTATGTACATATCAATGCTATAATTAAGAAGATTATATGTTTGTATCTAATAGTGTTTTATGTCATATTTATGCTCAAAATATGTGTTTTTAATTTTTGCATTTCAAACCTATATGAATGATTGTACGTCATTGTGCATGTTTTTGTGTTTAAATGACTTATACTATCACCACGAAGGTATTTAGATAATAGCACAATTTGTAAGTTGATATAAATGCTGAGAAAGTTGAAAGATCTTACATCAAGTGTCAAATTGTTAAAAACTTGCAAAAAACTGTAGCTTGCAGAGAAAAACTAACTTCAGATATGAATTCAGCTCACCCAAATTAGTTTAGAACAAGCGCTTTTTTCAATGTAACAAAATTTGTTCCCCTTTTATAAATTAATACAACTCTAATGAGGTTAAAGTATACAACTAGCTTGAACTAAAATTATTGCTTTATTGTAAATCTGGAAATGTCCCCTTAAGATCTTATATGTTAAAGACAAAGGCACAAAAAAGATATAACACGGGTTACCATGGCCTCATAGAAAAGAAGTTACTTTATAAATGGTACTTTTCAGCTTGATCAATCAATATTGTACTAGCCACAAAGATGCAAGCTTATCAGCCCTAAAGCCTGGTCTAAGATAATATGATAAGATCAAATCTTATATTGACAATTTGGTAGCTCAAGCCTCTTAACACTGAATTGCCTGAGCCTTAATGGGGCGTTGATACAATTAAGTCAGGAGTCATTTCTTTCAAATAGAAATTTTTTTCAGGCATTTGTGTTAAATTATTTTGATTAGTTAAGGTGTTAAAATCGGCTCTAGGGCGTCAGCTTTTGGTGAAAAAGTTATTACAATTGATCTACAAGGTAATGTTAGATGACAGTGATCTTAAAAAATTTGCAAAGGAAACTTTTTTGGCAAAAGAGATTTTTTCATAAATAAAGAGAACAAAGTAGTATTAATTACTAACAAGGATTTCTGGCTGGCAGCAGATGTCATCTTTGATGTGAATTTCTACAGCAATGTAGAAAAAGTTCCCCTTACAATTGACATCCCGCAGAGGTATCCCAATTCTGCTAGCGTTCCTAATGGTAGATTTTTATGCTTATTAAGCAGCACAAAAGTGGTAGAATAGAGGAGTAATAATCGAAATTAGGATAAGGAAGCAACTTACTAAAGCTCAAGGTATATCCAATATAGTTGTGATTAACCAAGTGTAATCAAGATGCTAGCAGATGGTCGTAAAAAAATAAAATCCTCATGCTGAATAAATTACTGTGGCACAAGAGTTATTAGAGAAAGTATTATTGAACTTAATATTAGTAGAAATGCTCCAGTGGGGTTTAGAATTTGATGCGGCAGAATAGCTATTTATAAACTCAAAGCATCAAGGTGAAATCACCAAGATTGTTTTTAATACAACTTTAGCAAATTTCTTTGAAATCATGAGCCATGCGCTGATCAATCATAATAACTGATCAAATCCTATATTATTAAAAGGTAAATTTTCATTGAATAATTTATTTCTTAAACTGATGGTTGGCGAAACTAATTTGCAACAATTGTCTTCATTTGACCAAACATTAGTTAACAAAGATGAATGGTGGTCAGATGAGCTATTGAGAGCTTGGGCCAAAATGCCATATTTTGGGTAGTACTTTTTATGGAACTTAGATGCACTCAATTGATAAAGTAATCTTTAGTAGGATCTTTCAGAGTGTAGACATTTGTGGATGTCTTCTCTATGATCTCAAATGGCCCTTTCCAAATGGGTTCTAACTTTCTATTCCTTCCAGAACCATGATTATCATAATACAAGACTAATTTTACTATACCTAAGTAGTTAATATTTGACAGTTTTATTATCATATGCTCTAGCCTTAACTTTCCTGAGCCAACGCATTGGAGTAAGAAGAGCTTAATAACTGAATTAAGGTTATTGCAAGCTTATCAAAATATCTGCTAGGGTGCATAATCTCATCCACAACACATGAATACAAAAGTGAGGGCTACGTGGCTGCTTCCCTGAAGTAAAGCAAACAAGGGAGTGCCCCATGACTGAGTGATATGTGATGTTATATGAAAATTTAGGGAAGGTAGAATTAGGTTCCAACTAGATTCTTTGCCTGTGACCAACTTATGTCGAATCTCAACAAGATTATTGTTTACTGTTCAACAGTGCCGTTAGTATCAGAGTGATAGGGCGTAAATAATACCCCTCTTATCCCCATTAATTCATTGGGCTTGGTGATCATCTGGGACATGAAATTAGTACTATTATCTGTCAGTAAAAAATGGGGACATCCATGCTGATAATAGATATCGTCCATGATAAACTAAGTGGTTGTCATGTCTACTAAGTCTCTAACCACCTTTGCATCCACCCACTTGGTGTGGCAATCAATAGCTACAATTATATATCTAAACTGACCAGAAGTATTGGCAAAAGTCTCCCAACATCAATAGAGGTGGTGTTCCATGTAAAATTAAGCTTGAATAATTGATAAGAAATGGCATTTTTTGGCGCTTCTGTTTTTCATTTTTGACAGCAATTGAGAGTCTCATGAATATCAAGCAGCCTGGAAATCAATAATACTGAAATTGTAATTGTTTGAGTGTTTTCATGTATTGATCATGCCTGTCGCCTTATGGATGAAAATGATCAAATCTTTACGCTTAGTGGGCCTAGGAAACAACAAAGGGTTGTTCATTAATAATCCTAAACAGTTTACATATATACTAAAGTATTCTGCATCAGTTTATCCAGTGCGCGTTGAAACACTTCAGGTTCATTTCCATCTATTGAGTCACCATTTTCTAAAACATTTCATTTTTATGGTCAGAAAAAAAAACTACATTGGACAAACAAGAGTCTGTCAGCATTTTGGTGCTTAATGCTGGCCAGTGTTGAATAAAAAAATCATAATATTTGTAATTTCACTGCCCAATGGTACAATTTTACTTCCAGCTCATTCAGGTTCTGAAACCATCACAGAGAGGCATGATCTGTCACCAAAGCAAAGTTTACCTCATAAAATGTAAACTCAAAACTGTAAGTCAAGGGAACGTCCCCAGTGCGTGGATCAGGCAATCTTCCTATTTCAGAATAAAAAGGGTCCAAAGAGGGCGGCTGTACCCCTCATCAACCAGGGTGACCTCGCCCACGTGGTAGATGAGTACTGGGTAATAACCCTCCATCTTCAGATCCCTTCCCCAGTACCCTCACTCACCTCAGCTGAACTTGTCTGCCAGATTAAGTAAATCTGTGCCAAGATCACCAAATCAAAGTCGAAGGGTCCAAAACCAATGGGAAGAAAGCCCACTGATTGGAAAACATATAGTTAAAAAAGGACAAACATCAATCTATCAGATGGAATTGCTGACAGTTTCAACTCAGCCAGCAACACAATTGCCAATGATATCTACTTCTCAAAATTGTCAGGGATGATCCCAATAAGCAGATGGTATCTCTGGAAAACATCACAGACAGTTTGAAACCCCTTCCAGAAAATTGGGAGTTACAGCCAATGTAACCCATTTGACCAAATAAACGCTCCAGCAACTGGGCATGGGCGGGTTGGGCATCCTGAACCACTTTCCAACCAATTGGGACCACACCTATGTGGGTTGGCCCTGGGGAAATCCTGTTTCTCATCAGGTCAGATGCTGTCACGCCAACTGATGGAAAAGTGGTCAAGCCTTAGTTCAGGCATTTGAGGATAAACTGACAGTGACTCGGCCTACTGCTGAATACTTTGATGTCATTCTAATTGAGATTATCTGCCCTTTCCCCAAAAAATTTGCCAGGTTAGGTCAAATTTGAGGGACCTGATCCCTGCTTGAACCTGCTACAATCAAACACTATTTATTCAGTCACATCATAAAGAGAAAATTATTGGTTGATTTTATTCATTTATCTTTACAATAAAACCCTTTACC
This sequence comes from Massospora cicadina, assembly GCA_022478985.1. Lineage (NCBI taxonomy): Eukaryota > Fungi > Entomophthoromycota > Entomophthoromycetes > Entomophthorales > Entomophthoraceae > Massospora > Massospora cicadina. The sequence continues at coordinate 128,501 of JAKSZP010004084.1, read as the reverse complement.
CAAAAATTCTAATTTTTATGTTGAAATCCAAACTGCCCTTTCCGACGGTATTCCATCAACCCTTGGGGTTTATGGCCATGTTTACCTGGTATTTTGCTAGATGCCTATACATGATTATGGTTAATGAGTATTAATGTTGGACTCCTCCATAGTTACATAACTTTCATACCAGCATCAGTGCCTCTGGCATTCAGGTTTGCCTCTGGGTGCTTCAGCACTTGAGCTGGCAGGCCAGTCTAAAAATAACTTGCTGTTTGCCTGACAAAAACTGTTTTCAAAAATAAATGACAAGCTAGAAACTCTTTTTCTGTAACAATTTAATTCCTATTTAGCTCATTGGACATCTTACTGCAGTAAGCAACATGATGATCTAAATTTCAGAATTGAGTTGGAATAAGACCTCCCTAAAGCGGTGAGAAATCTGCACATATGAATAACAAAATGGTTTATTGAAATTTAATACACCATAATAGACGCTTTAGTGAGGCAAAGCCTTAATTATAAAAGCTAGCTGAAAGTTTCCTGTCCACATGAACGATACACCAATATTATGAAGGTGAAATAACAGCTCCCCTAATTTACTAAAATTCTCACATACCAGTCATAATAGCCAACCATATCCAGAAATACCTAAATATTGCGCTTGCTACTTGGCTGTGAAATTTTTTGATAGCCTCAACCTTAGCGGTCTGATGCCAAAAGCCTTGTTTTTCACTGACAAACCCCAAATACTCAAGTTGTTAACAGAAAAATTACATCCAAGGGGTTGATTTTCAGATCAGCCTTGTCCAGCTGGCGTAAACTTGCTCTAATTGCTGAAGATGCTCCATAAAATATCTGGGAAAAAATTCTATCACTTTTATCCACTAATATTCATTATATTTTTAAATCCATCAATATGCTATCCATAGCATGTTGGAATGTCATGGGGCGTTACACAGCCCTTGCGGAATCCTAATGAGTTGGTATAGACCCTGAGCGAAAATCAATGCTTACTTCTCCTATTCCTCCTTTGGCAGCTAAATCTTTCATATGATAGATTAAATCTATAGCAGAGATATTGTGCGCCAAGTGGTCTAGCAATCATCAATGCAAGATGGAGGATAAATATTTTTATTGTTAATATTGTTGAGTTTTCAGTAATCTCTTACCACTCTGTTGGATTCATTCTTTTTGATAACTCACACTGGGGAGGCCTAAGGACTCTTGAAAGTACCAACATCCCCTGTGCACAAATTGGTTGATTTCATGGTTGACGACTTCATCTGGCACCTTTTTATGCTTTATAGGATGAAGGCAAATTGGTGGATAGTTACCAGTATCAAACTGATGTAACACATCATGTGCAGATCCCAAAGCATAGCATATAGCTAAAGTACTACTATACTTATCAAAAAAGCCAGCGCTTGGCCTTTTTCATCCTCCATTAAACCAAAGATTTGTTCTTGAGGTTTAAGAGAATATACCAATTGGCACTGGTTGCCCTCAAGCTCAAGTTCATCCAGATTTCCAAATTTATATCACTTAATACCTATAAAACAAGTAATGTTATAAAAAGCGACTATCTGGTGTCACTTAATTTCAACGGAATAAGGATAAAGGTTCACTAACAGCACTGGGATTGGCATTTTTTAAAAGGATAAGCCTAGTCGTGACAACAGGCTTTTAAATTTGAATGATTAAATGTACAACAAACTTGCCATATAATTCTTGAGGGACGCTTAAGGTACTTTCAGTTCCAACTATGACTTGATGACCTTATAGAATGCTTATGTTCTAATTAGATCATACGAGAATACCCTTAGATTTTAAAATCTGATTTGGTAACTGCTGGTTATGGCCATGTAGCCGCTGGCATGCAATTGACGTTATACCATTATTGAATACAAGGTTAATAAATGCTTGTTTTTATCCATCAGGCCTCATCTTTCTGGTTATAAAATAGTGAGAAGCGTTAGTCCCAGTAACTCCAGCGTAATTTCCTCAAAATTAGCTTTGACTTATATTCCTCATAAAAGAGGTCCCGCTTAGAAAAGCATAATTTCTTTTGAAAAACATTAGCAGTAGCAGAGATCATTCAAGAGCTGAAATGCTGCAGTAATGCATGTACGCTACTTTAGAGGTTTTTAGCTGAGAGCTAGTGGTACCATAGAATTAAGGAACTATGTCCAGAGCTTTTACAGTTTCTTTGACAGTCAAAAGGACTTAATATTAATTAATGTAATATTTGTATAAAATAGCTTAAACTTTGAGCTTATTTATGGTGATATCAATATAATTACACTCAGGAAGATAACATCAGTTTGATTTATTATGAGGACATCCAAGTTGTCCACTTGACCTAGATAATTCTGAATTTCATCAAATAATTAAGGGCCAGATTTTCTCAAGGCCTCAATAGGTACAGCCACCTGGACCCCAGTCAACATTGGGGACCTCAATAAAAGGTATTGAAAGCTCAAAGAATTCTAACTGCTGAGCATATAGCTTCAATACTATTCTTCTGCTGACTTGTTATCACTACTTACTTGAAAGAGGAGAGTAACCGCCATGGTATCATTTATTATTGCTTGAACCACTGAAGGTGGAGTGGCCTCGTCATCCTTTTGTCTCATGGAAGGGGTTTTATAGATCTTTTCTTACTTGGAATTTTGTTGGAGGAGGCGAAGGTAGAAAACCATTTCTCTATACCAAGTCTTTTCCCAACTCCACATCATCCACCAGTTTTGCATCATAAACTGAGGGCTTAGCCCATTTAGGGCAGTTAATAGCATAGTGACCCAGATTTTTTCAAAGATTACAAGTAATCTGACTACTACCAGGTCTCACAAACGAGGGCCATATGGTGGAGGTAATTTTTTTAGGGAGGGGGTCAAAGCTGCGGTTCACGAGCTCCTAAAGAGTTTTGTAGGGCACCTCAAAACTGACAGCGCATCTTTGAAGATAATTTACCATAAGGGTGATACATTCTAATCATTTAAGACAGGAATCACAACCCTGTACAGTTTTTTTAGGGTTCACAGGAATGACGAAGAGCCTTCTGAGTGTCAAAATCATTTATAATGTTAGCCCCAGATAGCATCTGAGCCTCCATATAAAACCAATCCACAAAGGCTTTAAATGTCTTATACTTGTTAATTAAGATGTGGAGGAACTCCGTTTTCAAGTAGTCATACGCTCAGCTCCACCTATTTCTTTTAATAAAAGATCTTTGGCGTTGAGGTAGGTTATGACAATCTTTCTCTAATGTTTTTGAAAAATAACTCCTGGCTTTCAGAGTCCTGTGAGTATTAGCATCACTGAAAGCATTTTCAGGCGCTCCAACCATACTATCCAAAGAAATTAATTAAGTATTGCACATCCGTCTGTTTATTAAATGTTGGTAAATTATTAAAGTGGACATAAAGTAGGGGTCCATAATTGCTTGGATGAAGGGACTGTGTTGCTCCTACATTATTCCAATTAATAAAAATAAAGAGAGAAACTATAATGCCCAGGAGCCGCTGGAACAGGACTTGGGGAGGATGCCATGGGAGCGCAAGCTGGAGTAGCAGAAGTATGCTGTTCCTATGGTATAGGTGTTTCTAAGTTAATGGAGTCAGGATGCAACGCTAAAAGGGTCATTATAGTATCCTAAGGAGCGAACTATATAGGTTAGGAACAGAGATAAGAAAGGTGGGTACCTCGCGCATACCAGAGCCTCATCGCCCTCTCCTTTGGGTTCCATTAGTATGATTTCCCAATGATTAATGAATACATTCATGGGTGATTCATTGGGGCTCCTTTGGTGCCACTTACACAGATCAGAGTAATCTCAGTTTTGAACTGATTTAGCAATTTCAAAAGATGTTGGCGTTCCACCAGTAACAGGTTTTTAACATTTTTGATTTTCTTATAAAGTAGCCATAAGATATACTTTCAGATCTATATTTATTTAACCGAGGTGAGCCAACCAGAGGATGGACATTACCAAACTAAAACTAAAAATCATAATAAAAAATAATTATTCAAGAAATGCCTAAAATGGATGGATCAATTGAATCATACCTAACAAAATATCCAACCAGGTGGGCAGCAAATACTGCTATCCCTCCATGGTGGATGGGGAGGGGGATTGGGGGGCTCGTCTTCAGCTGCATCCATCTCATCCCAGAGTAGGGTGCATGTTAAGGCAGATAATAAGGGTGTGGGGGCATCGGCAGCATGGGGTTTGAGATCCTTGATGACTGGAACTTCCGAATAGTTGCCATCCATCATTATACCAACGATGTATTTGGCCAAAGTGTCTTCAGCTTTGAGGCGGGCATCTGGGAATTTAACAAACGTAGCAATGTTGGTTCATATATTTTTTCTTTTGGATTCTGTGCTACTGTTACCACATTCTGAATGGCTTCAGTGACGTTTTTGTGTAAAGTTTTCATGTTGATATTACTTTGTGCAGTAAGATTTTTGGGGATGAAGGAAGGTGGAATTCCTCTTGCGATTACAGCCACAGATTTGGCGGCAGCTTTGCGAAGTGGACAGCAATCTGGTGTAAAGCTGCTTCTACTGCAAGCTGGTGGTCGCTGTAGAATGGTTTGGCATTAGGTTGTGGGACATATTTCTGAGGCGGGAATTTTGCATCCCATTCTGCATTACAGAGCTGTTTGACTTACAGCGTCAGTTCTTCAATGATGTTACCTGATTCGTCAATTTCATCCAAAAATTCCCATGGATTTTGGTTGAATTGGATTGGGGAATCAGCATACGGTTGAGGTTTGTTTGATTCATTTGTGGACGCATGGGACTGAACTGGGATCCAATCCAATGTTTGGTTTGGTGAATATTTTATGGCACTGGGACAAGGTGGATGCTGATTGGTGGCTGTAGGTGCAGCTTCAGCATCAGGCATTGGAGGAAGGTAGGATCATACCCCATGTCAGAGTTGGCGCAGGGTAGGCGGCGGATTGGTGGGCGTTGGGTAAACTTTCAGCATTGACAGAAGTTTCTGAGTAAGGGAATTTGCGTTTCAAGTGGTCCAACTCAAAACAGGATGGACAGATCATCCGTCCACCCTCAACGCGGGCCCACAACGGATGGTTGTGGGCAGATAAGATGGTGGCATGAGGGGTTTTGCCAAAGAATTTTTTGTAAATTCAGGGCTGATTGTGGCATACGCCTGAGGCCCAGCGAGGCGTGTGGCCCCATTTGGGACCACAAATTGTAAGATGGGGTTGGCGCCGTAGACTGCCAAACCTTCCATCAGCTCCTGGTGGAGCACTTCAGGGGGGGAAGGTGGGCGGGCAAACCAGAAAACTGGACCACTAAGGTGGTGTCCGTTGGGAGCCAGGTCCAAGTTGTTGGGAGGAAAATATTATTGAATATTAGTGGCACCGTTGCTGCAGTGGCTGCATCAGCTTCACAGGGGAAGCCAAGATCAAAGTACCCCTTATAGGGGCGGAAGTCAATAAAACAGGCTGGTGTCATCACCGCCTGAGCCATTTTGATAATGGCTTGGTTGTCATAGGGGAAGAATTTCCCATATTCAACCCTAAGGATGAAGCATGTTGGTCTGGGGGAGCACCAGGGGGCAGTGGGGCACCGCTTGGGTTCAGGTGATATTGGCATCAAGATCCTTGGGAGGAACGAATCATCCCAAGGGTTTGGAACGACTGGGTGAGCCAGTCTGAGTGCATTTTCCTGTCAGATGGAAAATGGAAGGGGGAGTTTCGCCACTGCCCCGCGCTGGGACAGTCAGTGAGGGATCCAATGACATCGGAGCAATACTTTGGTGTGTGATTAAGCGTTTGCTTTTAATTTACAAAATTAATTTGCTCAGAAAGTTACGCCAAGCAGAGAGAGAGCTTTCAGATTTATATTCTCACTTCCAAAATATTGTACCTTTTGACCCTGATTTCTCAGGTCCTGACTCAAAGATTTAATTGTATAATAAAATTAGCATTAGAGCGCAGTTCTCTAACTATTTCTACATTCAAGGTGCTAAGGTGGCATCTATAAACACACATGTCCTCTGCTAAATTTTTTACTAAATTATTTTTATGGTCCAGGATTATCCCCCAACAAAATGGCCCACGTGCCATTAAAATTGTCCCATACCTGACAGTTTTCATTAGAATTGTTTTCGCGGGCCACATGGTCAGCTGCTTCAGATTCAGTATGTTGCTCCACTTTAGCTTTAAGATAGTATTCCACTTGGGTACAGTGATGAGTAATATCTGTAACCCACTGGGGGTTGCCCATCAATTATTCACAATATTGTTAATAATACAAGACGGATCAGAATTAAGCTGGGCATCCAATACTTCCATCTTCCAGTGAGGGTCCTGAGTTTTCTGCTGAATAAACAGAATGACAGTATGGAAGTTGCAGAAAGCATCATCCAAGCATCAAATTAAGAGGATATTATCCCGTTGCTAGGCCTCAATGAATGTAACCAAACCGCTGATATCATTATGGAAGATGATAATTTGGTGAACTTGGCAGATAGAAGGATGTACACATATCACTGACACTTCCACTAGTTGATCTTGGGTGGTGAGTCTCTTTATATCACACTGATAGTCATCTCACAGAATTTATGGTAATTGTCATAAAGTGTATCCTGATACTTAAAATTATGAAACATGCCCAGTTGGTCTTCATCCACATTGGTGGTGACCAGATGGTAATCGTGAGGCAACCTTTTGTATACTTCTTGTAGCTGATACAAGGGAGACATTTGCACTTGGACCAATGCTTGAAATTCTAACGTACTAGAAGGTAGAAGTTTCACCATAGTGACCTCAACCCCTTTACTCTTAATGACTCACTTAAAATTGATCAATAACTGTGTTCCCTTCATCCATTGGCATATAAGAATACCTAGTACCAAGGCCAAGGCCAAAGTGGTTCTCATTAAAGGTCATACTTGAAAACTGGTGAACAGTTAACAAAGTGAACTCCTGTAGTGAGCAAAAAATGTTGAAATTGGCGCTAGGGCGTTAGATTTCAGGGCATAAGTTACTACGCTTAAGCTACAAGGTAATGTTAGATGACAGTGACCTTGGAAAACTTTCAAAGGAAATCTTTTTTGACAAGAGAGATTTTACTTAGAGATAAAGATTAGCAAAATGTAGTATAGAATACCGGAAAGGGTTCTTTGGCTAACTAACAGATGTCTCCTTTACTGTGGATTTCTCCAATGACATAGTAAAAGATCCCCTTACCATTGAAATCCCACCAAGATATGACCCATCTGCTAGCGTTTCTATTGCTTTTTAAGCTTACTGAGCAGCACTCAAAAGCAATAGACTAGAGGAGTAGCTGTCAAAATTAGGATAAGAAAGAAAATCACTAAATCTCAGGATATATCCATTATATTCTATATCAACTGACTGTAATTGAAACAATGGTGGATGGCCTTAATAAAAAATAGGAATCCTCATGCTAAATAATTTACATCAGCACAAGGTATACAAGAAAATAGTAGGATTGAACTTAATATTAGTGGAAATTTCACCATTGGGTTAAGGTTTTAATCTGGCAATAAATTATTTATGACTTAAAGCATTAATGCTAAATCACCAAAGGTAAATTATTACAACTTTGGGATATCCATATAAAGCTAAGTCCACGCACTAAGCTAACTTAATAATTGATCAAACTCTATAACTAGATACAAGTCTAAAATAAACAATATATAATGCATAAGCTGATGGTTGGTCATACTAATTGCAACTTGAGCAAGTTGACAGGGGGAAACATTACAAAATCAAAAGAGCAAAATTAACTTAAATTGAAAATATAATAATCAAAATGAGACAAAATGGATCAAAAAACTGACAAAAAAGACTAAAGTTATTTAAAAAAGCAGATATAGTAAAATACTAGCCAACCATGGCAGAATGTGAACGGGATCAGGAGGTTTTTGTCTCTTCCACGGTTTACATGGCTCAGAATAAAGCCAAGAGCACGTGCATGGGCGCAATTTATTAACATGGTGGGGCTGAGGTAGCATAGTGGGTTTGTAGCTCAATCTTTGCTATTAGTAGGGCGGTAATATACTTGGAAAAGGGATTTATCAGCTTCATGTCAGGACGCGAGGAGTGTAATAAAGGTGAAGATATTATTGCAGATGATGAAAGTCTTCTATCTGAACTTGGCAACCATTGCAACTTTTTGAACTTCTTTATTGTCAGCCTGTTGGAAGAAATTGTGTTCTTTTTTATGAATGGGGTGCATGTTGATGGGTTGGAAAAGAAGGCTCAGGCTCTCATAAAAATGTGATGGATTTAAAAACAGCCTTTTAGAGGTGCAACTCTTTGAGCAACTGCCATTTTAATGAGTTTGTTCTCACTTATAAATGTGTCAATATTGCAGATCCAACATGATACACAGTGATAATTCCCCGCATAGGGAAGAAGCACAACTAAGCAGTTAATCTAGAATACATATTGACCAAGAATTTCATATGGATGAAACTACAATCAGACTGAACACAGGTTTGAAAAAGACAAGTGATCCAAAGGGATCAGATTAGAACATCAAAATATTTATAGCAAATCAGGGCCAAAATTCCTGCTGAATATCGATCAGAAAATGAAGAATTAAACTCCTAAATTCTTGATAATAAAATATGACAAGTATTAGTGCAGATTGATCCAAAAGAGACGATCCAGCTCATCAAATATTCTCTTATGATCTTTCAAGAAAAAAGTATATATGTGGACATATTGCTAATAATATTACTAAGAGATTCATAGTTTATCCTAAAAATGATGGCACCAGCCAGAATTCCACCACTGTTGAGTTTAATAGCCCCACTTTAGAACCAATAGAAAGTACTTTTAGACTGTTTAGAATTATTAAAAATTTTGAGAACACCAGCTCAGTTCATAAGACCGTGATTTACAGAAGATTAACCAGGGTGATTGACTCCCATTTTCCCTACTCAGTTCACAGCCTATTTTAATCTCTAAATTTTTACTGTAATACTGATCCAGCATCTAAATTGCTAATACATCTTTATATGCTTCTGAGGTATAAAAAAACCAACCTATTAGAAATAAATATATATTCCTAAAGACAGTTTTTTGTTTGTACTTATTTGAATTTAAAAAAAAAGTGGGTTAACTTAATGAAAGAGTTACCCTTAAAAGCACCTAATTTATAAATAAGGTTTTACTTATATCCAACGGGCTTGTGTTTAAACCAGCATTAATGAATCACTAAAATTAGGAGTTTTCCATAATATTTGCGGAAGCATGGGAGTCACAAGTGACAGCCTATTTATGGTCAATTAATCTGATAACGCCAATTGCCACGGCTGGTGCCCACTACAGGGTAAGTGCCAATTTAAATCTAGTGAAAAAATGCATTTAACTATGAAGTGAATAAAGTAATGAATATAAGATGACAAAATGAGCGCTGGTTATGCGCTGGGAGGAAAGAACGCCTATCTATTGCTGATCATGAACTCATTGAGGCTAGACTGGCAACCCTCAAAAAAAATTGGCATAATTAAGAGAGTATATGGACTGCATATCAGACACTACAAGACGGGCACATACTGCTGCTACACCGTTGATCAAAACTACATCGCAAAATGACAAAGTTGAAGCTTACATAGAGAATTTTTAAGTTAGAATACAGCATAGGGAGTAGGAAAATATCATGAACCTTGAGGAGATAAATTGCTAGGGAAAAGAGTTTAATCACCATAACGATGTCATAGATGCTATAGATAAGGTAACAATGCTTGAAAACTAAACAGCTCTGAATTTCAACAATTTGCTGTTAGCCACACATAAGAGAACTCAAGGATAGAAACCCTATACTTACAATAACCATGGTATAAACTGAAGTCCAGTAAAAAGACATGAACCCCAAGCCATACTTTAAAACTATGTACTCCCCTGGAAAGAAGACATAGACAGCTTCTAAAAGATGTATGGGATTAATTTGGATGGAACCAGTGATAGATAGAAAAGCTCGCCATAACCAAGTGTGCATGAGTGAGGAAGCTAAAGAACTACTGAGCAACACTGAAACTAGGATTTACCTAGGCTAAAGTCAAAGCTGTCTAGCTATCTGATTTTAGCAGTGCCCAGGACGTACAAAACATGGAGCAGGAACTTCTCCTTATGGTAATAGCAGAACGGAATTTTTACTACCTACACATCACACTATTATCCAAAAGCTCAGCAGTTCTAGACTACCAGAAGTTTAGACCTCATCACCACAAAGTCTGCTCTAATTAGCTCGCTTGAATACTTCCAAAGCTGAAAATTTTTATGACGCTTTCTTCAAAATCACTTTAAGCATCAAAGATTAAAGTCTCTGCTTGATGCTCAGGAACCTATAAAATCAAAGTAAACAATATAGACAATCAATGAGACGTAGTACCAGCTGCTGGGAAGTTGATATGAATGGATGATATGCTACCCATACCGGTGGATTGGAGGGGGATCAAGAAAAGTCTCAAAATTTACAAAAAAGGGTATACAAATTACAATTAAGAAAATGATGACCATTTGGTGAACTGAGGGGAATTATGCCGATATTTGATATTAATGGGGATATCTAGAAAAGGGAAGATGAATAGCGGACTACCAAGCCAAGGATGCATCTGGCTTTGGAAACTGAGATATAAAGAGCCACATGGAGGATTAAGAAGAAGGTCTTTTTCCCAGTGATACTTGATTGCAGATAAGTCTGCGATTTATATCAAATAAAAGGTCAATATAAGGGACGATAGCTCCATACATAGTTTATTGAGTTTTATCAGGAAGTCAGCAATCCTCATATCATCTGATTTGGTTGCTCAGTGGCTAATAAGCTGTGCAAACTGAATCATCGGAATTGAGCCTAGACGCCGAGAAATAACAGTGGAGCTCACTACAGGGGGCCTCTGGTCAACTGTATTCATTCAACAATAGGATACAATGACGAGTTCTCATTCATTCCAACTAATTTGATCAGGTTCCATGTGCGTTATGCTGAAGAAGCATGAGAGGCACCTAACAATGAACCAACATTATGACTGTGACCAAACAAGGGGATAATGAAGTTATGATTAATTTTAAAATAGAGAATTTCCCTGAGCTGATGATCAATCAACAAGGATGCTCCACAAATGTGACTCGTCAGCAGTTGCACAATATCATGGAGTGGCTGTTGCACGGATATCGCTTATATGAAGATGAGGCTGAGGAAAATGCTCTGAGTTTATTCTATAACCAATGAGACCAAGAAAATTGGTACACTCTGTACATGTCTTATTTGGACGTGACTACAACAGGGTTGGCTCGCCGCCTTGGTACCCACATAATTGAGGAATATCTAGTCGCTTATGTGCAACAATCAATTCACCAGCTACTGTGTGTGCTGGCTTGCTTCAATATAGAAATTAAAAATGTATTATGGTTTTCTCAAGCACAACAAAACGATACTCACATCCTGCTTGACCGCCTTGATCATTCATTTTCAGAAGTACAAGGGGCGCTGGTACAGATGGACTATTGTGTGGGGGACGTCTGCCATCAATTGGACCTTTTGGTACCACAGTTAAAACTAGAACTACCTCAAGTAATAAGAGAACTGCTGGATCAGCATGGCCTATTGGCGGTGTGGTTTTTGACTTAATAACGTTGGGAAATAATAATGAGCACTTTGTGACAGAGCTAGCTGAATGGGCGGAAGTTCTCGAAGCCATTATTGCCCAGCTTAGGGAAAAAATGACACTGATGAAACGGCAAGTGACCGACCATGTTGGCTCTTTGTTGGCTGAATTAACCCAACTTCACATCAAATGGATTACCCAGCAAATGGCAGATAACGCGCTTATTCTTTGGTCAACATATCCCGAATATCTCCAGCTTATTCATCAGGTTACACAACTGAAAGTTGTTAGTCAGGATGAGCGCCAACGAGCCTTCCCTCTTCTGATTGGTGAGACAAGTGAGTATGCGGACATGTAAGGGCGCCTTGATACCCTTTGATGGGTCAATGAGGAATTGGTACAGGAACAAACCTCTCTTGTTAACCAAATAAATGTCACCAATCACCAAGCGGATAACTTTAGCTGGTAGCAAACCTGCCTACAGAACATAATCAAAGAGGTCCTTTCACAATTACAAGCTGTGGAACAGAAACTGAACGTTGAGAGAAATCCACTGGAAATTGTAACATCTTTATGAAACGCTGCAACAGGAATTTCAGGATGGATGGTGTAAATGCTATTTGGTTAAAATGGAGCAGTTGATCAATGAACAGTTTGTGGGGCAGCCAGAGCCAGGGGAAATGGGGCAGTTAGTGGCAATTTGGGGGAAGACTGCTATGGATCAGCAAATGAATATCCCAGGGCGGTATGATGGACCCCCTGCATGACACCACTTCTTCCGAGTCCTTTTTGATGAATTTGAGTCCATCCGGCCAGCTGTATGTTAATGCACAAAGGGATGGTTCCTGTAGTCGCTCCAAAACCAATTCGCCTGCTCCTTGCAGCAGGAACCTGGAGCAAAGTGAATTTGTTTGAATCATAAAATTACCTCCTTTCAGTCATGATGGGAATCTACACAGTTACTTTAAGCGTTTTGAATCTGCTGTGGAAGGGGCTACTGATTAACAAAAAGCGAAACTGTTGCTGTCTGCTTTAGATGTGGAAAGCGCTGATCTAGTTACCTGATATCTTCCAAATAACTTGGTGTCCTATGAAGAAGTTAAAGCAACTGTTCTGCAGCTGTTTGGGGGTGCTACCAAGATGACCCAATGGAAAGCTGACTTTATGACTATACAGTTTCACCAAAACGAGACCCTGTTAGAATTTGCTGAGCGTTTTTTGTGGAAGCACATGTCCTACTTGAATCTAACATTTCATCCGCCAAGGATGTTGGTATAGCAATGTTTGCGGCTGTAAAACCACATTTGGAACTATATAATGCTATGTCTCACGTTTTGAATGGAGATACCAAACTTATTTGAATCATGAACACCTTAAATCAACTCTCCTCCATGATCTGCGCCCCCAACGTAGCTAAAAATATCTCTGCTGTCTCCGCTCCAACCTCTTCAGGATATAGGCCGCAGTGACTGGGTTATCAGCTGCTGGAATGTATTCGTCCCTCATATGAGTCAGTGGACCTTTTTTGGCCCATGTACGCTTCACCAGTTGACCATGACCTTAAGACCATACCGGCAACTTCTGACCTGGTCCTTCTGCCACAAGCTATATATGTGAATCTTTTATGAACACTTGCTTCCAGTGCGGACGAAGAGGGCATTATGTGGGCAATTGCCCTAGCAAAACACAGGTGTATGAAATGCCAACTGAGAAAATCGAGCAGGGAAAAGCTTGAGCGGAGTAGAGATGGGTTGTTCTACCTCCGCTGAGTCCGATTCGCTTGTCCCTAACAATTCCCAAACATCTTTTCAGGTAGAATTTGAAACTCAATCGAATGATTTGTTATACCAGCAGCTTTTGATGGATACCCCTGCTTCCACTTCCAAGAGTAAAAGTTCACCCCATAGCCCCAAGTTCCACCAAGACATGCAGAAGCCATATGCGTGGCAGATCCTGGAGTAGATTGGCACCAGCAATGCAGATCCCTTGACAAACGTCGCCTCTTTAGTAGGGGTTAATGTAGCGATTCTGGTGGAGAAAATCACTAGTGAGTATCCTCAGGTCAAAAAGGGCATTTTCTCCTTTTTGAGTAACACAAAGCCCTTGAACGTACAAGTAATAAAAACTGCTGGTTCTTCTTATCTGGAATGTACTTACTGCGACATTTTCATTCAAAACACAAAAATTTGCGCTATCATAGACACGGGAGCACCTGTGAACATATTCTCACCCTGGTTGGTGGCTAAAATTATGTTGAAACCGGATGTGGACCATTGAGTAGTATACAGGACTGTGGGAATGCATAGCACTGTGTCTGAAGGAGCATATAGAGCGTTGCCCTTACGATTTGGGTCAGTCCATGTGTTTGCTCTGGTGGTGGTTTTGCCAAACAACAACTACGATATGTTAATCAGCGTGGCTTTTATGAGGAAATTTGGCGTTGTGATAAATATTGGGGGAGGAAACTCTTACTATTTTAGGCCAACAGATTACCATATATTTTTCCTCTTGTAGAATTACAACAGATTCAGTCCGCTCTAGTAAAATCAATCTAGCATACAGCGATGGAGTGATCCCTGTTCATTATCAATGACTGAGTTGGTGGACCAGGACCCTTCCCAACCAGATATACAAGTACAAAGGGATCCCACTTTGGGCAATGAGCGCTTTAAGCCTACCGTCTGGACACCAGTGCATAGTAGGGACTGGGCTTGAAATCGATGTCCCTAAAGGGCTTTATGGAGAAATTATGGCGCCTTACCAGCACTTGCGGCTTGAACCACATGTGGCCCCAGGGTTACTGCTACCTGGGAATGAGAGGTGAAAGTGCTTCTAGCAAACTTACAGAAGAAGGCAATAACAATCTGGCGGCACCAAGTGGTGGCTTACCTACACTTAGTCCCTTTAGAGGAAGTTCGTCATATTCATGATTTTAGCTCATGGGAGGATCTCAGACTACCGGCAAGCTCATCATTTGGTGTACTGATTGTGGTTCCATGGGAAGCGCTCACAGAATTATCAGCGGAACAGCAAGGTAAGGCTATGGAATTATTTGAAAAGTATCGGGATATCTTTGCACATGATGATCATGATTTGGGGTGCGCTCAAGGGTAATACATTGGATAGATATGAGGGATCACCCTCCCATTTGGTCGCAACCTAATAGACATTCAAAAGTGGTGGAAGAGGTTGTCTCCAATGAGGTTGATAACCTTATCATGCAAGGAATGCTAGAGCTGTCAAACAGTCTGCGGGCATCACCTGTGCTCATTGTATAGAAGAAGGATAGCTTGAATTGAGTGGTTATTGACTACAATAAACTCATTAGTGTAACAAAGAAGGGTTCCTACCCTCTTTTGCAGATTGACAACAAGTTAGACTGATTGGGTGGGGAAGATTATTTTTCTGCCATGGATCTTATCTCAGGGTACTGGCAGATAAAATTTCCATTAGCAGAACGGGAGAAATGTGCAATCATCACCTTGAGAGGGTTGTTCCAGCCAACTCACATGCCGCAAGGGTTGTGTAATGCCACAGCTACGTTCCAGCATGCCATGGAGACTATTTAGGTGATTAAAAGCTGTCCTGCATCTTAGTTTACCTTGACAACATCAATGTGTTCTCACAGAAGTTTACAGAGCACCTGGCCCACTTGGAACATATGTTTCAGCACCTCACTGCCGCTAATATCAAAATTAAGCCTCAGAAGTGCCATTTCTTTAAAGAACTTTGGAACACCTTGGGTTTGTCATGGATTCAAATAAGCTTAAACCACAGCCGGCTAAAGTGGAAGCAATAAGCAAGATGACTCACCCAGGGAATAAGCGGGACATTCAGGTGTTTCTGAGGATGGTTGGGTATTACCAACAGTTCATTCCCAATTTCAGCTGCATTGGGGCCCCGCTTTTCGAGTTGCTAAAGAAAAACACTTCCTTTGATTGGATGGATCAATGTTAGAACGCTTTCAGTGTGTGCGAACTGCGTTAGAAAGCGCACCCATTTTGCAATATCCCAAATTTTGACAAACAGTTCATAGTACAAACGGATGTATATCTCGCCGCTATAGGGGCAGTATTACCCCAGAAGGAAGATGACAGTGTGGAGAATCCTGTTGCATTCTGTAGTCAAAGCTAGAACTGTCACAAACAAAACTACACCATGATCTAGCGGGAGTGTTTAGCGGTAATCTATGATTACAAACAGTTTTGGGTATATTTGAGTGGGGTAAGATTCCAAGTAGTGAAGGATCATGCTTCCTTGCACTGGTTACAGAATTTGCATGAACCGGAAGGATGGCTCGCACATTGGGCTCTGAAGCTTTAAGAATATGATTTTGAGATTTTACATTGACTGGGAGCAAAACATCAAAATGCATATTGTCTTTCTTGGTTGCCAATGGTTGCTATCATGGCGGATTTAGCTAATATAATGTATAAAAAGATGGCGGCGAACAAATACCAGGATGAGCCGCCACAAGTGATCAAGGTGTTAGATGGACTCAGTGAGGATACTTTTGTATGGGAGGAAGAACTATATAAGCGGATTGGAGACTCGACATTGAGTTTCCCTAAACCTTCAGCTAGACCCTCGATTATTATGGATGCTCATTAGGCTGTAGGACATGGAGGATTGCGGAAAATGCTAGAGTTTTTGCAACCCCTATACTACTGGGAGAGCATACATTATGACATATTGGAAACGATTAGCTGTTGCCATCAGTGTCAAGTGGAAAAGCTTTTCCACAAGAAAGCCACGTACCAGCTAGTTAAACCCCGGTTTGCCTGGCACACCATTTCCATTGATGTAGTGGGACCTCTGCTGACTAGCGCCAATTGATCCAAGTGTATAATAATTACCATCAATCATTTGACCCGATGGGTAGAGTCCAGGGCTATTAGCAACTTGGGCACAGTTACCACTGCCAAGTTTATTATGGAGTGTGTGATACAGCGACATGACTGCCCACAGTTCATTCTGATGGATAACGGAACCAACTTCACTTCACGTATTTTGCCAAAGTTGAACAAGTTGATGAAGATCTGTGGGGTTTTGACCACCCCCTATCATCTGGAATCAAATGGGATGGTGGAATGAGTCAATGGAACCCTAGTGAACATACTCCACAGATTGGTAAAGGATCAGACCTCAGAATAGACTTTCTTTCTACCTACCGCTGTGTTCACATATAACATCAGCTATCATTCATCCACTGGTTAGAGCCCAGTTCAGCTGCTGTATGGTCGACATCTGGCTCTGCCCGCCTTTCTTTATTTGTGTGTAGAGGACAATGGTAGTGTGGATCCCCAGCGATATTTGAAGACTCTTATGGATACATTGATCAAGCTGCAAATGGAAGCCTACTCCACCAGTTTGGCTAAGAAGATTCATGATCAGTCAGCTAATCAGGAGCGTTGGAGTGGACTCACACTGTTCGCTGTGGGGAACCATTTTTTTCCACGACCAGCATAGATTTGAGAAGAAAAACAAGCTCTCCAACATCTGGGTCAGCCCATTTGAGATTATCGAGAAGACCAGCATGGATGTCTACACTATCAAGGAACCCATGGGGGGTCAGATTATCAACCAAAATCACATGAAGTTCCTCCGAGCATATAAACAGTAGAAGCATATCTTCCAGTCAAAGGGGGGTAATGCCAGGAAGTTGATATGACTGAATGATATGCTACCCATACCAGTAAATTAGAGGGGGATTGAGACAAGTCTCAAGATTTACAAAAAAGGGTATACAAATTATAATCGAGCAAAATGACAATCATTTGGCAAACTGAGGGGAATTATGCTGAGATTCGATATGAATGGGAGTATCTAGAAAAGGGAAGCCGAATAGAGGACTACCAAGCCAAAGATGCATCTGGCTTTGGAAACTGATATATAAAGAGTCAACATAGAATTGAGAAGAAGTTCTAATTCCCAATGATAAGCGATTTCAGATAAGTCTGTGATTTATATTAAATAAAGGTCAAAATAAGGGGCAATAGCTCCATACATAGTTTATTAAGTTTTATTAGGAAGTCGACAATCCTCATATTATCCAATTTGGTTGCTCAGTGGCTAATACCCTGTTCAAACTGACTTAATGGAATCAAGCCTAGACGCCGAGAAATAGCACCAGCAATTCCATCTACATTGTAAAGGACAAAGATTATAAATCAAAGGGAAATTAAGGGTAAAC
Source organism: Massospora cicadina (assembly GCA_022478985.1). NCBI lineage: Eukaryota > Fungi > Entomophthoromycota > Entomophthoromycetes > Entomophthorales > Entomophthoraceae > Massospora > Massospora cicadina. Next base: position 110,709 of record JAKSZP010004084.1, on the reverse strand, counting down.
AAACTAAATCTTTCAAACCTGCAAGCTTTATTGTAGAAATGCAAGCACACTGGACATTTTTGGCGGAACTTCCCTACCATCAAATCTTTAATAAACAATAAAAAATTAAAAGGGATGACATCAGAAGTAAAATGAATCAACCTCTGCATTGAGGAAGAAAAATAAAAATGAGTCTTTTAAGTATAGCACTGCTTATTATGTGTTGGGTGTCCCTGAGGGTATGACAGTGCCAGGAAAACTAAGAGCTCATGAATGATAGATAAGACAAACTCCAGTATTTTTTGCTTATGCATGAAATGTTACTGGTTATCACATTGTTTCAACGGAGAGTAATTTGTTAGATAATTTTAACATTATTGACAACAAAAAGAACAGTTGCTAAGGCTACCCAAAACAACAAGCAGAAGAAGCTGGAAGCCTTTGAAAAACTCCCACTTAAGTCTTGAATACTGGAAGAACTTTTGACAAAAGTGTATCCAATATTGAAGTGGTCATTCAGTGAGTGTGAATGCTAGCCGTTTTAAAAACTGGAGCATCGGCTAACATTATGTTATCAAAGATAATTTAGAAACTCATGCTCCTTCCTGATAGTAATAATGATTTAAAGCACAGGAGTACTGGACTAATGTGACCCACGCTTTGGGTCCTATTTGGCGTTAACTTACAACTTGAACATACGGTGTTGACTGTCCCTGCGTAATGTTGGAGAAAAACCACTACGATTTCATGATAGGAACACAGTTACTAATGGATTTTGATGGCGTTTCAACTTTGTCCAAGGTAATGTTCGCCATTTAAATTAAAGAATGCCCTTGTTTTCAATAATATGGAGCCTTTTTTCCAAATGAAACATACTTGCATGATTGAAACTAAAGGGTTCATATATTAGTAGACTATGTTTTTTAGGTGAAGGGATACAAAAATTGCCAATCTCAGTTGACTCTCAAGAAGGACTACCCTTGATTGCGGATGAGGACGTTAAAGTCCTGACTGGTGAATAGCGGATAATGGCTTTTGCCATCAATATTAAGACAACACCAAAAAATGCCCAAAATTTACAGCCTGGAAGGCCTACGAGCTCAGGAACCCAGGACACTGTCTGATTGTACAATTCAAGATACAACGATGAACTCAAGGTAGTGCTGTGGACTTTTCTCTCTCGTTGCAATCACTTTTGCAACTTATTCATTTCAAGTCTGATTCTATTTTGATAATATCACAGAGGAGAAAAGTCTGCGTCCATGTCAGGGAACAGCTGGGCAAGTAAGTTAAGAGGAGCAGCTGGTAGGCCCGCAGCCTCAAACGTTTTAAAACTCCCCAGAGAAACTGGCAGAATAGAAAAAAAAAAAAAACTGGCGGTCACTATTTCACCAGAAATCCTCACTTGGCAAGCGTGATGCAACCAGTACATTAACACGCTGCACTCCCAACCACTCTCGTTGGTGGAATACAGAGTCCGTGTGTTTCTGGACATCCAACAAACAGTTCTATGGGAAAAATTTTGTGGGGATGTGCACACTTTTTCCAACCGTGGTGTACATTGCACCTCACTCCATGTCACATGGTTGGCTGGACCTTGGTTGCAAAAACAGGGGGCAGCAGATGAAGCTGCTGCAGTGCGCATAGTGATTGACTTCCCCAAAGGGCAATGGGTCATCAAAACCAAATGCATTAGGTGGACAAAATACAGCCAAATTTTCCTCACATTCGACTTTTTGCCCACTACAGTCAAGCGTGCCATTTTGGAGCAGCACCTGAAAGATGGTCTCACTGTATACAGCGAAATACAATCTTTCAATATGCAACGCTTTATGCTGATGCCACACCTGTGCACCGGCAAAGCCATAGCAGTTCTGACCCCAGCTGAGGAGATCACGAAGGACCTAACCCAGATCCTGCACTCCACTTTTATTAATATTGAAGGGCATACCACCCACCCTTTCTGGATAACCGTGGACAGCGCGCCCCCCATCTGCACCCACTGTGACGCGTTTGGCCATAAGGCACATGCATGCCCCACCAAGGAGGGCATCACATTCCAAGAGCACCCCTCAGCGGCCATGGCCAGCAGAGAGGCGCACTATGGACCAACCGCAAGCACCAAATAGGCTTTCCCGTGGGGAGCACAAGGCTGCTACCTACTGGTAAAACCTATTTCCCTGCAAGAGCGGAAGAAGGCCAAGCAGGCCTGCAGGGCCGCAGCCAAGGAAGTGGCCAAAGTCAACACCGCTATCCCACACTTCCAACGCCAGGAGGACATCGAAACCTTTGTGGCAGAAGCAACTCAAAAAATCCCACAGCGAATCAGATTGGGAAGCCCATGCCGATTGGGCCACCCAATCTGAGGTTCTGATGGGTGACTTTATCTCACCTGATCTTTGCAACCAAGCTCCAGTTGAAACTAACTTGGGTTCCAACCTACATGAAAATTTTTTTGACCCAATTGTTGGTGCACCAAACTCATCCGCACCACAAAAAATTTGTTCAACGTTGGGGAAACAAAAAGCAAAGGCAAAAGCCAATGCAAACCTTTCTGCTAAAATTAACCAAAACTACTGATACCGTTGCTAAAACACCCATGCTGCCATGAAGTCCCATGGGGATCTAGAGGAGGCTAGTGTGCCCAGGTGCCCACCCCTCGCACCTAAGGTGCAATGGGGGAAACCTTCACTTTAGGGATGTTGAATATCGCCGGACTCAAGGCCTTGCCATCCTGGACTAGGAAACTGAGTTTTTTACAAAAAAATTTACCCGTGGATTTCCTGGCCATCCAGGAGTCCCACTGTCCACGAGATTCTGAGGATGCTTGGAAAACCATGCTCCTCCCATCCCTATCCTTTTGTACAGAGCACTGTGGGGTGCTAGTTCAGAAAAACAATTTTTTCAAATTTTTATTGTCAGAATCCTTCCTAAATGGCCGAGTCCTTGTTGTCACTTTCTCGTGGGCTGATGTGGCGCATGCTATCATCAATATCTATGCCCCAATCAGTGCACGAGAGCATTAGGAATTTTCTCTTCAGTCAAATCCCTCCCGTTACCCCCAGACCCTTTCATAGTCAGCGACATGAACTGTTGGCTCAACACACCTATGGACCATTGGCCTTCCTCCTCCCACGCCCCCAGGGTCACATAGAACTTCGCGTTCTAAAGGCCACCCTTGAGTTAATGGATGCACTGCCATGGCAAGCCTCACTGCTTGAAAAAATGATGCGCCCCCATATCCACAATGGCCAATTAAGGTCCATGACCTGCATTGACCTTATCCTTATACCGGCGAAATTCCAACCCCACATTTCCCACTTCAAAACAACAAAAATTGAATTCACCAACCACTGACTGGTATTGATAACCTACCACCTACCTGTCACAGTGGCTAAGGCCCCACATCGGTGCAAACTCCGCCCACCTCAACGCGCTCAAAAGGCAACACAAACATCGGGTTTGTGTTCAGTACAGGGCCAAATGCATTACAGAGGGCGACAAGTGCACCGCATATTTTTTTAAAAAAATTTTACATTACGCCAGAGCATGGCCTGTACACAGGTGCAAAGATCGGATGATTCCATCATGGATACGCCAGCTGACTTGGCAATCAAAATACAAAAGTATTATTCTGAGTTATACCGATCTAATCCAATTCAACCAGCCAAAGTGATGGAATTTTTGACTGAACCCACATACGCACATTCTCCTGATACCCATAAATAATGAATTTGATTACTCCAAATGAACTATGGACAGCCATCTGCAGTTCACCAAATTGGAAATGCCCAGGCCCATATGGCATTCCATATGAATTCTATGAGAAGTACTTCAAATATATATCCCCACTGCTGCTTGCCTCACTTAACCAGAGCCTTGTGGAAACGCGCCTCCTACCAGGAGGACAAGAGGCCTTCACCGTCACACTCATCAAGAAAGGGGACAAGCTAGACTTATCCAACTGGCGCCCCATTTCTTTAACTAACACGATACAAAAATATAACTAAAATCATGGCTAACCATTTAGGGTTAGTAGCATCTGCCACCATCTCCCCAGAACAATTCGGTTTCATACCCAGAAGGTCAATTTGGGACAAAGTGCACTCTGTGGCTAACGCATGCCAGTCCACAGCCTCTGGGGCACTTGTATCCTTGGACCAACATAAGGCCTATGATAGAATGAACTGGGAATACCTCAGGGCCTGCCTCCATCAATTCTGCCTACCCCCTCGCTTCATTAACTGGGTAATGCTGCTCACGGAATCTGCAACAATGGCAGTGCGTGGCCCTGGATTCCTAACGGAAGTAGTCCGCCCTCAAAGGGGCTTATGACAAGGGGACCCCCTTAGCCCACTCTTATACAACTTCAGCCTTGACCCACTACTTCAAAACATGAATGCCCAACTCACTGGGGTCCATGTACCAGGCCAAGCCCCAGTCAAGATGATGGCGTTTGCAGATGACTGTGTGGTTGGGGTGTCTAATAATAAAGACGCACGTGCACTTGAAGCTCTCATCCAGAGCATTCATGGGTAAATAATGCTGCACTGAACGCTTCCAAAACCAAAATCATCCTCCTCAGTCAGTATCAAACCTGCTGGGCCCCAGTGACCAGTGCCCAGCCCGGCCCATCTGCTCGCACATGTGCTCGCCCTCCCAGATCACCCCACACCGCCCCACTAGTGCTCCCCTTCGTGCCACGCCCTACCATAGGGCTGGTCCGCCATCTGGGCGTGTGGGTGGAGGCAGGCGGATATGCCTCAGCAGTAATGGAAAGTCGTATTCTAGACAACGTGACGAAGCGCATCGCCTCCCTCAGAGCCCACCCTACCTCCCTTACTGGCAGGGTTTTTTAGCCAACTCTATGCTCCTCTCCAAAGTCTGGTTTGGAGCCCACGCCATCCCCTTCTCCCAAGCTTTTTCAGATCCTTGTATGCCCTTCCGCAAGGATGGCTTTGGTCAGGCCGCCCACCACCAGTACGGCTAGAGGTCATGTTTGGCCCTCATCATCATGGTGGCATGGGCCTGCTTGACTTCAAAGCCCATGCTGCCAAGATTCTGGGCACCTGGATTGCGGCTGTCACCGCCCCTACGCTCCCCTCCCATCACTGGTCCTGCGCGGCCCACTCCAACTTCTCCCACGCCTTCGGCCTTAACAATTCATTGAACCCTCACTCCTTGATGAAATACCTGGCTTCACACCCATCGTCCACAGGTCCTCACGGGACTAAAACCCACTACAAATGAATCCTCCTCTCCATGCGGAGCGCTGAGTGGAGAATTTGTATTAGCGGACACACAGCCCAAAGAGAGGCCGCCCCTCTCCTCAGTTCACACAAGAGGTACAGGGGCTACCCATCCAATATGGCGTGATCCCCACACGAACCCATGTCCTATCCAGGGTGGACTACCTGGACATGATGGACATCCCTGACTCCATTGAGACTCAGAAGACCATTTGGAAATATGCACACCATCCTCTGTTGCAGCCTCAAATCCTTTCCCACGTGTGGCGCTGCCTGAGGTGGGTGTACCGTACAGCTGAGCGCTCTAACGCTTTACACTCATCCTGCATTGTGTGTGGCCAGTATGAAACGATGTTCCACCGCATAGAGAAGTGTCCTACCTTAAGAGTGATATGGCGCGAAGTTCAACGTCTGCTTGGCCAGGATCAAACACATCCCTTCAGTCTTTCAGGAGATAGTTTGCTTTCTCAATGGCTTCCCCTTCCACCCTCCCTCCATGCTCTGGTGGTTGCAATCGCCATGTGGACCATCCACACGATTGTCTTGGATGCCATCACAGGCTCCACCCCCACCCTACCAGAAGCTGTCCACAGATTCCAGTCTCATTTGGTGGACCACTTTCAAGCGTGGATATTTGGATACCTCCCACCCCGTCACTGACATATGGTCTCCTCCTGGTTCCCAGTTTGGTTCATCAAATTAGACCCTTTCCTCCACACGTGTTCAATTGTGGCTACGGCCTCCTCACACTATCCCTCCCCCTCCCCATAGTGTCATTCCCGCTGGCAACAAGAGATAGCTTCGCTTTTAGGGGTGCCTTCCCTGTTCTAAGTTTTGTTTCTTTTGGGTCAAATTCAGATTTGTCCGTCCCATGGTCGGCCTTCCTCGCAATAAATTAAATTGAACTCAAGGTATTGCTGTGGAACATTATTAAGAGCCTATTTAAGTAAGAAAAAGAAGCTTTGGACCTTCCAAAGACTCACCAGCTTTGTTGACATTGAGACGGTGCATATGGTAGGATTTTTAATTGAGTCTAAATAGCAAATGAGACCAATGAGGAGAAAAAATGATTTGGAAAAATTACTAGAAGAGCTTCATGCTATCTTTAGCAAAGACCTCAATGACTATGAATTATGCCATTTAGAAGTACTCAAATGGAAACAGAAGCAGTAGCACCATTTAAGCCTAAACTTTATCATTAAATTTAAAAATGAGGAGGAAGTACTTTTGGATAAAATGAAGCAAATACTGGACGCCAGCCTCCTACGGCCTTCTTATATCCAATGGGAATCCCCTCTATGTTAATACATAAGAATTATGGTGGCCATTGTGCTTTCATAGATTATCAAAAACTCATTGAAGTAACAAAGAAGGATACCTATCTAATTTTTTGAATAGACGACGCCCTGAAACAAGAAAAATCTAAATACTTTTTCCATGGACCTTGCTTCAGGATACTGTTAACTTAAGTTGTTACCACTGGGTAGTGAAAAGAGTTCTCTATTTGGAATCAAGACTTTTTTAATCCACCAGGATGCCACAGGGGCTTTGTAACGCCTCCACTACCTTCCAGAGGACAATAGACAGAATTTTTGGTGATTTGAAGCTCCCATGTGTCTTGATCTACCTAGATGATATCACCGTTTTCTGTAAAAGCTTTAATAACAACAAAGACATCTTTAGGAAGTATTTACATACCTCTGAGCTTCCAATTCGAAATCAAAGTTGATTAAAAACTCTTTACTTGAAAATCAAATTAAGTTTCTTGACACCATATCAGCAATAAAGGGATCTAATCTCAAATTTTAAAGATGAAACCCATTGCGTACATGGAGCCGCCCAATTTTATGAAGAAAATTTAGGTCTTCTGGAGAATGGCTAGACAATATTGCAATATTTACCCCATTTTGCGGGCATTGCTGAACCACTTACTCATTTATTATTAAAGGGCGTGCAATTCCATTGGGAATTGAACAAGAGGAAATCTTAAAGACTAAAGAGAAGACAAATGAAAGCACTATCTTAGAAAAATCTAACTTAAATAAGACTTATTACTTGTTTAATGATTCAAGCAGTATTGATCTGGGAGCAATCCTATCACAGTTGGATGACAATGTAATTACTAATCTTATTAATTTAATTCTAATTTCTTTCTAGGGAAGAACTAAACTATACCATGACAGAGAGTGTGTGTATCTAGTGGTAATACAAGCAGTGAAGCACGTTAAACCATACTTTTAATCAGGATTTGAGATGACAAGCGAGTAAAAACTCTGCTCTTGAATCAAGCCTCTTTAGATTGACTCTCACAACAGCGTAAACAAAACTATATCCTACATGCACTGAAATTAAAGCAATCAGGAAGCATCACGCATACAAGAATTGATGAACGACCTTCAAGGATAATGTTCCCAATTCCCAAAATTCAAGAGGCGCGGATTCCACCAATGCGGTCATGTGGATGACACAAAACAATGAGGGTGCCAACCATGCAGTCGATCCAGAAGGCAGTGAAAGATCCTGATTATATAAAGCTAATAAGGTCCTTAAGGCAACATGTTCTACACGCCCTAATTATTTCAACACTTCCTAAATCAATAAAGTAGTCTATATTCGCCCCACCATTTTGTTTTTTGACCTCTCCACTAATTTTCAGCTTTGAGCCCATTTTTGAACTTCAGCATCAATTAAGAGAACTGTTACACTGATAAAAATGGTGCTCACTACATGGGCACTTTGAGATGTCCAAGTGAAAACATCTATCACAAACAATAGAGAACAATAACAGTCAAGAAAGTCAACTTGCTGATCAATTGAGAAGCGTCACTTGATGGATTAGTACCTCGCAACATGAAGCACTGCCCACTTGTCCTGAAAGCTTAACATTTCAGTCCATGTCCTAGTTCACTCTACCTTTGTTGACGGTGATCAGTACCAACTTCAGTACAAGAACATTAACAAATTATTCTTAATTATTAAATGGTATGTATTCTGTGAGAGACTGCATAAGTCACACCAGCGCTTCTTCAGTGCCATCTATTATATGGGATCTATATACCTCAGCCCAACTACTAGCAGGAGAAAAGACCTTGGGGATCAAGAGCTATCTTCAAAAATTTGTCCATCCTGCCATCCATCACCTCTAAAATTAGTCAGGTTTCACCGTCATGAAGTCTCTGACAACTAGGGCTTACCCAAACCGTACACTCCCATGTTGATGATTTTTATAACGCGGCCTCCTCCTTTGTCCACAACAAGTGAGAAGCCATTGTTGATAACCAATAATTAATATATGAAGTCTGAAACCAAATCACAGTGTTAGATAGCAGAGTTTTGGGCTACTTTAAAGACCAGTTTTATAGAAATTTACAACTCCTTGAGGCTGCTTGGAACCAACGCCTCCATCAAGTCAAAGATCTGGTAGAGACTCTAAGTAACACTATCAGGAGCTGACCTCTTGAGACTCAACCTCTGAGAGTGATGGACCTGAAGGGCCCCGTGGGCCTCAAGGGCCCTCTGGACCCGAAGTGCCTACTCCAGGCAACCCCAACAACCCTTGGAGAAAGGATGTTCTGGAAGCTTTAACCGCCTAATGGGATCATATATGTAATGGGCCCAATTATGTAAACTCTGACTAGATGGAGTCTTCCTCAACCCTACGTTCTTTATCAAGGCACTGTCAGATATAATGGATGATCTTAGCGCCTTCACCAAGATTATCAATAGTTACATTTCCCATGTAAAAAACTTACTGAGGGTTTGACACCCGCTTGAACAACCTATAAACTCAGCTTCTTCTGCAGCATGCCAATAAACAATCCTTGAAAGAGCAGGTTGCTCACAAGGCTTCTGTCAGAAAGTTAACCAAATGGATTCCTCCAATGATTTAGCAGATTTGGGATTAAATAGGGCAATTTTGGCAGAATGGCTTATTGGCTGAATTTCATGGTTATTGTTATGATTGCTGGGTAGTTGCTCCCCAAATTGGGTTAAGCTAAATCCAAATATTCCTCCAAAATTGGAAGTTAGGATTGAGTGGGGCAATTGATAACTTAAACTTAGTATATGGATCACTGGAAACTAATAGCCAAGGATGATCCATTTGGTTCATTTGAGTAAATGTTGGCGGAGCCTGACAATTTTGAGTTTGAAGTGGCTGAGGATGTTTGTGCTCCTAATATATAATGAATAACTATTGTCAAGAAAGGTGATTCCCTGAACAATAAACTACGATGAGTCAAAATGTGTTACTGGTGAGAAGCTGAGATGTCTTGAGCTACCTGAGTGACCAAAGATGTTTCTGGCACACAATTACTAAGTCAAATCCAAATTTGATATTTATTTATATAATAATTTATATGGTTCACTGGCAACTGAAGACAGAGGATGAAGACAAACTAATAATCAGTCAATGGGAAGGATGAGGCGAGAGGGTTGACACCAGAGAAGAGAGAAGTGCAGTGAGAGAGATGGGTTGGCTGGAAGTTCCAGCGATAAGCTGATAGGTCAGTGATGGGCGCAGTAGCCATTTGTACATATAAAGACCTGGTGCTTCCCTTTCAATAAACATCTCGCTTTGCTAATCTCCCTTTTATTTGAGTTTATAAATATTTTTAGTGGTTGGGGTTTAATCTAGGGAATCCCTGAATGGCACGGGTGACACACAAAGGGGTCATCTGGTTCTGCTGGCCCTGTCACCTAAGGCAAAATGGTAAGGGCCAACCAGCAGAGCTCACTGTTGCCAGAAAGCAATTTTCTGACAATGGTGCTTACTACTGTGGGTTCTGCTAGTTGGTTCTGGAGTAACCGCAGGTGAGTGAGGAGGTGGCAGGGATGTGCCGCCATGGTTGTGTTCCAAGATTGTTGGTGGCAGGGAGGGGCAAGCCCTGGACGCCCACCCCACACGCTGAGGCTGGAAAGTAGAATAATACCATTTGGTTAAGTGGTAATAAATGTCATAAATTTTAACCAGATGGATTCTCAAGTGATTTAAGAGGATTTGGGATAAAATAGGCCAATCCTGGTGGGATGACTTAACATCTGAATTTCATACAGTTTAATAATTGTGTGTTGAGTTGCTCCCCAAATTGTGTTTAGCCAAATCCATATTCCGCTGAGTTGGGATGTTAGGATTGAGTGGAGCCAATTGATGGTCCCAATTTGGTATTTGGATCACCATTGACTAATAGCCAGGGATGATCCATTTTATATTTACATATTTTTTAACTGAGGTAAGCAACTAGGGGACAGACATTACTGAAAGTCAAAACCTAACAAATAAATCCTCTCCAAAAAAAATGAACCACCCAAAATTAGCGGATGACACATAAAACGTGAACAAAACCAACCAGATGGGACAGCAGGAACTGCTTATCCCATCATGGCGGAAGCGGAGGGGGGATCAGGGGCTCATCCTCAGCCTCTACTTCACTCCAAAGCAGGGCACTGGCTATTGCGTAGATCAGGAGCATTGGGGTGTCAGCGGGATATGGAGATAAATTTCTGATGATCAGTGTGGTAGGAATACAGCTGTTGTACATAAGAGTCCTGACGTAACTGGCCAAAGCTGCTCCATCTTTTATGTGTGCATCGGAGAATTTAAACAAACATGGTAATATTGGTACTGGTAGTCTTTGATTTGGGATTCTGCGCTACCAATGCCACATGCTGGATGGCGTTGTTGGCGGCTTTTGAGCTTTGATCAACATATTTTTTTGAAGCTCATTGGTGGTTGGGGGAATAATGGGAGGAGGGATTCCTCCGGTGAGCATTGCCACTGATTTGGCGGCAGCTTTGCTGAGAGGACAACAATTTGGCTTAGTTATTGCTTCAACTGCCAGCAGATGGTTGCCACAGAACGTTTTGGCTTCTTGCTGGGGGGCATATAAATGAGGGGGTAGCTCACCATCATGGTTGATAAACACAAACTGCTCAATTTGGATAGTGCAGTCTTCAATTATACTCCTGGACTCATCAATTTAAGCCAATAGATCCCAAGGATTTTGGTGAATTGAATTGGGAAATTGGCATATTCTTGAGGTTTGGTTGGTTCATTGAAGGATGCATGGGATCAAACTGGGGTCCAATCCTGTGCTTGATTGGATGGAGCGTTTGTGGCACTGGGGTGAGGAGGGAGCTGATTGATGGTCGTTAGCGCTGCTGTAGAAACAGGCTTTGTAGGAGGGGAGGTAGGATCATACATTATATATGAAGCTTGCATGGGGTGGCTGGCAGACCAGAAGCCAGTGGATGATAAACCAGAGCTTTTGGAAGCAGCTAAGGATTGACACTTATGTTTTGAGTGGTCCAACATAAAACAGGATGGACAGATCATCCGTCCACCCTTGACGCAGGCCCAGAACAGATGTTCAGGGGCAGAGGGGATGATGGCACGAGGAGAAATTTACAAGGCAATTTTATTTGATTCAGGGCTGATTGTGGCATATGCCTGAGGCCCAGTGAGGCATGTGGCCCCATTTGGGACCACAAATTGCGAGATGGGGTTGGTGCCATAGGCTGCCAAAACTTCCATCAGCTCCTGATGGAGAACCTCAGGGGGAAGGTGGGTGGGCAAACCAGCGAATTGAACCACCAAAGTGGTATCCACTGAGAGCTGGGTCTGAATTGTGAGGAGAGGGGTGTAATGAATGGAACCACCTATATTCCATTTTACAGATGCCTAAATCTTCTACGCAAGAAAATCAACGCCAAAATAGGTCCAACAGCCAAGTTGGACCACTGAAGTAAGCTGTGATGATTAATAATACCAACCCATCTTTAACTCTCAAAATTTGGGGAAATCTCAGATGCAGAAAAGAACAGCAGGTAAGAAAGGATGCAAATCCCCAAAGTAAGCTTTATTTTTATTTAACATAGCAAAAATCAAGCTAGGTGTTCCCAGCATTTCTATGGCATTGCAAGTGTGACAAGAAAAAGACAGAGCAACTGGGGAGGGCCAATGCCCCATAAGCTCAAGGTTTGTTTTTGAGACAAAAACTTGTCGCGCCCAACACTCAGGTAAGGCATGAGGCCTAAACGGCCAAGTGGAGCTGCAAAAATTTTGAACTGCAGTTTGGAATGATGGGACTCGACTTTTTAAAGGTCGCACTTTTGGAAACCCTCTCCTGGCCATGATTAAAGCTCTTTTGAGCCTAAAGCATTTTTGGAGTGGAAAAACCCTGGTTCTGAGCCACCATAACGTAATTCCTCAGGCGTTTTAGCTCAAAATTTGAAATCTGAATTTTGAGTCAAAATGAGGTGAATGATTTGAACCATTTCATCACAAGGGGTACCCTGAAAATCCAGGGGCAGTTGCCGCAGTGGCAGTGTCAGCTTCACAGGTGAAGCTGAGATCAAAATACCCCTTATAGGGGCAGAAATGAATAAAACTGGTGGGAATCATCACCGCCTGAGCCATTTTGATAATGGCTTGGTCCTGGTAAGGGAAAAGTTCCCATATATGACCCTAAGGCCAAAATGCATGTTGCTCTGGGGGAGTATTAGGGGGCAATGAGGCACCGCTTGGGTGTGAGCGAGGTTGGCGTCAAGATCCTTGGAAAAAATGAATCATCCCAGGGGTTTGGTATGACTGTGTGAGCCAGTCTGAGTGCATTTTCCTGTTGGACAGAAAATGGCAGGGGAAGTTTCGCCACTGCCCCACACTGGAGCAGCTGGTGGGGAATCTGAGAACATCAGAGTAAAATTTATGGAATGCAATTGAGATTTACTCTTCTCCTTATAATTTGCTCATAAAGTTTATGACATGCGGAAAGAAGATTATATTATTTAAGTAATGTCAGCAGAAACTGAGGATTTTGAGTTTGGTGTGGCTGAAAATGTTTCTGGCGCCTCATATATAAATAATCAATTATTGTCTAAGAAAGGCATTTTTAAACAATTGGCTATGATGAGTTGAGGCATATGTCAGGAAGAAGCTGCGATTTCTCAAGTTTTCTAAGTGACTGAAGTTGTTTTTAGCTCATAATAATCAAAATGAAGTCCAAATCCAAATTTGATGTTTATCTATATTAATCATTTATATAGCTTACCAGCGACTGAATGCTGAGGATAAGCCAAAACTAATTCAGACATTAGGAAGGATGGGGTAAGAGGGTTGATGCCAAGGAAGTGAGAAGGGCAGCGAGAATGAGAGAGAGTGGTTGACTGGAAAGTCCAGCAATGAGCCAATAGGTTAGCAATGGGCGCAGTAGCCCTTTTATACATATAAATACTTGGCGCTTCCCTCTCAACAAACATCTCCCTTTGCCTAATCTCCCCTTTATTTAATTTTATTTATATTCTTGTTAGTTGAGGGGTTAGGCTGAGGACACACAAATAGAGCAGGTGACACGCCAAGGAGTCAGCCAGCACTGCTGGTCTGTCACCTAAGGCGAAATGGCAAGGGCTAACCAGTCTTTATACTGGCTGGCCTGCAGACCAGCAGAGCCCACTGTTGCCAGAAAATAAATTTTCAACATCTTCCATCTCCTCCCTCAACCAAAACTGGGATGATATCCAAAAGGACCTTGAGGGCCTAAGATTACAGTTGGATCAGCAGGCCCCCCGCAACTATATGTAAACTGAGATTTCTGAGCCTGGATCGATTTAGTGCTATTACACTCTCGTCTCCTCTTGCAACTAATTTTAACCCTAGTTTTTGAGAAGTTCACCCACAACCAAGATTGTATTCATACTTCCTTGTATGAAGATGAGAGTCCCATGGAAGAAGCCACTGACAGGAAAAAATGAAGCATATCCACTACTGCTTTAACAGCACTGCTTGGGAATTTATAAACTCCCCATCTAAAAGAATGACACATCAGGGAAATGGTCTAAACTGCCTTAGTACAAGAATATGGCAGCAATTAGACCCTGGCTAATCAAAAACAAGCGTTCATGGATATACGCCTGAACAAAGAGGAGAGCCCTGTGGAGTTTGCCAGACATTTTTATGCCCAAGTGTAGCCCTTAGTGTCACAAATCGCATTACCTTGCACTACGCCATAACTGCTGTCACCTCCGTGTTATGGTCCTATCCTGAGATGCAAATGCACATGATCGGCCAGAAAATTGGTTTTACTTGCATTTGGGAATCGAGGAAGCGTTTAGTGAGATCCCTGCATTGAGACTGAATCCTAATGCCACTTCCTCAGTCTCCTTTAACCATCATTAGGTCCATGTGGTCTAAAACCAGTAGAATTTTTGACCCTGATGCACTTACTGAAATGGCTTCCATCACAGCGCTAAGACATGCTGAAAATGACTTGCCAAAGAGGCGGAAAAAGGGCCGTCAGCATGAAGGACGAGGCGCTTCATGTTGACATCCCTACCATGCCTCTAGAATCATCCATGACCTCTAACAAACCAGGAGCTACTATACCTGAAGAACTTTCAGTACCCATTGATAATAAAGGGCTTTGTACTGCTTACTCTACTTATGATGACTCTCCCACATTTATCACACTACCTTCATAGTTCAGAAGTCCAGTCACCCATGTTACTGTTTAAGTTCACAAAAGTATGGTTTTTTCCGTTGTCAACAATGGTTCCCCATGAATGTTACTTCGTCCAAGTTGATGAAACGTATCAAGATCTCTCCAGACTTGCTGCACTACATGGGGATATGGCACGGCTAGACCGCAGTGTACATGATCCAATTTCCTATTCTTGCCTACCTATCCTTTTTGGGAAGCTTTCTGTAAATACTTCCATCATTGCACTGGATAACCCAATCAATAAACTTCCTATACCTAAGTTTCTCCAAGACTACTCTGCAGTAGTAATTATGATAAAAGATTTCTATCCCTACTGGGACATTGGGTTCATTTAATCTTTAAATCTTCATACGACTCTAAAGCAGAGGTTTACCTGGGATTGTCTATTAGAAAGTTAGATAAATCAATTGACTCTAATACTGTATGGGGCTCTCAGGTCCAGCTGCCCCCGCCTGACATTGATGGCCATGAAGGCATGCCAATCTATTTACCTAGGATGACCACTATATCTCCAAAGTCCCAAGTTATTTTCAATACCAGGGTCCATGTTAAAATCTCCTCCAAATACCTTCTGGAGATCTGAGGTCTAGATAACCCATCCACTAAAGAGGTCCTAACTGTCTGGGGATTTTAGATCCTGCCTATGAAGGATCCATATCAGTGTTGTTGGTGTCACAATTCCAATATGACTGGACGATAAGCCCTAAGTCAATATGGCGAAATGAATGGAATCCGTTGGAACCAAACTGGTAATGGTAATTCAAGCGCTTCAAAATGAGGTAATATTGGGATTAACGGGTTTTATTGGATATAACGATTTATTATAGGTTCGCCCCTAAATAAGGCAATGTCGACATTCAACACTTACAATTTAATTGCCTACAATAAAGGCGATAGAAAATTTGAGAATAACCAGCCGAAATGAGGAGAATTGGTCGAACCAAATAGTTCAAGCTATGAGAGTGGTTTTGTCCAAGCCACTGTAATATAAGCGAGATGGGCAATCAAGAGGAGGGTTGTTGGTTAGTAAGAGGAAAAGAGCAAGATAGAGAGGATCCAAGGATATTATTATTTTTAAATAAAGTATTGTAGTGGGAGCAAGTGCCCCAATAGTTATTTTAAATGTTATTTTGTTGTCACCAAGGACCACGATCATCATATCATTGGTCCTATTGCTCAGTGGGCTAAACCCTATGAAAACCTCTCACGGCATATCTCCAGGATTCCGCCAAATTACAACAGTGGTGCTCACTACAGGGGGCCCATTGATCAGTAATAAAATAATAAAATTCAAGTCGCCTGCTATGACTCACCTAGGTTGCTTTGAAAAGAAATCTACATGACACAATAAGACCGTTGCATATGAGGAGTTGAAACTTGCACTGGACACGGTGCTCAAAAGACAAGATGAGTTTCTCCAGGAAGTCTGCTGTTCTCAGCTGCCGCCTTTTAATCGCAAAGGCAATATTCATGGATTCTTTTGATGATTTGAGTTTGCGACTGAAGGTGCCTCAGACTGATGCAGGGAAAAACTGTTAATCTCCACCTTGGATGTCAGAAGTGCTGATCAAGTTGTTTATTACCTTCCAGACAGTTCCTTTACTTACCAAGAAGTCAAGGAGATGGTGATACGGTTGTTCAGCGAAAAAGCAAAGATGTCTCAGTGAAAAGCCAAGTTCTTGACCATTGGGTTTCAACAAAATGAGGGTCTCACCACATTCGCTGAGTGGTTTACGATGGAAGCACATGTGTTGATTGGGGCTGGGATTCTAGCTGAAGCTGATGTATGCATTGCAATGGCCTCTGCAGTGAAGCCATATCCCAAGGTGTATAATGTTATGGCCTCATTGTTAGAGGATGATGTACCTCTTCTTAAACTTGTTCAGTTTGTACGTTGGTTAGCTGTAACTTTCCCTCCACCCAATATTGAGCGGGTTCCCACTGTCACCAAGGCCTACCCTAACCATGAGGAGGAAAGCAACCAGTCAATGCAGATCATGACAGGCTACTCCCCACAGCTCACCATCTGTCCCATAACTACTGAGCAACAACTGCCCGACTACCACTTCAGCCCTAACTACGCTGATCAACAGCAGGCAGTCTACCAATGTGGGTCTGGTTACGCCGATCATCTTCAGAATAACTTTCCAAGTGGGCCAGCTTATATTAAGCACAGACGCAAGCTCTATGGAGTAAGTTGCTTTAATTGCAGTCGCACCAGGCACATGGGACGATGGTGCCCTGATTGACAGATCCCTCACATACAACAGGATCAAGGTTATCAGGGAAAAGTCAGAGCGGAGTAGAGATGTGACTCTCTACTTCCGCTATCTTGAAGTCATACGTCCCCCTGAATCCATTGTATTGAATGAAGTAGAAGCCTCCCAATATGATGATACATTTCTCTACCAACAGCCAGTTGGGGGAGTAAATGTGCTGACCCAAGCACAATTCAAAAATATGGCTGACCCAAGGTTTCTGGGGCAGATAAAGCCTTACGCTTGTCAAATGTTTGACCAAAATTGGTCAGACCAGCTAGAACCATCTGCAGATGCATTGTCTCTAAGAGAAGTAGAGGTCTCCTTTCCAGTGGATGCTATTATAGCAGGATACCCTAAAGTTCAGTGCGGGTATCATAGGGTTCCTGGGAAAACGTGAACTGCTGAATGTACATGTAGCAAATAACAGGCATTCATCATACTCAGAGTGCACTTACTGTGATGTGGTGGTAGCCAAAACCTGCGTACATGCTATGATTGATATGGGCGCTCCTGTTAACATTGTCTCCACTAATCTGGTGGCAAAGTTAAATTTAAAACCTGACATAGAACACCAGATGGTGTATGGGACTGCAGGAATGGAAACCACAGTCTCTGAGAGAGTGTATAGCGCACTTCCTTTGCAGTTTGGATCTGTTGTTATAATGGCCCTGACGGTAGTATTACCAAGTAGCAACTATGATCTGCTGATTGGGACTGCATTTATGCGCACTATGGGGCTGTCATTGACATGATGGAAGAGACCCTAGCCATCCTGGGACAACGGATTCCCATCTATTTTACTTCCAGGGAAGTGCCAGATGACCCAATCCGCTCTAGTCAAATTAATCTCGCCTATAGAGATGGTGTGATACCTGTAAAATATCAGAAGATAAAGCAAGACCTGAACGCTCCCAACCCAGATTTACAAGTACAAATGGATTCCGCTACGAGCTGCAAACGCTTTTACTATCCCTTCTGGGCATCAGGTCATAATTGGAACAGAGCTTGAAATTGATATATCGAGTGGTCTATATGGAGAGGTTGTGGGGCCCTATCACCAATCATGACTTGAACCTCATGTGGCACCTGAGTTACTGTTACCTGTTCAGGGGGAAGTAAAAGTGTTGGTAGCAAATCTGCAGAAGGAAGTGATGCAGGTTCAGCGGCACCAAGTGGTAGCTTACCTGCATTTGATCCCAATCGATGAGGTCCACCATATACACGACTTTGGTTCATGGGAAGATCTCAGCTTGCCTTTAAAAACCACCTTCAGCATAATGACTGTGGTTCCTCAGGAGGCGCTCACTGGTCTATCAGAGGATCAGAAGGATAGGGTGATGGATCTGTTCGAAAAGTATCACAGTATCTTTGCAACTGACAATCATGACTTGGGTTGCGCTCACAGGGTTGTGCATCGGGTGGACACAGGAGACCACCCCCTATCAGGTCATGTCCTATCTATCGCTCAAAGGCAGTGGAAGAAGTTGTATCTGCAGAAATAGATACATTGGTGGAACAGGAATGTTGGAGCCATCAAAAAGTCCTTGGGCATCCCCAGTATTAATTGTCAAAAAGAAAGATGGCTCCAATCGAGTAGTAATCAATTATCAGAAGCTTAACAGCATTACAAAAAAAGATTCATACCCGCTTCCACAAATCAATGACGCATTAGATTGGTTAGGTGGGGCCAAGTATTTCTCAGCTATGGACTTGATATTGGGGTACTGGCAGATTGAGTTGCCAGCGGCAGAACAAGAAAAGTGCGCTATAATCACCTCAAAAGGATTGTTCCAGCCTACACATATGCCACAGGGTTTGTGCAATGCTCCCACTATGTTCCAGCGGGCTATGGATACTATTTTGGGTGACCTAAAGCTGTCTTGCGTTCTTGTCTACCTTGACAATATCAACATGTTTTCGCAAATGTTCACGGAGCATCTTGGACACCTGGAGCAAGTGTTCCACCGCCTGGCTGATGCTAATATCAAGATTAAGCCCCAAAAGTGCCACTTTTTTAAGGAACAATTGGAATATCTCGGCTTTGTGGTAGACTCCAAGGGGCTTAGCCCTCAGCCAGCCAAGGTGGAAGCCATCCACAAGATGACTCAGCCAAGCAATAAGCGGGATATCCAGGTGTTCTTGGGGATGGTCAGGTTACTACTGGCAGTTCATTCCCAACTTCAGCTGTATCAGGGCTCCTCTCTTTGAGCTACTTAAGAAAAACGCTGTCTTCAACTGGACGGATCAATGTCAAACTGCTTTTGATGTATTATGAACCGCGTTGGCTAGCGCACCTGTTTTGCAATACCCCAATTTTGAAAAAGAGTTTATTGTGCAAATGGACGCTTTGCTTTCTGCTGTAGGGGCTGTGTTATCCCAAAAGAACAATGACCGTGTGGAGCACCCCATTGCATATTGTAGCTGCAGTTTAACTGGGTCTGAACAGAATTACACCATGACTGAGAGAGAGTGTTTAGCAGTAATCTATGCATATAAGCAATTCCAGGTCTACCTTCATGGGGTGAAATTCAAAGTGGTAACAGATCATGCCTCCTTGCGCTGGCTACAGAATCTGCGGGAACCTGAAGGGCGGCTTGCGCGATGGGCTTTGAAGCTCCAAGCATATGATTTTGAGATCATGCATTGACCCGGGGCAAAGCATCAGAATGCAGACTGTCTTTCCTGATTACCCACAGTCGCCATTACAGTGGATGTGGCGGACATAATGTATGAAAAGATGATTGTGGGCAAATATCAAGATGAGCCGCTGCCCATGATCAAAGTGTTAGATGGGCTTAGGCAGGATACCTTCTTGCGCAATGGGGAATTATATAAGCAGATTGGGGAATCAACGCTGAGTTTCCCAAAACCCTCTGCCCAGGCTGCAATAATAATGGATGCCCATAAAGCGGTAGGTCATGGAGGGTTGAAAAAGATGCTGGAGTTCTTGCAACCCTGCTACTATTGGGAAAGTATGCACTACGATGTGCTCGAGATGGTTGGTTGTTGCCATCAGTGCCAAGTGGAGAAACCATACCACCAGAAGACCACCTACCAGCTAGTTAAGCCTCAGTTTGCATGGCATACAGTTTTGTTAGACATGGTGAGGCCACTGCCAACTGGCGCAAACTGCTCCAAATATATAATAGTAGCCATCGACCATTTGACAAGATGGGTGGAAGCAAGGGCTATCAAGGATTTGGGGGCTGTCACTACCGCCAAGTTCATCCTGGAGTGCGTCATACAGCGCCATGGTTGCCCACAATTTATCCTAATGGATAACAAAACCAAAATCACATCCCATATATTGGCCAAGTTGAACGAGCTCATGGCAATCCGCAGGGTTTTAACTACCCCCTACCACCCTGAATCTAATGGTATGGTGGAACGGGTCAATGGGACCTTGGTAAATATTCTATGCAAGCTTGTAAATGAGCGGCCATCAGATTGGAGCACCCTTTTATCCACCGCTGTCTTTGCATACAATATCAGCTACCACTCAGCAACTGGTAAGAGTCCATTTCAATTGCTCTATGGATGACATCCAGCGCTGCCTGCATTGCTTTACTCCTGCATTGAGGATACTAGCGGAGTTGAACCCCACCACTATTTTTCTTCCTTAATAAACATGCTGATCAAGCTCCAAACTGAGGCATATTCTACTAGTCTTGCCAAGAAGGTTCAGGAGCATGCAGCTGATCAATGTAGATGAAGCAGTCTTCCACAGTTTGGGGTAGGGGAATTGGTCCTGTTTCATGACCAACATGGGTTTGGAAGAAGGAACAAGCTCACCAGCATATGGAGTGGACCATTTGAGATCATCGAGAAAACTGGGGTTGACGCCTACACCATTAAGGAACCTGTGGGGGGTCAAATTATTAACCAGGTACATGTGAAGTTCCTCCGACCATACAAACAATAAGAGCCTTATTGTCCAGTCAAGGAGGGGGTAATGTTACAATTCCAATATGACTGGACAATAAGCTTTAAGTCAATATGGCAAAATGAATGGAATCCGTTGAAATTAAACTGGTAATGGTAATTCAAGCGCTTTAAAATGAGGCAATATTGGGATTAATGGGTTTTATTGGATATAACAATTTATTATTGGTTCGCCCCTAAATAAGGCAATGTCGACATTCAACACTTACAATTTAATCACCTACAATTAAGGTGATAGCAAATTTGAGAATAACCAGCTGAAACGAGGAGAATTGGTGGAACTGAATAGTTCAAGCTATGAGTGTGGTATCGTCCAAGCCACTGTAATATAAGCGAGATGGGCAATCAAGAGGAGGGTTGTTGGTTAATAGGAGGAAAAGAGCAAGATAGAGAGGATCCAAGGAGTATTATTATATTTAAATAAAGTATTGTAGTGGGAGCAAGTGCCCCAATAGTTATTTTAAATGTTTATTTTGTTGTCACCAAGGGCCATTATCGTCATATCATTGGTCCTATTGCTCAGTGGGCTAAACCCTGTGCAAACCTCTCACGGCATATCTCCAGATTCCGCTGAATTACAACAGTTATTGAGAAGTCTTAGGGATTTTGGTTTGGAGCCACCCCCATCAGTGGCTCTAGTTGACACCTGTATTTTAAAAGAGCTCACTGGGGAACATGGCACCAGGTTTAAGAATTAAAGGAGGAATACCCAGACCTTTTTTTAAGCCTTAACCTATGATTGAGAAAAATGAGTGGGGTTCTACATCATGTGGAGAATGGGGACGCTCCCCCCTTTCAGTTCTGACCTTACTAAAAGAGTAAGGTTGAAGAGCCTAGGCGGCGGTAGAACTTAAACAAATACTCAAAGCTGGACTATTGGTGCTTCATGCAGCCCTTGGGCCTCCCCCTCCTATTGGTTTGAAAAAAGGATGGCAGCCATAGGTGGTGATGGACTACCACTGGGTAAACTCAATCATTAAGAAAGACAGTCATCCTTTGCCCCAAATTAAAACTTCTCCGCCTACACGCCAGGTTGTGATACTTCTCTGCAATAGACCTTGCCAGAAGATATTGGCAAGTGGAGATCGCCCCAGAAGACCAAGCCAAGTGTGCAATCGTATCAACGAAGGGTTATTTGAACCCACGAGGATGCCTCAGGGCTGTTGTAATGTGCTGGCCACCTTCTAATGCACCATGAATGGGATCCTAGGGGATTTGAAGTTTTTATGTGTCCTTATATACCTTGACAATATCACTGTCTTCTCGCAAACTTTCAATGATCATGTGGAGCACCTTTGGGAAATCTTCAATGGTCTTAGAAAGGCTTTGTTAAAGCTCAAACCTTTTAATTGCACCTTTTTCCAGTCCAAAATGGAATTTCCAGGACATAACGTGTTGGAAGATAACATCCATCCCATACTAGAGAAATCCAACGCCAGTGAAAATCTTTTGCGCCCCGCAGAGCCTGAGGGATATCAAGTTTTACTTGGCATGTTGGTCTATTATTATCAGTTTTATTCCAGTTTGACAATATGTATGAGCCCCTATTATACCTCATGAAGAAGAACGTGCCTTTTGAGTGGCGTTCAGAACAATAACAGGCTTTTAATGCGTTTAAAACCGCTCTTTACACTAAACCTTCTTTAGTCCATCTGCGTATTGATCATCCTTTATGTTATTCATGGATGCGAGTGATTTGCTGTTGGGGCCATCTTAGCCAAGCATGACAAAAATCAGGTCGATCGTACATTAGTTTATTTCAGCAAGATCTTGAGAAAGGACGAACAGAACTATAGAATTACCATACAAGAACGCCTAGCTGTCTTGTTAGCAATCAAACATTTTTGGCCCTATCTATATGGCACACACTTCACCATCATCACTGATCATTTCTTGCTTAGTGGCTGCAGCAGATGAAGGACCCAAATGACTGTTTATCCAGATGGGCCCTAAGACTACAGAGCTACAATTTTGCTATTGTTCATCGTGTGAGTGCGGCTCATCAGAATTTTTATGGTCTCTAGAATGCCGGTACTGGCTGCCTTAACCCCAAAAGGAAGAACAACTGTTTGATTTGTGGCTGACCAGAATGCTTGGAGTTGATAACTTCTAAAATTCAAGCCAAGCTCCAGAAAATGACATGAGACACTTAGATCAAGGACGGGCTTCTATATAAAAGGGTCTATAATAAATGGCTCCCCTACATCCACCTTTCTTCCTAAAGTAAGGTTTTCTAAGAGGGGCATGCGACTGTGGGGCACAGGACAGTAAGAACACTAATGAGTGGCCAAAGACATGATGTTACTGGAACTGGATTGTAGAAGCCATCCAAGAGGACCTGAAAGATTATATGACTTGCCAATCACAAAATAAAGCCAGTACCCAATATCAACAAAATTGTTGCCCCGTCAGGTCCCTTCAATGTCATTAGCATTGTTGTAGTAGGCCTCTTCCCACTAAGCTGCATGACCGCATGTATATCCTCCTAGCTGTGGACATTTGACCAATTTGAGTCAAAGTGGTTTCAGTCCCCGTTGCCACTGCAAAAGACATGGCTCTCTTTCCTACTTATTACGTTTTCACTCAACATGATTTCCACAAACTTTACTTCTGGATGATGTGTTAAATTTCGCCTCGCAGTTAGTCCAAGAACTCACTTCACTTTTTGGCACTAACCAGAGGCACACTCCTCTTACAACCCATTGACCAATGGGGTAATGGAATGTGCTAATGAAACCCTTGTACCTATTCTGCGGAAGATGGCCACCTCCAATCCTGATTAGTGGAATCATCATCACCTCGGCGCTTTAATTGCTAGCAGAATATTATACCATCAGATCATCAGGATGTTCCCCTTCGAAGCTCTATATGGGCATGCTCCCCAGTTACAAAGTAGCTTTCAGTCATTTCTCAAAACCTCTGCACCTGAGAGCTCTGATTTATCTGCGAGGGCCTTAGCTGATGAGATTTTCTGGCTTCAAGCCATAGCCACGCAAGGCATTGCTCCTCACCACAGGAAGGGAGACATCTTAACTTAATTTCGGCCAACCCTCCTTACCAGTTTTTCAGAGAGGTGACCTCATTCTCTTTTATTATCATCAACCCAAAGGTTGACATAATGAGCTTTATGTTTAATTGGTCCAGACCTTATAAGGTCATTTATAAGGTGAACTTGGAGTACTTCATTGCCAACGTCAATCAGGAAACAATGGTAAATTGAGTGCATGGCCAATTCCTTTGGCCCTATATCCCCATCTGATAGGATCTTGAGGGGGCGTTGTTGGGATTCAAGATGCTGAATAAGTAAAAATGACTTCTTCCAAATCAAGCCTCAATAGTTTGATTTCAAACCAGCATGAACAGAACCTTACTCTGAAGATAGCAAAACTAGATTAGATCAGATAGCATTAAGTGTACAAATATTGATGGAAACACCTTCAGGAATCCCGTCCTCATTTCCTGAATCGCAAGAGGCGTGGCCCCCACTTCTGCGGTCACAATGATGATGCAGAACAATGAGGTGCCTACCAGTTGGTCGATCTGGAAGGCAGTGAATGATTCTGATCATATAAGGCTGTGAAGGTCCTTGAGGCACCATGTCATTGAAATGGCAGAAGAAGTCTAGACCAGCCTGCCAGTCAGGATGCGTGAGCATCCAGAAAGCAAGACAGAATGCCAGAGGCATTGCTGACCATATGACTTGATATGGAGCCGGGAAATATGATACCACGTAATGGTGGTGAAATGACAGGGTTGAGAGTATCCCAACGGCAAACCACACTGAATATACTACAGACCCAGGGGTTCTAGTAACAGAGGGGGAACTACTGTGATAGTCTCCACGAGATTCTTGGTTGTTAAGGCCATTTCATTGGGGGTGGTAGAGAGGCGGATTTTCTCTTGTAGTTGGTGGACATAGGGCCATAAGATCCCTGTATATTGCTGCCGGAAGGTCATGAGAACAGAGATGTAGAGCCAAAAATATCAGACTCATTGAAACCAATCGGCAATGGAGGGAACTATGGTAACCAAAAGGATTGGTAAGGCCCACCCAGAGTGCGGAGCAGCGGACCACTAGGAGAATGCCATCTGGGATGTGGTCAGAAAGGAAAAAAATAAAAATTTGGGGTTTTTAATAAAGTTTTATTTGGGAAAGAAAGTAAGAAAATTGACCAAAAATTTTCTCAGTGCCATGCAACTGATTAAATAGTAATCAATTGGGTAGTGACAAGACGTGGGCAGGATCCACAAATTTGACCTAACTGGCAAATTGGTCGGAAGTGGGGGAGGTTTATTCTCTGGAAACTGACATCAAAAAATTTGGCGGTGGGCTAAGTCTCTGTCAGTTTGACCTCAAATGTCTGGGCCAAGGCTCGACTACATTTCTGACAGTTAGCATGATGACGTTTGGCCTGACGAGTGACAGGAATCCCCCAAGGCCATCCCTATAGGGATGGGACCATTTGGTTGGGAATGGGTTCAGGACGGCCAACCCACCCACGCTTGGTCATTTAACCATTCATTTGGTCGACAGTAGCACATCAGGTGCAATGCCTGAATTACTATCAGAAGGCTTCAAACCCTCGTCGATGGCACCCAATATTTGTTCTACTAGTTTAGGAGTTAAATTAAAAATGTTGGGTGATCTAGCTGATATCTCATTCTTTATGCTTTTACATCCATTCAAATTCTGGCCATCAGCCAGATTGCCACCCAAATTAGATCTAACTGATTTCAGTTCGATAATCTTAGTACAGATCTCACTAATTCCCCACAACAGTTCTACTGAGGTGAGTGAGGGAATTGGAGGTGGGACCCAAAGCAGACGGGCTGTCACCCATCGCTCATCAACTACGTGAGCGAGATCGCCCTGGGTGATGAGGGGTACCACTATCCTCTTTGGTGCCTTTTTATTTGGGAATGGAAAGATAGCCCAATTGAGAGCCAAAGGTCACTTCCTGAGACTTACACACCATGTCCCTACACGCCTTAGAAATATAGATGCTTTCTAATTCAATAAAATAGTCTATATTTGCCCATCAAGACTTTATTTGACCTCTCTGCTAATTTTCAGCTTTGATACCATTTTCTAACTTCAGCATCAGTCAAGGGAACTGTTACGCCAAGACTTGTATTGATTGCACCTCAAAGTTATCACTGACCATGCATCTCTCAAATGGCTACACAATATAAAAGATCAAGATGAGCGCTTGCCTGATGAGCTGTGTTCAATTACAATGTTATAATCTTTAGATCAAATTCTGATCTGTACACAAGAATCTTAATGAGGATGGGTTGTTTATATAGCATGTCTTTCATTAAAACCTATGAAAATGATCACCTTTACAACCTCATGTGAAAGCCCAAGGATATGTGAGTTAAAGGAACTGAAGATGTTTGTCAGGTGTTCTAAAATTCTCAAAGGGTGCCCACGTAGTAGATGGTCAATTATAGAGGCTTGTACAAGGAAGATGGCTTTATTACATCAGACCAATTGATTGAGTTTAATAATAACTTGAAGCTCACAATTAAGCTAACCATGGTAAGTTTCATAAAATGCATGAAGTCCTGAAAAATTGAGTATACTGGGAACAATGGGAGACGACTTCAGCTAATCCTTGAATGGTAAATTCCATGTGCAATCTTCAGACCTCTTAAAAGGAAGTTTGACTTGATCCTGTATCACTGACTTTTCTATTTAAAAACGTTTCAATTGTTGTCATGGGGACTCTTCCCAAAAACACCAGCAAAAATTCATTCATAATTTATTGCAATTGACTACTTTGCTAAGTGGATTTAAGCCGCATCAGTTAAGCATACACCTCCACTGCCTCCGCGAAGTTCTTTTACAGCCAGGTGATTGCCAGGCATAGCGCCTAGAGTTGTTGGTATCAGACAATGGTCAAAACTACATATCAGACTTTGTAGACAAGATGATGAATTTAACAGAGGTCCAATAGCAATTTACCACCCCCTAAAAGATTTTTAACCAATAGCAGAATTA
Source organism: Massospora cicadina (assembly GCA_022478985.1). Lineage (NCBI taxonomy): Eukaryota > Fungi > Entomophthoromycota > Entomophthoromycetes > Entomophthorales > Entomophthoraceae > Massospora > Massospora cicadina. The sequence goes on along the minus strand of JAKSZP010004084.1, from coordinate 83,780 downwards.
AAAGAGTTGACAGCACTCTAGCAGAAATACCAAAGAATCTTGGAATTAACCACGCTTCAAGATGTGCCACTTTCCTGCACTCAGCATTGTTTGCATACCAACTAAGTTATCATCGCGCAATTCAGATGCCTCCATACAAATCTTTTTACAGGTGAAAAGCCGCCCTACCTCCAAGTTTTCTCTGATCATTGATGCCAAATGCATGGACTTACCTACTGGAATCAACCAGCAGGCATGAACTAATGAGTTGGTCCAGATTTAATTTGAGGCTAAACAATACATGGTAAAACAAATGGTATTAGTCCAGAAGGACAGTAAACGCTAATACCAAATTACCAACCTTCTAATAAAAAAAGCTAGTTATATTCTATTATTCCAGAAGAAGTTCCCCTTACAAGCTAAAATTTATGTGGATGAGACAATCTATAGTTTTCACGCACAAAGGAACAAAGTACAAGATCAGAGAGAAGCCACACAGATTACTTATGTCTGAGTCTACAAGATATCTTTGGCTCTTCCCTAGATCTCATCTAGGGAGGAGATATTATGAATCCAGCTGTAATAGACAGTAATAATCCCTTGTCTAGGGAAAATCACAGCTAAGTATTCAATTCTTTAGACGGAGTGATTAGAATTATCTAAGGATGACAACATAATGTTATCAAACATATGTTTTAAATTGGACACTTTATCCTAAAGTAACATATTAAAACATCATAGCTTTGATAATAAATTTGGCTAAAAATCCTGCAGAGATTGATCTAAAAATTATGGTTTAGATAATCAAAATTTTGATATAGAAACTAATACAAATATCATTCAGATTAATCTAAAAGCAACGTATAAGGTCATCAACTATTTTCATATGGACATTCCTCCAAAAGTATAAATATGACCATATTGCCATTAATCCTACTAAAAATTCAGTTTAGCCTAAAAGATGATGGCATAAATTATAAGGACACCACTGTTGAAGTGAATAACCCTTTTTAGAACCACTAAGGAATACTTTAAGACTTTTCAGAATCATCAAATGAATATTAGGTACACCAACCCTGGTCACAAAGCCTCGATTCACAGAGAAAAGAAACCTAGTAATGACTAACTAGTGCTTACCCTACTCAAATTACCCAAACTATTACATTTTCATCATTTACTGGAATACTAATCCAGGATATATATTTCTAACACTTCCTAATTTTCCTATTTTAGGTATAAAAACTACAACTTATTATTTAAATACCATACACATAACTGAAAGTTTTGTTTTTGTGCTTATTACCTTTTAGAAATAAAAGTAGGGTTAACTTGATGGAAGAGCTGATATTGGACGCACCTATTTATATATGAAGATTGTTCCTATCTAATTGGCTTTAGAAAATTGTTTATTAACCAAGGCAAGCCAACTATGGGATGGACAATACCGAGCTCAGAGGAACTAAACTTATAATAAACTAAAACAATTCAAACAATCTGAACAAACAGAAAGAGATGAACGTATCACTCAAACCAAATCAAAAAACTAAAATGTCCAACCAGGTTGGAGGCGGTAAACCACAATATGTACATGGCAGGAGAGAGTGGGTATTGGAATTCTCATCCTCCTCCTTTGTGTCAGACAGTGTATAGCAAAGAACTGAGAGCATGGGCATGGGCATGGGTGCATCCTCAAGATGGGGGTCGTGGTAGCAGAGTGGGGCTTGCAGCTAAATTTTTTCTATGAGGAGGATGGTTATATGTTCAGAAAGGGGTTTCTCAGCCTCAAGGAGAACTTTGAAAAGGGTGAAGGTGGCGATGTTGTTTCTGGTTTTTGGGACTTGTGGCCAAATTTTGCGAACATTGCAACTTTAATACTGCATTTTTGACAACTTGATGGAATCAAAGAAATTATTTTTTATATACTTGTTGCATTGGGGGAAGGACAGGGACAATTAGCCCCTTTGTCAGAGTTTGAAACTAATTTTACTATGCTTTTTGGAGGGGTGAAATCAGGAGAGGCAACTTCCTCTTTAGTGAGTTGGTGGTCACTTTGGAACTTATCAGCATTGGGGCGCAGAGCATAATGCTGAGTTATAAATTGAGCTGCATATTCCGCATTTAGGTACATTTTGAGGCCTAAGGCCACGACCAAGCCAGGGATGGGATCACCTGAATCATCAACTTCCTCTGAGTAATCCCAAGGATTTTGGTTGAAGATCATAGGTTTATTTGCATACTTGTGGATTGGGTTGGGTAACTGGATGAGTTTTTTGAATTTACTGGGGTCCATGCTGGCTCCTAATTGGTTGGAATAAGAGTTCAGATTTGACATGAAGGTTCCTTATCAGCTGAATCAGTGGCAGTTGCAGCTGCCGCCTTGAAGGAGGGGGAGGAAGGATTATGCCACATTAAAGAAAGTTCTGGGATTGGCAATTGGAGCATCATTGGAGGAGCTGGGCGTGTGGGCTGTGACTCAGGCTATGGAGGGTCAGCGCCGCTTCAAATGGTCCAGGTCTAAAAAAATGGGGTAGATGGTGTGACCTTTATCTATTCTGGCCCAGAAAGGGTGGTCAGTGGCAGAGGGGACAATGATACAAGGGGGAATTGAAATAGCAATTTTAATTGAGAATGGGCGTATAGTTGCAAAGGTTTGAGGGCCTGTGAGTTGGTTGGCTCCATTTGGAACCACAAATTGTAGAATGGAATTATTGCCATATGCCAAAAATCCAGCTATTAGTTCATTATATAAAGTATCAGGGAGATGTGGGTGGGAAGGCCTGCAAATTGAACCACAAGAGTGGTGTTCTCAGGCAACCAGGTGCAAGTGGTTGGGATGGGGGTTCCCTGGAATACCAGGGGAATGTTGGGTGCAATTTCAGCATCAGCTTCACAGGTGAAGCTGAGGTCAACGTATACTTGTAGGGACAAATTTTCATAAAGCCTGCAGGCTGCATAAGAGCCTGGGCTAGTTCTATTGTTTGTTTGTTGTTGTATGGAACCAATTTTCCATAGTCAACCTAAAGGCAAATTGCATCTTGCTTTGGGTGCACAATGGGGTTATGAGGTTCCACTTGGGAACTTGCAAGGTGGAGGGAGAGATCCTTGAGGGGAACATATCGACCTGAGGCGCTGGGGGGTAAGGATGGTAAATCTAGTTTTTGTGTATCTCATTGGTTAGAAGATGTTAGAGGGTTTCGCCGCTGACCCTTTTTAGAGCATCGGGCAGTAGGGCTGAGGACATTGGGGTCTTACTGTGTGTTGGTTCTTTGAAGTTTTTTAGTTCTACTTTAATTTGTAAATTCGCTCAAAAGTGATATCAAGCGAAAGATTGGTGTACCCCCTCTCAGGCTGGGACCACCTAGTGCTAAAAAAGTGATATTGAGCGGAAAGCAAGGGGCTTTGATATATTGTACAACTATGAATAACCATAAAAATTGTAAGGTTTCTATCAGGTCTGTTGAAGCGTAAGAGTTATAAGTGCATGCCTGTTTCTGGTCATTTTGGTGCTGATAATATCAATTTGCACAGTTGGCATTAGGGCGAGGTGCATAATGCAAGGAGGAATTAGTCTACATATAGAAATTAAGATACATTTTGAGGTCAGAAGCCTTGACTGAATTGGAAAAAGGATTTCTAAATTCATTGACTTCCCCTAAGCAATATCAAGGCTTCTGGTTAAAATAAATGTGCTATTGGAATATGGATGGGCTGGGATGGGTGGCTGTGTGGAGTTTTAAAAATACAAGGGTCCAATCAGGCTACTGAATAGTTGGAGTAGGAGAAAGGTCTTGGCAATAGGCTTCCTGATTAGTTGATGCAGGGGCGGTTGTGGCCACCACCTTGGGGGAGGAGGGAGGATTTTGCTTAAGTCAAAAGAATTTGTTGATCATCAATGAGGATGCATGATATGATTCAGGTTTGTGGCTGCGTCTCAGGCAATAGAGGGGCAAATTTATTAAAAGAAGTCCAGTGCGAAACGTCTGATCAGATGATGAGTTCGCCATCCACTCAAGCCCTTAAAGAATGGTCAGGGGCAGAAAAGGAAAGGGTGAGAAGGAAATTTGATAGTGCAATCATGGATGAAGCTGGGTATATTGTCACAAAGTCGTGAGGGCCCATGAGTCAGGTGGCTTAAATAAAAAACCATGAATTTCAGAATTGAGTCAGAGCCATATAGTGTAACTTGGCATTATGCTCCTTATGTGGCTTTGGGGAAAAACCTGATACTAGTAAAGTGTTAGCGTTAATTTTAGCATTGCTTCATTTTGCGAAGACAGTGTTGAAGTACAATTGTAGGGGTGTAAGTCAATGAAGCTGGCAGACTGCATAACCACCTGGGTAATTTGATAGTTGAGTTATCAATATAATAAAACAATTTGTATATCTAACCTGAAGGATAAGTCACATATTGCTTCAGGGGAGCACAAGGGGCTGCGAGGAACTTCCTTGGTTTGCGCAAGGTGAAGAGCTAAGTACTTATGTGGTACAAAGCGACCAGAAGATTAAACCCAGGCACATTTTAACAGTGGAAAAAAAACTAGAGGTGGCACTCCACTGCCCCAAAAGGGTACAGAGGGTGCCAAGTTTGGTGACACAGGTTGAACAGGAAGGAAAAAGGGAGTGTAGTTGGTTTTTAAAGTTTAAACCAAGATTTGACCAAAAAGTAGGTGAATTGAGAGATAATAATCTTATAGTAAGCTCAGAGTTATTATCTGCCATTGACCTGTGATTAGTATTTATACTAGAGGCAACGTGGATTAATGCCTATATAGGGACCATAAAGGAGTAGTATAGATAATAATAATATCTAACTTGATAATTCAGTAGTGAAATAATAATATAGTTATTAAATTGATGATTACTATGAAGACATTTTTTATAGAACAAAGGTTTTATTTCCTTAACCCTTTTGACCATTCCATATTTGTAGGCTGGCAGGGCTTGGCTACTTTTATTAGTACCTATAAAAATAGTTACTCTAGTTATTTTTAGACAAAGTTTTGACTGCTTCAGATATTATTATTCTTGGTCACATTTGACAATTATAATCTTAATGTGATAGTAAGGCCACGGCTTTAACACATAGGTAGGGTAATTGAGAGACAACATAATATAGCAATGTCTATACATTGCCAGGAGGAGAGAAACACTACATTAATAAGCTCATTGCCAAACAGGCTTCAAGTCACTATTTCATGATAATATCTCCTATAGGGTTCATACTAAGCTCAGAAGACTAGACAGTGTTCTAGTTCCTTTTAAATTAATTACAGCATATATATTCTAAATTGGTTTAGAGATTTTATAATCATATGTTTTACACACATCTCTATGTCCTTTATTTCAATGGGCCACTACAATAGTGTCAGAACAGTTCAATAGTTATATATAGGGAAACCAGGTGCCATCAACATACTTGTTGAGAAGGCATCTTGTAACTTAAGTCTTTAAGAAAGAATTTATGTAATCAGCCTGAAATTTTAAAAACCCTCCATACTGAAGTGTTCTAGTATGTTGATGAGTTCATATAGTCAATCTTTAGCATTATAATTTATTTACATGTGCTTTATGCAGTACTTTAGTATTTTGATGATGGTCTTGGCACAATTTATAATAGTAAAATAGCAGCTAAGATGAGCTGAGACCATCTAATGAAAATTCATCAGGGTCTTTAATCTGTTGCAGTCAACATAGAAATAATTTACTAGGGATAATTGTAAATTTATTTAAGTTTAAGAATTAATTTGTTTAATAGCTATAGGTACTCCAGGCAATCTCATTTATTCAAAAAACGAATTTTATCACAGCTTTAGTAAGAGTCTCACTAAAATAAAAAACTGGATGATTTACCAAACGCTCTATGTGATGCCAGAATTGACCAAATGGCTATGTGGCTGGCTTTGTTGTTTATCATAATCTTTTTAAACTCATTTGAAATATCACTAGAGCGGTAGTTGTGCATTCTGTAGACATCAAAGGCTTATTTTACGTTTATTTAAAGTAGATATATAAATATTATAATATGTTTGGCCAGGGGTTTAATCATTTCACTGCTGTGCTGGATGGAATACAATAATAGCCAACCATTCACAAGAACACCTGGATGGATCAGAAATTTTTAGGGGGTGCACAATTTTCTTTATGGCCTAATCTTTATTGAGTATGAGTAGAAAACCTTCTTGATCATATCATGAAATCTAACTATATTATAATAGAAATTACCACCTAAATGATTAATTCCATTGAGGCCATTCTTTATTGTTCAAGCTCACTTTAAGAACATGAGGTTGCTGTAGTAAAAAAATCAATAATATTGAATTGATAATCCAACACACAGGTCAGACTAAAATTATTCAAAATACCGTCTATTACTTTTTGAATGTAGCAATGGTGTTGCAGAACCCCTGTGGCATTTGATTTGGTAAGAGGGGACAATATTAGATAACTGAGAGCGCCTGTATTATTCTTTGAGGAATGATCTAGTTGATAATACCCACTGTTCAAATTCATTGAAGAAGAATAATTTAAGCTGGCCAGTAGCCTCAACTGAATTATTGACGCAGTATAACGTTTTTTCGCTTTTCTAAGAGATAGAGTTTAGATGTCTGATGAACTTGACACTTAGGCGTCATATTTTTAAGGGAACAATTTTTTATGCTCAAAACTTTAGGGTAGTGTTAGATGACAGTAACCTTAAAAATCTTGCAAAAAGAACACTTTTTGGCAAGAAGATGTTTACTAAAATATGAAAAAGCACAATGTAGTATCTTCTACTGCAAAGGCTCTGTGGCGCATTATAGATGTTCTTAACTCACGCTAGGATTTCTCCAGAAACCTAAGAAATTATTCTTACCATTGGAATCCCGCTGAGATATGCTCCTTCTAATAGCGTTCCTATTGCTGAAATTCATGTTGGCTAAGCAGCACCTTAAAGGTGGATGAGTAAAGGATTAATTATCTATTTTAGGTTAAGGAAGCAAATCACTAGGGCTTAGGGCATATCCATTATAGTTTTGATTAACCAATTACAATCAAGATACTGGCGGATGGCCAGAAAAAATAGACTACTAATAAAGAATATTATTACGCTGGCGCAGGTGACAAGAAGAATTAACAAATTACAGATACATTGTAGCAATATTTCTCCTAGGTCATGAGCCATGGAGAATATAAAATCAAGGCAGAGGAAATTGCACTGGTGGGGTTAAGGATTTGATCCGCCATTTATATCATAACTAAGGCGCTGAGGCAAAAACATCATAAGTAATTTAATATAACTCTGGCAACTCCTAAAGAAGTCAGGACTGCGCCCTAGAATACTCAATAAGCAAATAAATCTTATCAAATTAGTAGTTAAAATAGAATATTGGTTATATATAAGCTGATGGTTGGCCAAATCAATTGTAATATTTTCCCCCACTTGACCAAACATCAGGCAACAAAGGTCATTAGGGTTAGATGAGCTATTGAGAGCTTAGAGCAGAGAGGCTGTAGTGTGGGTAGTTCTAAAGGAACTTAGTATGAACTTGAATGATAAGATGGCCTTTAATGGGATCCTTTATAATGTAGGCAGAGTTTTGTAACTGAATTAAGGTTCATGCAAGCTTATCAAGGCATCTGCTAGTACTATACTCTCTTTTATAGCACATAAATAAAAAAGTTTGGGCAGTGGGGGTTGCTTCACATGAAGTAAGGCAAAATTGAGAGTGCTCCATGGCTAAGTGGTATGTGATTTTGCACGCAAATATGGTGGAAGGTAGGAAAAGATTCATTTGATGCATTACCTGTAACTTGCTTATGTAAAATCCTAATAAGGATTCCATTCTCTAATTTTATAATCCCATTGGTCTTAACATGATAAGCGTAGATAGTATTCCTCTTATACCCTAAAATTAATAAGCTGAGAGATCATATGGGAAATGATAAAGTTTTCCGTTGTCTATCAACGAAAACTGGGGCATACATGCTAATAAGTAACATCTTTTATAATAAAACTAGCTGTAGTTGTGGCCCATTAAGTCTCTAATAATTTGGCTATACCCATTTAATGAGGCGATCAAAGGACCTGATAATATATTTATATTGGCCAAAAGTATTAACCAATATACCCACAACCTCCTTAGAGATGATGTTTCAGGAAAAATTGAATTTACCAATTGATAGGAAGTGGCCCTCCAATAAGCAGCTTCAGCTTAGCATTCTTGACAGCAGCTGAGAGTCTCGTGGATGTCATAAAACATGGATTCTATTAAAAATGAGATTATAATTGTCTAAAAATTTTCTTGTATTGACCATGACCCAGCGCCTTATGGGCAGAGATGATCAAATCCATCTGATCAGTGAGCCATGGGAATAAAAGAGGTTGTTTATTGATAACCTTGTATAGATTTATTCTCCACAATGTATTCTTCAATTTTTTGTCCAACGTGCGTTTAACCCAACAAATTCCTTACCATATTGCTGAGTGACCTTCTTGTCAAACAATTCTTTGACTTATCAGTCATTAAGGTACAGTGTGCAGATGGGAGAGTCCATCCGCTTTTTAGAGCTTGACGCTGGGTCAGTGAAGTCTTTGAAGTTGCACGCTTGTATATTCAAGGTTAAGCAGGACAATTATCCTTCAGGCTCCTAAGTTTTTTTGTAGCTGGCGCAAAGAGGCATGGTCAGTTACCACGGTAAAATGCACCCCGTGGATATAAACTTAAAATTGTTTGCAATCATAAATGACATCTAAACGCTCCTTTTCAGTGATGGCATAATTTCGCTCATGTAATCCCGTATCTAGCTGCAGTAAGCGTGGGGTGAACTGACCCACTTTATTAAATTGAGATAACACCACTCCAAAGGCGGTGAGAGTTGCACAAATATGAATAACGAACAGTTTACAAAGTTTGGGCACATCAGTATCAGCGCTTGGGTTGGGCAAAGCCTTATCTGGTCAAAGGTTAGATGTCAGTTTTTAGTCCCTTTATACAGAACCTTGGTCTTAGGAAGGAGAAATAACAGCTCACCAATTTTACTAAAGTTCTTCACAAACTTGCAATAGTGTAATCGTTCCCTATTAATACCTAAATATTATGCTTGCTACTTGGTCATGACTTTTTGAAGGCCTCAACATTAGCGTTCTGGGTCTGTAAGCCTTGTTTGTCAATGGCAGCCCTCAATACTTAAGTTTTATGTGGAAGAATTTGCACTTATGAGGTTTAATAATCGGTTTGGCCTTGGCTAGCTGTTTGAAAAAATCCTCTAAATTCTGTAAATGCTCCATAAAATTTCCGGAAAAAACATATATATCAATCAAATACAATAATTCACAGGAAATTTTCAAATCCCTCAATATGATATCCATGGCGCGTTGGAATATCACTGGGACATTACACAGCCCTTGCGGAATACTAGTAGGTTGGTATAGACCCTGAGCGTAAATCATAACGCACTTCTTCTGTTCCTCATTCAGCAGCTCATACTGCCAATATACAAGGATTGCATTTATAGAAGAAAAATAACTGTGCCCTATCCAAGCGGTCTAGTGCATCATCAATAAGGGGTAAAGGGTAAGGATCTTATTTGGTAATATCATTGAGCTTTTGATAATTTGTTACTAATCAATTCATTTTTCTTTTTAATAATCAAAACTGGGGTGGGCCAAGTATCTTGGAGGGCACTAACATCCCTTGCTGTACAAGTTGGCTGATTTCTTGGCCAATGACTTCATCTACCGCCTTTGAATGCAGAATAAGATGGAGGGGAATTGGCAGATAATTGTCAGTATCAATCTGGTGTAACACATCGTGTGAACACCCCAAATCATAGCTGTCTTAGCAAAAATAATACTATACTTTTCAAACATGGCCAGCGCTTGGTCCTTTTCATCTTCTGTCAACCCCAAAAGGTGTTCCCAAGGTATTAGAGAACATACTGATTGATGTTTGTTGCTTCAAGCTTGAGTTCATACAGATTTTAAAAAAATTATAGGTATTTGGTAGCTCTTTATTAAGTAAAATAAGAACAAAAAGACTATCTGATGTTGTTTAATCTTCACATAGTAAGAATACAGGATGGCTAAAGCATCTGTATTTTGCTATGGTCTTGAAGGATAAACCCTGGTGCCGCAATGGGTTCCAAGTTTTTATTGATATAATGGGGCGACTATCTCACCATATAATCCTTGTAAAATTGTTAAGGTAACTTTGTTCCTCACTATGACTTGATGATTGGTGAAATGTTTAGGTTACAGTTAGCACATAAAAAAAACCCTCAGATTCTATAATCTAATTCTGTAACCTCTGGGTAAGCCACAAAGCCACTGTTAATCAATGGGCAATATCCTTTTCTTGGATATGAGTTCAATAGACCCTTTATTTTGAGCATTTAAGACCTCATACTTTCAGGTATAAGATAGTGGAAGAGTTTGACCCAATAACTCCAACATAATTTCTTAATAGTAAGCTTTACCTCCATATTCCTCATAAGCGAGGCCCCATTTATAGATCATAATTTTGATTATTGAAAACAATAGCAGAAGCGAAGATTACTAATGAGCGAAGGCAGCAGTAAACATCTGTACGCTCCTTCTTAATTTGTGGTCAAGGAACAGCGGTACATAAATTTTTGATGATCTATAATCAGAATAAACCCCAGTTTTTCATCAACTGAGTGGTAAAAATAATATTTTGTTCCCCAATGTCTACAATATCTCAGACTTTGAGCTTATTCACAGTAATATTAATATAAAACACTCATAAAAATAAGCATCAGTAGGATTTATTGCAAGAACTCCAATTTGTACGCTTGGGCTAAAAAATTCTGAATTTCTTTGCATAAATGAGGGCTAAATCCTTTAAAGCCTCAATAGGTACAGTCACGTGGATAATGATCAACTTGAGGTATCACTAAAAAGAGATTGGAATATTGAGGGGTTCTAACTTTTAAGCATATGACTTTGATATTATTTCTTCTGCCAACTGAGTGTTGCATTTTTCTTGCAAGCGAGTAGTTAATGCTACGCTGTCATTCTTTATAGCTTAGTCCGCCAAAGACCGCCTGGAATTGTTGTCCTCTAAAATCACAGAAGGTGGTTACAGAAATTAATCTTACCTAGGATTTGTAGAGGATGGGACGTAAAAAACCTCAATTCTACTCCACCCTTTCTTTTCACAATTCTCTGTCATACACAGGTTTTGCAGAATAAACCTTGGGTTTAAAACTAATTAAGGAAACGGTTATATAAGGTCAAAACATTTTCACAAATAAATGAAATTAATCTGACTAACATCAAGCTTATTTTTATAAGGGCCTTACAGTGAAAATAAATCCTTCTACAGGGGAGAGGCCCCATGGCCATGGTTTTTGAGGCTCCCGATAACCCTTTATTGGGCGCAAAAAAGTGATGGTGCAACGCGGAGATGATTACCATAAGGTGTAATACCGTTTTCCTCTTTTAAAATGAAAATTAAAACCAAATACAATTCTTTTTAACGATCAAAGGCATAGTTTAGAGCAATTTGCGCTAAAATCAATAATAACGTTAGCACCAGATAGTGTCTGTGCTTCCAAAATTTACTCTGCAAATGCTTTCACAGTTTCGTTTTTTATTCTTAAAAGATGTTAGGAACTATGTTTATAGGTAGTCATCCACTCTAACAGACCAAATTCCTTGATATGAAGATCTTTGGTGTTTCAGTAGGTCACACTGACCTTCTGTAGCTTGTGCACAAATAAATCCTGGAATTTGGAGTACAGAAAGCTCATTACCATTGCCAAATTGATGTTCTCAAACACTCTGGCCAATTAAGTATCAAAGAGTTTAATATTATTGTGCTCATTCGCCTTCTAAAAAAAATTCAATATGTAGTAGGGTTGTCTTGAGTTTAAGATTCATGGCTTCAGGGCCTAAGGGCATGCGTCCTCCTAGATGACTCCCTGAGTGATAAAGATGAGATGTAGGGGTAAACGGGCCTTAAACCCTGGGGAGCACATGTTTAAGAGCTTAAGGGAACTTGCGTAGTTTTACCAGTGGTATTGCGTGCAGGTTGAACTGGGGGGCTCGCAAATAGTTGAGTCTGAATGCTCAGTGGAGGAGTTGCCAGAATGTCTGGATGAGAAGAAGCTCCAACACCCAGAGGGGAGGTAAAAAACATAGGCATTTCATGAATAACCAACGCCTCATCACCCTCAAGATCTGATTCTAACAGAAGTGGTTCATGTTCACTGTCAGGACCACAGGTGTATTATCTCATATCCTTCAATATCTTTAGGCCGGGGGACCCAAAGTTTTAGAGCGTTGAATTTGCTTATTTGTTCTTCTCTTGATTGAGAAGACTTTTTTCCAAATAATACGTTTGGATAAGCAATTCCTAATATTAAATTAATTTTATTTTAAAGTTGTCAAAAGAGGAAAAATTGTAAAGTTTATTATTTATACTTGCTTTTAAGGGAAGTCGAGGGATTTTATCTGGGACCATCCAAGCCATCCAAGCCTAAATCTAATAGATAAACTAATTGGGGATTCGGTACAAGCCTCAATTAATTCAATTGATCAGATAGAGCTCGCCTCATAGCTCAGGTTTGAACTCTGACGTTGGGTGACTCTGAGGGAGCAGGATTCTGGCATGTCAGTTAATATTGATCAATAATTTTGATCATAGTAAACTTTTGTTGGTCATGATGCCTAACAGAAGTTTGGGATTATAAGTCAAATTAGGAATGATTGCCAACCTCATTAGCAGTCAATTTTTGTTAGGTATTATCCCAGACTGAATTGTGGGCCTTGAGGTCAATTTGGGACCGATTCCCATCTTTCAATGTATATGAAATATTGTTTGGGTGGGAATCCTGACAATACCCCACTATAGATCTTGGTGTAGGGGGGAAACGGATAGAGAAAGTGACTATGTACGTGATTGACAACTGTGCCCTAAACAACCTCTACGATTGAGTGTTCATTGCCCCATCTATATATGGTTTGATAGGGCCCTGACCAGTTAGAATCTAGTTTGTGATTGTAACCTCCAGGATGGTGATGGTAGAATAGGATGAGGTCACCTGGTTGAAATAGTGTAGGGGGTCACGCTTATCCTTAAACTAAGCAATTTCTCTACTGGTTGTTCTAGAAAGGTTTTCAGCAGCCAGGGCTTAAAGCCTGATGATTTCATTTGCAATACTTCGCATAGAGACCTCAGGTGCTTCAGGAGAAGCTTGATCAAGCATCACATGAAATTTGGAAGCAAGATAAAGTTATCTGACATACAACGCTTGGAATGGTGATATTTTAGTAATTTAATGGTAGCTGATCGGATAGGCCAGGATTGCACTAGGCAAATATTGGGGCCAATGAAGGGGGTCAGTCATAGCCATTTTCTGAAAGGTTGCAGTTAGAGTGCCATTCACCCGTTCTAACATTCCATTGGTTGCAGGATGATAGGGGTTGGAGAATACCTGAATGGTTCCCATCAGGCAGCTAAATTTTTCACTAACATCAAGCAGAAATTTAGTCCATTATTTGAAAGAATGAGATTAGGGCGCCCATGCTGGGTAATAATCCTATTATACAAAAATGTGATGGTGGCTTTTGCTAAAGCAGTGGGGAGTTATACGGCTTCAATCCACTTAGTTAAATGGTCTACAGCTAGTATAAGGAACCGATGTCCATTGGAGGCTTGAGGAAGAGATCCCACAACATCAATGCTAATAGTATGGAATGGTTCACAGGGTGGGACAATTGGATGTTGAGAGCGAGGATTAGGTATGGCTTGGCTTTTACATACCAAACAGGATTCCAATACATCCTGGATAGAAACAAGCATTACCTCCCAATAACATTGAGTTTTTAAGCCATTTGTAGTTTTTCTGAATTCACCATAGCTGACTTGCCAATGTCCCTCTAAAATGATGTTGGTTTGTGCCAATGGTCTTAAATAAGGCACCCATTTCTTAGACACAAGTTTGCACAATTTTCCGTTCATGATTTGGGGATTTGCTGATCTTTTTGCTAATTACTGCGGAGGGTCGGAGATTCTTTCTTCAATAACTGTGGTTGGGTTAGGAGGTCGTAGTGTCAATCCTCTTCAGGGTCATTTATAGTTAAGATAGGAAGCTGAGATAAGCAATCCGCGTTTTGGTGAATTGGCCCTGGTTGGTGGATAAATAGAAAAATCGTAATTTTGAAGTTTTAACGCCCAATAGGCTAATCTCCCATCAGTGTCCTTCATTTGCTGTAGCCAACGTAAGGAAGCATGATCTGGTATGATGGTAAAATGCTTCCATATAAATAAAGTCAGAATTTTGTAATGTCTAGTAAGGCCGCCAAGCATTTAAATTTTATAATGCTATTAATACGTTTGTCTTAGATAAGGTCTTGCTGTAGTAGGCGATAGGATGGTTTACTAAGTTCTCATTATTTTGAGATAGTATGGCTCCTATGGCAATATCGCTGACTTTAGTAAAGAGGAGGAAGGGTTTATCAAAATTTGGATGAATAAGTACTGATGAGAGAGAGACATGTAACAGGTAAAATGGCTGCTGTAATTCTTTTTTTCATTGAAAGGGTATTCCTTTCTTTAGTAGATATACCAGAGGCTCTGAGGTGTCTGTGAAATGTGGGATAAATTGGCAATAATAGCCCACCATTCCTAGGAAACCTTGTACATCTCGTAGGGTTTAGGGGGTCATCTTAGCAATAGCCAAGACCTTATCATCCATCAAGAATATTACAGCTTTGCTGACATTATGACCCAAAAAGTCCATCTCACTCTGGAATAAAGAGTATTTTAACAGCTTTAGTTTCAAAAAGAATATTGCTTTATTTGCTGAAAGACTTGACAGAGGTGATCTATCTGTTCAGTAAAGGTTCTTGAGAAAATGATAACATCATCAAGTTATTCTAGTATGCAGGAGCGTTTTAAATCGCCTAGCAGTCCGTCCATGACACGTTGGAAGGTAGCAGGGGCATTAAACAACCCCTGAGGCATTTGAGTGGGCTCAAATAGTCCTTCACTTGTGATGAGAGCTCATTTTGACCAATCTTCAGGTGACAAATCTACTTGCTAGTATTTACTGGTGAGATTCATAGCAAAGAAATAGTGGGACCCCGATATTAAGCATAAAGAGTCCTCTATATGCAGCATGGGGTAGCTATTTTTGCAAGTGATAGAGTTGAGGTGGTAATAATCCATAACGACCCAATAAATACCATCATTTTTCTGAATTAATAAGAGTGGGAAAGCCCATGGACTTTTGAAAGGCATCAGTAACCCGGTCTCCAATATTTGCTGTAACTATAAGGCCACTTGAGCTTCCTTAAATTTGGATTTTTGTTATGGTCAGGGCTTAAAGAGGGTGATTCTCCGTTTTGCTTTGATGTATTACCCTTGACATTTTCCCATAGTCACTTGGTCCTAAGAAAAAATATCGCCATATTCCTCAAGGAGGTGTTTGACATCTTGGCGTTCATTTGGGGTTGATTATCCCCAAACATAATGTCAACCAAAATTATGGTGGGTGAGGGAATAAAACCTAAAACCTGTAACGATCCAAAGCAACTCACATTGGCAAAATTATTGATGGGACATAGTTTACATAAGCAATAGGGGCATACCAAGGGACTTGGAGAGGATTAGTGGATGACTTTCCTAATAGAATTGAGATCCATTTTCTGTAGGCAGGTCCAAATCCCTGTGAAAGGTCAGTGCTTCATTGATGAAAGGGTTGGGTTGTCCACTAAGCTCCAATATTTGATCAGGAGGGGTAAGAATCCAATCTCTATATCGACAATAACTTGTGAGCCTGAGGGTATTGTAATAGAATGAGGGGAATATGGAGGGATCCCCTCTTTGGCATCCACAGCCTCTGGGGTAACTAAGTTTTTCCCCTAAGACTTGGTACTCGATTTTGCAGATGGATGATGTTATTCAATGAAACACGTTTGTTTTTTAGGGGCTCCTTTACTTTTGATGGGGAGTTCAAATATTAATGGAATCTGATACCCTAATAAGGATAGGTATTTTTCTTGTAGTTGATGATGCAGGTAAACTCCCACAATAATTAAGCCCCAATAAACAACTCATAGATATTGTTTTCTAGCGCAACGGCAGGGGCAGTAATTGGTAACTTTCAAAACCAAGGGGTAATGCAGAGCAGGTCCTATCACCCTGGTAGACTGATTACCAGCCATCCCATATTCATCTTCAAGAATCAAATTGGGAGCCATCTTTATCTTTTGGATAAGTTGGGATGAAATAACGGTAACCAGAGAACCAGTGTTCATTTCTGCAGGAATTTAACCTTATGGACTACTAATTTGACCTGAACCACATACGATAAAATTGGGAGTTAATAGCTAATAGACTGTCCTTAGGGGTTTGCAGTGAAGCAAGAAGAGGATTCTTCTGTGGCCAAGCTCAGGGTTGTTTAATACATGTAAAAGTTTTATCTGCCAATTTTTGGCTTTCTATAGAAGAGCTGACCACCAAAATTTGTTTGGGTAACTGACCAACATAAAAGTAAGAAAGCTGGAGGTTTTTTATTCCCTTTAATAGGCAGAGGGACTTCAACTTCTGATGGGGCAGCTAACACAAAACAACTGGAAGTACTGTGGATACAGCTAAAATTAGAACAAGGGTCTTGAGGCACTTGTTTTCCGTCAGCATAGGGAGCCCCTTGCCCTATACTGATTTATCTTTTGCTGACTTACGTTCAAAGATGTGGTAGTCGGCTATAATGTGGTTGTTTCTTCTGCAATGAGAGAAGTATAACTCAGGTGTAGGTGAATTGGGGGCGGGTAACGGCTAATACTTGGGGGCAGGGCTTATTGGTGTTAAAGCCAGATGGCCCAACGGGTTTGTGTAGATCGGCTGGAATTTCTAATATAGCTTCTTTAGTGTGGATAAGAGACTTTAAGTTAGACTTCACCGCTTTAATATAAAATATCATATTAGGCATATGTTCAAATGCCAAAAACGCAGTAGTAATGTCATCTTTTAATGTCAGACGATTCCCTGAAATCAGAGTTTGAGCCTTGAGGTAAAAATGATGGGTGAAAATGCTGATAATTTCCCCTCAATTAAGGCTAATAGCCATAAAGGTTTGTTTTTGGTTAGTTAAGGTTAATTTGCTTCCGAATTCCTGAAGTAAAGTGGTCTTGGCATCTGTCCAAGTACGGCATTGCATCAGTTGGGGGACCATAATGTCTTAAGCCATATGGCTAAAACAGTTGTCAAATGTTTGAGTCATTGATGGTCAGTTGCTTCCTCCATAGAGCTTTCATAGCAATATAAGAAGGAGAAAATGCTTCCTCTCTATGGACATATTTATTGAAAGAAGGTTAAATGTACCACTTAGGGGAGTTGGAGGACAGATGACATGAACTGATATGGGGACAATGTTTTCTCCTAATGATGAGGCAGTATCCTGGGAATACGCTTGAGAATGGAGAGCATCTACTTGTCTCCACAGGTCATTAAGTTCGTCAAATATGTGTTCTACTCATTTTTGACAGCACTGAGAGCCAATTTTGTGGCAATGAATAAGTTTAATTGTCGTATTTAATTTTTTAGAGAAGTATTAGCTGCTTGTAGGTTCAGTCGATGTTGTTCAGTAGTAAGCACTCGTTGCTCTAGTCCCTGTATTAAAGCAGGTAAAATGGCCAAGGTCCCAAGGAGTTTGTGATGAGCAGGTAAATAAACTTAAGGAGAGAGGGAACTCCATACCAAGTAAGTTGGGCTCCTTGGGTGATGCATCCTAATTGGACATCAAAATTTTTTATTTGTTGTATTAAAGCCTGGAGGAGAATGTCAGGGATTCTGGGATCACCACTAGGTCCTGGAGGACCTCTGAGCCCAGGGGGTCCCCTTCCTTCATCTTTTCCATCATGACCAGGGGGTCCTGGCTCACCTTCACAGCCATCATAACTGAGAGGTCCACACTCACCAGGCCCTCATTGAACCCCAGAGTTATAAAAACTATTCTTTCCTTCTCTTAATTTGTAGATCATTTCCTCCAAGGTTTGGAGGCGTTCATCAGCAGAAGTGATAAAGTTATCAAACTCAGAGCATACTTTGCAGGTATGATTACAACTTGTTTATGGATAACAGCCTCTAGTTGACTAAAATGAGTTGTGATTTCTATTTTAACAAGACTCATGACTCCTTGATCCAAAAGGGTAAGCACACCTTGTATTACATTAATAAACTACCAATTTTCCTCAATAGTGGTTCAGTTTCATTGCTAAACTAGGAGGCAGATTATTAGAGTTGGATGAGCTGCGAGTATATGATCTCTGATAACTGCAAGTGGCGGAGTAATTCATGATGATGAAACCCCGCTACTTGAAGTAAATGGTAAAAAGTGGGATGGACAAATTGATGCAGGTAGCATTCCAAACTTCCATCTTTAACTTGGTCTATATCCAGTGAAGAAATTTGGACTAAGTTCATCATAGGTGCGGGTATATCAAGAGCTCTTCTTCTACTGGCTTAGCTCCTGGGGACAAAAGCTACAGATAAGAGGAGCTGAATGGCCTCTGCAAAAACAGACAGATGTAATCTATATTGGCCAATGGATGGAGCATGGAGGGTTACTCCTTTAGAAGAGGGAAAAAGACTATCACGGTTGGCTGTAGTATCCCCAACATTCATGTTAATTGCCCAGTCACTGAGATGGGCGGCTTCATGATCTGAAGAGTTCCTAATACAAAATTGTTATTATCCATTTTTTGATGTTTGTAATTTTCACCGCAAACTCAGGGTGCAACCTGTCAGGGAGCACCAGTTCTGTTAGGAATATGGGAGTATTACCTCATATCCCTCAATATTTTAGGCCAGGGGACCCAAAGTTTCAGAGTATTGGATTTGCATATTTGTGCTTCTCTTAGTCAAGTAGTCTTTTTACCAAATACTACGTTTGGATAAGAAATTCCTAAATATAAATCAATTTTAACTTAAAATTGGTAAAAAGAGGAAAAAGCGTAAAATTTATCATTTGAATTTTGCTTTTTAAGGGAAGTCGAGGAATTTGATCTGGGACCATCCAAGCCATCCAAGCTTAGATCTAATACATAACAAATCGTGGATTTGGTACAAATCCTAATTAATTTGATCAAATAGAGCTCGCCTCATAGCTCAAGTTCGAACCCTGACGTTGTGTGACTCTGAGGGAGCAGGATTCTGGCATGTTGGTCAAGATTGATCGCTGATTTTGGTCATAGTAAACTTTTGTCAGGCATGATGCCTGACAGAAGTTTGGGCTCATAAGCCGAATCAAGAATGATCGCTGACTTCATTAATTATCAAACTCTGTTATGGATTATCTTCTGATAGAATTGAGGGCCTTGAGGTCAATTTGGGAAAATTCCATCTTTCAACATATCTGAATCCGTCATTTGTGTGGGAATCCTGACATTCATCATGGATTATACCAGCAGGTTGAGTACCAGATTGATCATTAAAAATAGTTTACATAATTAGAGACACGGTACCATTCCGCCTGCAAAAGGGTATCCATATTTTCAAATTTTTGGGTAGCAGCCAGAAAAGCCGCTTTCATGTTTCTATTCTTATTAACCAGGGACCTTACCTTCTGGCAATGTGTTTTCACTTCAAGACGTAAGGCCTCAATGGCCTGGTTTTATTTAATAATAGAGTAAACAACTCTGTTAATATCTGCACCTAGACCTTCAAGGTGTCATTGTTGCATTTCAGTAAATCTTAAAAATTCTCACTTGATGGCCATGGAAAGTATAGTATAAGAGAGTTGCCAAATGTGGGCATTCAAAGAAGCATGTACTTGCCAATCATCATCAAAATTGTTCTGCTGGTCTTCTGGGGCAGCCACTTCAACTCCAGCAATGTGCGCTACTTCTTACAGAAGAAAGCCCTCAATGGAGTCAATGAGATCCACACTTAATTAAATTGGAATACTGGAACCACGGTGTGTACCCCTGTAGTAAGCACTACAATGTTGAGGTTGGGGCTTAGGCGTCAGATTTATGAACACAGATTTATCTTCTCAAAGCTATAAGGTACTGTTAGATGGCAGTACCCTTAGAAAAACTTGCAAAAGAACATATTTTTGGCAAGAGAGATGTTTATTTAAATAAAAAGGGAACAATGTAGTATCTAACTCTACCAAAAGCTATGTGGCTTGCTAAAGATATACTTTCTTTGCGGTATATTTTTTATAGAAACCTAGGTTTAAAGATCTTCTTATCATCGAAATCCCACCAAGATTTATTTCTTTCAAAAACTTTCCTATTGTTACAGTTTTATGATTTCTAAGAAGCACCTAAAAGTACATCGATGAATCCCCCCTTGGGTTGGGACCATCTAGTACTAAAAAAAGAAGCACCTAAAAGTGGTAGACTATAGGAGTAATTATCTAGTTTATGTTAAGGGAGAGAATCATTAGGGCATAGGATATTTTTAATATAGTCATGATCAACCAATCACAATCAAGGTACTGGCTGATGGCCATAGTAAAAATAGAAATCCTCATTCCAAATGTCTTATAATGGTGCATGGAAAAGATTTATTTTAAATCTTAAAATAAATTTTAGTGGATATGAACTCTTAGGCCATGACTATGGCGTTCATTTAATTAAGATAGAGGAAATTGTATTATTGGGGTCAAGGATTATCTCCGCCATAGTAATAAATTTATAACTAAAGCACTGAGGCGAAAACACCAAAAGTAATTTAATATATCTTTGGCAACATCCTAAGAAGTTGAGGGTTGCGTGCTAAAGCACCCTTGAAGAAAATGAATCATAAATAACTAGTTATTAATTAATATAAACATCAAGTATTATATAAGTTAATGGTTTGTCAATCCAATTCCAACAATGTCAATAATCAATAAATATACTATATTTACTATCCTTTTTTAAGAAATTTAGGAGGGGTGACACCCGGGGCTCTGAATGAGCTAAAGTATACAGCTTTTAATAGCTGTCTAAAATTAATTATAGCTTGAACTCTTCAGTTTAATCGCATAGTAGAGACACAAACTGGAGGGTTTGAGTAATAATTGCTCTGATTTTAATGTATGATGCCCAAATATGGCTAAAATTCATTATAACGGTTAGGTATATTGGAACAATATTCAAGAAAGATATTCAGCTGATTTCTCTTACCAGGTGTTAGTCCAATACCCAACTGTACATATAAAGTTGCGAAAGCTGAGGGATCATTCAAGACAAATTTTCTTGGAGTTCTTGATATGCAGATGTCTTAGTTTCTACAATAAAGAGCAGTCAAATAAAGCAATGGGCTTTAAATAATATGATTTTCTTTGTATAGTTTAATTTTCAAAGGGAATTGTAATGATTTTTACATACAGTATCTGGAATCCCAAGACAGGGAAGGGCTTTTTACATGGAAAATTAGAAAGAATATAATATTTTTACTAGAGTTTTTTTTAATGAACTGGATTCCTATATTACCCATAACTTGAAACTTTAATAATATCTCAATGTTTTTGAAGTACAACTAGAAATTTTCGCCTCACACTTGATGTATTGGTGAGAAAATTTTGAGTTTAAATGAAAATTTTCATAAATTATATCTCACTGCAGAAATTGGGCATTAAGCAGACAGGAACGTAACTTCTTTTTCTTCTTCTCTTTTTGAAAGATCTTGTGTGATCAGAAAAAACAGTACCCAAAAATTAAGAATCTACTTACAATACTTATGGCCTCAGAACACTATATGAACTTTTCCCAAAACAGGTAATATTTATTTTGAGGGCCACTTACAGAACCAAAAAAGAATTTTAAACTTTAAGTTAGGACTAAGTAAGACTTAGTTGCCCAAGCGCACTAGGTCCCAGAAGTACCATATACTTGTGTACATATAAAAGGGAGCCAAATCGATTTTATAAGGTCCACAACTGTATACATTTAGTTGAAAGTCAACGTTGACAATGACGAGAACCTTGATTTTTGTATTTATTATACTTAAGTTATCAATTCTAAAATAGGAGGTACAGTGAATATCTTATGGAGTAGAAAAAACAGAGTAATCATATTCAGTGGTATTTTATTCAATAAATTTTCAGGAACATTAACATTATTTTGAGGCGCTAAAACAAAGCAGTTGGCATTTAAAGTTTGATTTGGGTAGATGGAGGCACAATGGGTGTTAGGATTTGTATATAAACCTAAAGGTTCTAAAACTACTGATACAAAAAGGTAGTATTATG
Organism: Massospora cicadina; assembly: GCA_022478985.1. Lineage (NCBI taxonomy): Eukaryota > Fungi > Entomophthoromycota > Entomophthoromycetes > Entomophthorales > Entomophthoraceae > Massospora > Massospora cicadina. The sequence goes on along the minus strand of JAKSZP010004084.1, from coordinate 61,610 downwards.
AGTACCGTTACCCTCAAAAAATTTAGAAAACTATTGGGTAATAAAGAAATTTTAATTTTAACCATATTTGCATTGCCTGATCTAGTTGTAGGATCAACATCAAGATCAACTTCCCGTCAGCTTTGTTGCTATTGCTTCTTGCAATCTTTCCATCTCTCCTTCAGGATGTTCCAATATTTGTGTAAAAGTCCCATCAGCGCGCCAAAAAAGTTACTTTTTTGGACTAATGCTACATACCAATTATCATATTGTCTTTAGGTACTAATGTAACAATTGAATTATTTGGCCATATTTAAGGCTCCTGTTCTCAAATTGGCCCATCACAAATATAAATAAATTACTTAATTTCATAGTGAATGCCACAACAAAGAGATTTTAGTCCTTATCCTTTTTTTCAGCACCGGAGCTTGTGAAATTTCATTTTTTAAGTTTAATATAAGATATTGAGGTCGCCAACTTGGCAACTAAACCATTTAATAAATCATATATTTTAAGCTATCTTTAACAACATAACTACTCATTAAAAAATTAATAATTGGGTAGTTTATTGTCATGTTGGATCAACTTATATAATAGTCTTTTTGGGGTTATATTTCTTTTTTTAGTACTAGATGGTTTTAGGGTTATATTTCAATAAGTCAATTTCTAACATTCCCCCTTTGACTAAAAATAAGTGCCTACAGTCACATTCCTTCTTTTTTCATTGCATCATGTCTCATATTATGCTGTTCTATTTTTCTGACCAATTCCATGTTGTTTTTCATAATGTTTTAGCATGATGAAAATACATTAAAGTTGATTCATGTCCTGCTGCTGTCTTTTTCTGATGTCCCTACTGAGGACATTATGCTAGTGGTGGAAGTCCAAGTTGCTTTATCCTGCTAGGACCTCCTCCCTGGTTTTCTGGCTAACTGTACACTGAAATGACATAATTGAAAACCCAATTCACCAATTGAGGTGGGCGGAAATTATTGCTTGAGGCTTCATTCTTGAAAACTACTTTCCCCTATGGATTTTCAGTTACTCAATTGGCTCTACCCCAAGCTGAATTTCATCACATGGAATAGATGTTTGTCTGCCAGATAATAAAATTGGCATGTTAGGTCATTCATCTATGTTCTGGAGATACTCCATACAATTTAGACTACCATCTTTCTCTTGGGGTTGATTTTTTAGGTAAACACACATTGAATAAGTGCTTGAGTGGATGCTGTGTTCTAGGCCATAGTCAATGATCATAGAGAAGTGTTTCCCTTGATGTGCCTTAAAAGAACATGTATTTCTTACTCATTTGTTCATACATCATTCTTTGATGGATTTATACCATTCAGAAGTAGTGAGGTTCTGTTGAGTGGCTTATTCCAGCGGTGTGTCCCTTCCCTTCATGCACCCTGCATGGATGATTTATTTGTAGACTGATTAATGTTAAAGGAAAAAATCTATAAGGTCTGGACTACAAAGGCTTGCTCACCACCGACTTGGCCTCCACCTCCCCTTAATCTCATACTCCTTATTGTCATATAAGAGCCAGAGGGTATGGTTATGAGGTATCTAGTTGTTACCCATGAGTTCTTCAACCTGGACCATCATCATGTCACTCCTCAATACTTTATATTGGTCTTCAGGATCACAGTCTTACTCCCTCAAGGAACAGTCCAAAGATGCCTCCCTTTTCTAGGAACCACTTTATTGCAATTTAACTAAATAAGAAATCCATTTTGAAGCGGAGATCATTATAGTATGGGAGGAGTCATCAGTAGGGGAGGTAAGTGAGCCACTGATACAGCGCTGAATTCAGATTAAGGAGAGTGGTTGTGAGTCCAGAAAGAGGCATTTCATGTATGGCCATGCAATCAGCGGACTTTCAAAAATGGAATGGATACCATAAGGTTAAAGGTGTGGTCTATAGCTTTGCTTTGTGATGCTTTTTTTATAATTTAGGGATCATTTTATTTTATAAAAGTATAGATGTCTATCAATGTTAGTATTAATGTTTTATATTTCCAAGAATTAGTATATATTAAAGGCTTACATCTAGGAAGTGCTTTGTGACTATCAACAATTTGTGATAATGTGTATGTATGTCTAATGGGAAGGCCATGGTAACTTCTCATAGAGACAGAGAATTTTGGGAAAGCACATTTTTTTAGTAATTATTAAATGTACTTTACTTCACCTTAGGCCTCTTGGGTTGCTGACACTTCCAATTGCTCATATGATACTTCCGAGTACAAATTAAAAGTACACAAGGTACTTTATACTACACTGGGTTATACTTATTGGCTTTCCAAGTCAAAATTAAATAATTTTTATTCATTCTGATGTGAAATAAACAAATATGCTGTCTAAAACGTTTGGTTTAGAACTCATTCTCTTGTAATACAATTTAACTTAATTTTTATGACAGAGGAACTTATTATAAAACTGGTAATTTTATTTTTTATCACAAATACAAGTTGGAATAAGGGTGGTTAGCTGAGCTGGTAAAACTGCTTCCACCCTAGTGCAGATTTTGAGTTCGAAACCTGTACTGGCTAGAGATGTTCTCGGTATGGTATATTTACCCCAAGGTCAACCCACCTTGAATAATTTTTTACAGATTGGAAACACTGAGCAAACTATAGTTTGTTAAAAATGCCATTTTAAATACTAGTCATTTGTTGTTTTTATGATCAAACTTCTTTTATTTTTCAATTAATTGCAGCATTTGAAGCTCTAAGAACGTCTATTTTACTGAGGTAAATATGATATGTACGTGACAAGCACAAATCTATATATTTCATGGGTGCTAAAACATATTCATAAGTTACAATTTAAATCCTATTTAGTATTTGGTTTATATTTCAAATAATTTAACTTGAATTTTCCCATAAATGTGCTATTGGTGTGAGTAATCTTTTGCTATAATTGCGATGAAGTGTCTTTTGCATCTCAGAAGCATAAATTGACTCCATTGATAAAGAAAGCATATTACCATTAAATTGAATGTAAATTAGATGAGGAAAACCCTTGGGTACCACACATAATGTATAATGCATGTAAGGGAAAAAGAAATCAGCATGGGAAGCTCAGATAACTGTTATCCAAAATTTTTGGAAAATTGAATAGCTTAAAATTACATTATAGCTTTATATGAACTTCTAAGGAATACCAGGAGTTAGTTGTAATATGTCGCTGAAGATCATCCTTCTGAACTCTCCTCTTTACTTATTTTCAAGCAATTGTGTCACTTTGAGTAACACAGAGAGCGCTTCCATAAATATATTTAAGCAATAGAAAGAGGGTATTAGGGCAAGTGGAGCTCTTCTATGCTTGCATACTATTGTTGGAATGTAATGAGAGATACTCAAAAGTATACTAAAAACAATAACCAAAAAACACTTTGGTGACTAGTTAAATAGGTAAGATTCTGAAGGGAAGGGTTCCATACATATATATTATATAAATCTCTGAATAAAAATTAAAAAAAGTCATAGTATAGTTACTTGACCATATTTTGGGTAGAATTAACTTTTTTGTAAAAGAAATTTTTGAATTTTTTATAGACAAATGTTGTTGGAGGATACACCAGGCTTGTCATAATAGGTTTTTGAGTTTGTATGAGGCTATTGTTTTACGTGTTTCTATAGCCTTCTACCCTTTTCCTTCTCAGACTGCTCCTGTTCACTTTGCCTAGCGGTTTTAATTTTGAAATGGTTAGGCTCTTATACATAGAAATCCCCAAGCTACACCAACAAAATAAACCAATTTTACTATAAGTAAGTTTTCCCCTACAGCCACCTTTTTTTCCAAATTTTCTCTATTTTTTGAATCCCAAAAATCTCAAAAAATTCCTTTCTAATAGTCATAGGTATGTTAATCAGTTTTACTTTAAACTTTAATTTTCTGTCTGCCAAAGCCTGCTCTCCCCAGTTGGGACCATCTAGTACTAAAAAAAAGCCCGCTCTCCCCATTTTTTTGATAAAATCCCCTCTTTTAAATTGTCTCTGTCTAGAAAGGATACCCCAGTGGTAGAGTATGGACCCTCTACCACTGCCTCCCGAGTTCAATCCCAGTAATGGACTTTGGGTAGGGGACAATTTTGACTGTGTTGGTTTTGCATGCCAATGCCCCGAACTGAGATAGCGAATAGCAAAGGCGGTCCATGGAGTTCCTGGCCTATCATACGCCATGCATGGAGGTTTTCTGGGTTTTATCCTCCTTTCCCATTTTCTTCACTTCCCTAATCGGTGCGGTATCATCCCCAGGTCAGCCCACCTTGAATAAAATTTAAATTTAAATTTAAATTGTCTCTGTCTACTAAACGCTGGTCACTATGGGTGGAGCACATTTTAATCTAGAATCTTTGGAAAAGTTTTTGTGGCTTATTTAGGGAGTAGCCAATCATGGCATGCCCCATCAATTCTCCCAACCCCAATTTTTATGACAATTTAAGTTTTGATCCTTCCATTCAAAGTGTGAACTCAGGAACCTTGAAAACCAAGAAGAATATGCATCATCAAAGAAGAGCATTATTAAACCTCAAAGCCTAATTTCTTTAACTAAGCCAGTGCCATCACATGTGTGGGTACTGGCCTATTTTGCTTTCCATATTCTCCTATTTTTAAAATCTTGGCCATTCTAATTTTGCTTTGGGCTTCCATTTTTGAAAAGCAATTTTGTGCATCATGGCATACATTCTGGCTAACATTCATCCTCTTAGATGGCTAACTTCTCATCATATAGAAAGCCTTTATACTATTATAATCCTAGTTTTTTTGGTGCCTCAGGTTTTACAGGAACTTTGAAATGCTAAAAAATATGAATTTAGGCTCTCCTAGTCCTTAAAATTGTGGGCGTATAAGGGGAAGAGCGTGGTTCATCCTTAGTGACTTGTTATGGAGGTTAAAAGTTATTTAGTGTTTCTAAATTATGGCGGGCCTCCTGGGCGACTAGCTCTTCAAATTGCGAGTGACCAGTACTGCAAATGCCTCATTGGGTATTGTGAAATATTTAATATTGTCTAAGGAAATGCTATAGCTTGTCAGGGAAGGGTTTGTTGAATCTGTATGAGACTGATGTGGGTGTATTAGCAGGGAAGGAGTCTCCCCTATACACTGCCAGTTATTTTCCTGAATCATCAGCTTTTGGTTGCACCATGTGTTTAAAAAGTTAAGTCAATATTCATTATAGAAATATTAGGGACGTTAATCCAGAATAGGACCCAAAGGCATTATACTATTAACCGTACTAATTGGAGACTCTTCCATGAAAAGATCTGGTGATAACTATTGCTAAAAGTATACTAATAATGGCACTGGAGAACAAGCAGGTATGTCACCATGAATTATATAATGGTAAGATTATTGCTCCTAATTTCCAACCAAGATTAAGCATAAGAACATGTATATATATATAAATCTGTTATTGATTTATTTATTGGTTGGGTTTGAAAATAAAACTAAAGAAAATTCAGCAGTAAATTGTGTACTATATGGAATAGGTTTTTCAATATATAACAAAAAATATATAATACATTTAATAACCATGATTAATCTCATCTTAATTTGATTATCAGTTCAATCATTATTAAAAAGTACAGTGCCCCTTAAGAAGCACTGTTTATGTCAGCCAATTCTTTAATAATTCGGCGTGACAAAATGCATTATTTGTTCCATAGCCAGTATAGAGCATAGTGACCTCCTAAATTGCAATAGTAGCAAGCCACAAAGGTGACGTTATAGCTTCAAACTAAATTCAAAATTTCAGCTTTGGGGTATGGGAATATATTCTGCTAAGTTCTGGTAGGGTGGCTCAATGCGCAGGTGAGTTAAAAGTTTCTGCTTCAAGTTCTAGGAGGGAAAGTAGTTTCAAAATGCCAAAGGTAGTTGACTTATATTTGTAACGTGACCCTTGCAAAATGGGCTCCATCATGTTATAAAGTTCTCACTATTGGTTTAAAGTGAGATTATTTTTATGCTCACATTAGCTCAAAGAAGATTAAATCCCCTAACATTACATGGTCATCCTGGGTGATGAAGTCCATAAATTTGGAGAGGGTTTGATGGCATTGGAAACTGATGGTGAAGAAGTTGCCTTGCATTGAGCCATCTTCTTGGTCCTCCAAAAGTTCTCAGTATAGCATTTTTGACCTCCTGATAGGAAGCTAAGCTAACTATAAGTAACAGGTAACTTAGAAATTTTATTGTCAAGATTAGAGATCAAAAAGTCTTTTCTACTCTTCCTGACGTTTCTACATGTCAAGCTAAATCGTTTTATGTTCCATGTATGTTCCTGTCACAAAACTGGCTAATGAAATTAAAACCAGTTTGCCAATTGGGGTGAGTAAAAACCCAGAATGCAAACCAGAATGCTGGAGCATAGCCATCCATATAACCTGAACCTGATGGGAAGGAAAGAGAGTGTGTGACAGTGGATGAAAGTCAATGTTACCATCATACCTATTAACAACCATGCTTTGGCCACCTTGGTGGATGCAGATTCCGCCGCTTTCAGTTTTTACCCACAGGGGCCCTAAACTCGCTTTGGTTCCTCAGCTTGCTGAGCATGCAGAGAAGTAGTAAAAATTTGCCCCCTGGGGAGAAAGAATCTTCAACAGCAATGGTATATCCTGATGCAAACAGCGTCCAAAAGTGTGGACATACCCAAGAGGCCTAATACCAATATCCCAATTTGAGGAGAGAGGGCAGCAACGTTGATATTATGGCCACTATGGCCAGTAATTGCATAGCCTGAGGAACATGGAACTTAGTGGGCGGCGGCTGTATAAGAAATAAAATTTAACTGGAATTTTTGAGCGGGGATTTTTTTATCAAACAAAAATTAGAAATTGACTGACAACTGTACCTGTGGGGGATATCTGTTTTAAGTGCTGGGGCTTAGGAAATAAGTATAACTCTGCATGAACTGAGAGTTGCATGAGCTCGATTAATTCAGGAAGATTGGGATTTTACAACTAATTTAATGCTATATCAATCTCATGCTGGACAGCTGACTCTTGTTTTAGTTCTGCCAACAATTTTTCCCTTCCAGTGTGATTTTGCTTAGCAGATCAGTGAAGCTTCATCTGACAAGTGACTGAATATACTTATGACCAGGTCACATATGGTAGATCCCACTGAGTATCAGATAAATTATACTTTCTCAAACCTACTGGGGTTTGACTCACCTCTTACAGAAGAAATTAAACCCTTTGTTGGGATTTTGAACACGAGCTACCACATATAACTCAATTCTTTCCAAGCCTCAGTTTATATAATAATATAAACCTCTTTTAGGGACTAAGACCGTTGAGGGGAGAATTTCCCACCACTTTCTCGCTGAAGGAAACTTCTCACTTCCACCACCTCCACACCACACTACACCCTGATCCACTGCACTAACTATTGGTTGGTAAGGTAAGGGGGAAAGGGGCAACTTTAAGAGGGTTCGCCGTCACTCACCTCCTTTCCACCACATAGGTCAAATCTCCCTGGGTCACAAGAGGGTAGACGCCTTCTCCATCCCTTCCTTCGTGCAGAGTGTTAATTACTCATAATTGAGGCGCAGTGGGTGCTCCCCTGGAGTTACATTATCCTTCCCTCTTTTAACAGTATGAGCACCACCACTAGAAACTTGAATGTGTGCGACGTTCTTATGGCCTTTACAAATTGGTAGCCAAGAGCATTGTGATCTTTGAGGGGACGGTGAGCTTTGGGGTTCAGGGCGTGAAAGACTTCCTCCAACTCACCATAATTGGCACAGTCATGGGTGCTGACCCATCAATTTTTATATTACAAAACCCTTATCCAGGCCACGAGAGACTAGACCAAATGTCAAGGTTTTCAGGAAGCCGAGATTGCTTTGAATTAAACTCCTCAGATCACCCAACCACAATTGTATCTGGCAAATCTGGGTCCTTCATCTAAACAGGGACAGCTGAGAAACGTAAAAAATGGGGTGCAGTTTCCAATGGCTTGAGAGCATCAACTGAAACGTGCCATTGACCAAATCCGCCTCAACCATATAAGGCTGGAGCGCCTGCTCACAAATTTTTGGAGGACACCTGCATCTGTGGGTGTCACATGTCCAACATAATGGAGGACACCGCCATGAAGTCATGGGATGGGAGATGTTTCAAGTCCATTAAACGTTTATAATCACTGATGGCTTGATCAGGTGTTCCCAAACCATAGACTCGGTGCTCCAGATGTGCTGTTCATGGTCCACAAAAGTTGAAACCTCCAGGTGAAGACATGGTCCGATGGAAAATAATGGGTTAAAATTTCAACGTGTCTTTTTTGATGAGCAAGCAGTAGACATATGAGTGCCTTTATAATATGCTAAATGAGCCAACAGAAGGTCATCTAAACAGGTGGCCTGCACAGAAGTGGCATAATAGTGAGGATGCTGTTTTAGATCTGTCAGGAGAGTGTCTAAAACTCTCCTGTTCTCACCGAGGTGGTGTGCGGTGCACAGCCACACCTCCAGGGAACAATTATCAGTATAATGGTGAGTATAGCCCCGCATAGGGTGCTGGAGTAAAGTAACACAGGGCAAGGGTGTTCAACGTAAAATATTATAGATAGCGATAAAACAACAAGACTTGGGTGGACTAAAAGGGGTCCATATCCAAGTGGTGATCTGGGCTGAAGTTCTTGGGTGCCTCGGTCTGGAGGGGACCAGGGCGGCCCAGAAGTGCACCAGATGTGGTAGTTGGTTTTGTGCAAATAAAACGTCTGACGCTGTTATAAACCTCCCCAAAGAGGTCCAGGAACAGGCTCACCCAATTTAACATATTAAAAAAATAATTAATGGGATTTTTATTAATAAAGAAGACAACCAACAAGATAAGTTGGTCTTGAGAACCATACTTTAAACAAGGGGACGCGAGTCATAATTTTGGAAAAATTGTTTCAAGCCTAAAAGAACCAATTGGCGCACCCCACCATTGTCCAGGGTACTGTAGCTCAAGCTCAAATGGACTCAAGTGATTGATTGCAAGCTGATCCATCCCAATTTTGAAAAAATGTTGAAATCAAATGGGTTTCAAACCACCGTTATCTGAGAAACCAAACTGAACTGTCATTGTTAAGAATATAACTATTTCGTTTTAATGCCAATACCATAACACAGGGCTGGGCATCACAAACTTACCTAGGACCAACCTGGGCATATCTGGCCTGCATCCAGCGTTGGTCCAAGGTGTGCTTTAAGTCAGGGAGGTCAGCAGATTGATCTTTTTGGACTCCTGACGTCCAGCCTTATCTTTGAAGATGGTTCCTTTGATGATGACATGTAAACATGACAGAATCTGGTTAACCCACTTTATTTGACTGTATGACTGTAAATGATATGCAATTGAGCGGCATGGCTTAATTTCCAATATAGCCAAGAGTCCAGTCCAAAACCACGCCATAAACTGTGGTCTCAGTCACTCCTGATGTCCTGAGGCAAGACAAACATTGAGAACCCATGCTGCACAAAGAGCTGAGCCATCTCCTGGGAGGTGATGACTGACGAACAAGGAAGAAGGATGAGAACTTAATAAAAGTGGTCCACAACCACCATGATTGTGGTAAACCCATTGGAGCTGGGAAGCTCAACAATGAAATCAACTGACACTGAGGCTCATGTATACTCCGCCTTCTGCAGGAAATGGAGAAGAAAATTTATAACTGAACTATCTGTTTGGCCCAAATGCACATTATGTAATTAGTGACACACACCGGGATATCCTGGAAATACTCAGCTAGTTGTACGCCCATTTTACCAAATTAAGGCTTTTCTATTTCATGGTTTGCCAAATACTGGGGGGTCATGGGAATCCTAAATGACTTTGTTGTGGAGTTGAGACAAAACTCATAGCCTTGAACTATATTAAATTATTCCCTCTTCTAAGAAGTAATGGATCTACTACTGTGTTAGATGTACCAGCTGGTACAACAACTCCAGTTTCTCCAAGAAGGTCGTTTAACCTGCCAATACCTGAGAGACCAGAAGCACGCCCAAGGCCCAATCAACCATCAGAATTGTGGGAGGAGCAAGGGCTAAGACCTATGCTGGCATAATTACCGTGGATATCTCCTACTCATCTGCCTCTGCAAGACTCAATGCTGGGTTGCAACTCAAAAGATGGGAAGAATACTAACGCCCCTTTCATGATTTTGTATATAAAGCTAAAACTGCATATGTTGCGAACATCTGAGCATGGATATGAACCAGATTCTTCATTTTCCAAAAATACATAAGGGCATGATGATCCATCCACACGGTCACCTCATGCCATGCACCCTGAAGAAGGTAGCGTAAGTGCTAAGTGACCATGCCATGGCGGCCAACTACTAATTACAAATGGCCCAGGTCTTATTAAACGAAGCAAACTTGCATGGAAACAAAACTGGTTGTTCCAACCCATCGTGCACTTGCAACATTACTTCCTCATGGCGGCTGAAGAGGCTTTGCATGCTACAATAGATAGCTTTGTGGTGTCTACGTTCTTGAAAACAAGAAGCGCCAACGCCTTTTTGAAGGTGGCAAACGACCTTTGACTATCCTCCATCATTGGAACATAACATTCTTCCCAGTTAAGGGGTGCAGCGATGCAGCCAGATGCAAGAGGGTTGGAGAAAATTACTTCTGAAATATAATTGTGCCTAAGTAGCTCCACAACTGCTTATGGGTTGTAAGAGTAGGCCATACAAAGTACTACCTCAAGCTTTCTGAGAGTGATGAAATAACTATCTTTCAGAACCAGGTTACCAGAAAGTTAACCTCTTCTTAGAACAACTCACACTTGTAGGAATTAATTTAAAGTTCCGCCTAGTGCAATACAGCCAACAATACTATCAGAATCAGGGATCAAATTGAAGATTTAAGTAAAGCTGTGGCAAGATATGAACCTGATCTAAAAGTTATGTTGGCAACTATTGTCAGGGATTATTTATGATTAACTGCACCAAAACCTCCGGACGTTGGGGTCCAAACCCAATCTAGGCGATAAAATATTGTTTTACAGAAAAGACCAGAATTAATCATAATCCTCATATATCAAATTAATATAATTCTTGGATTAAAAGCACTTGGAGATTTTACCTGAAAATACATTCCTGATCTTCTAAAAATAATTCTGTTTGAAAGAAAAGAACGATTACATTCTTTTTTACTAATGTTTTTTTTGGTCTGCCACTATTTTAGTGAAGAAATAACTAAGATATGCCACTCAAGTAGTTTTTCCTTTAATGAAACTTTTATTAAAAAGTAAAACTTTTAAGCATTCTTCGCCTGGTGCTTTGGTTGCCCTGAACTTTACTTGGATGGTTGAATTATATCTCCCTAGGCCTACCAAAATTAGCGCCCCCTTACAGGTCCACCCTGAGTTCCTGGCGAAATTATATTACAATAAATGATCATGTTTTGAGTCAGACACCTCTTTAGATAATGATGAAACTAGCCTCAGTGAGTGGGCAGTCAATATGCATGTAGGAGAATTGACAACGACTTGCAATCTTTTATTACCCACATCTATGAAGGTGAACCTACCCACCTCATCAATGGAGCGTTCTAAACTACAAATCTCTAACTTTGCTGAATCCCTCAACTCCTCCTCACGGTGGCCTTTGTCCACTAATGGTGAGCGAATAGAAGACAAGCCCTTAGGGTACCAGCCCATATGATAAATTTAACTTACAGTTCCTCGCTTGATGGATATCAGGTTGGGGCAGGACATTCATACCGCTATTTACATCAATTCGCGCATCACATTTTGTACCATCTATTACAAGTAGCCAGGTTCCATCATCAGGAATTACTTGGCATTTACAGTTATCGGGGGCTTTGCATATGCAAATCCTCCAATTTTACAAAATCTGCCTCTCTCTTTGGCAGGAGAATCAAAGTGCTATTTTGGAAAGTCGGCAGCTCATTAATGAGGTGCAGGTTGTGTTAACACATCTTGACGAGTGAATCATGAGATTCATATGGCTATAGCTTTTTAATAATCTCAGCTAGTAAGAAGTCATGTACATACCCATATCATAGATCTACCACATGAGTACAAACCCAAATTGATAACTTCATGTCCTCCATGGATGGACGCCTCCACTTTCTCAAAAAGTTAATTTATGATATTTGAGATACTCAGGACAATTACTGTTCTTTTGTACCACCTGGAATGCCGGGCAATGCTGGTCCTCCTGGAATGCCTGGCAAACCTGGGTTACCTGGTTGTGTTGGACTTCCTGGCTGACATGGATACACCAGACCCTTGGCCAACTGGTGCCTCACAGCCCTCCTGGTCCTAGTGCTGATCCAGAAATCATCGATAATCCACTCTAGTTTAAAATCCTTTATATCATAATATTGATTTACCTTAGGATGCGTAGCTTAAGGAGCACAACTCACTAGGATGGAATGCCTCTCTACCCTGAAGTTTCTTTGTGCGTTGCTCATGGACGACTTGAAACCTTGGCTGACCTACCCTTCATAGTACAAGGCTTTGTAACAGTGAATGCTTGTCACCAAGCAACATCAACTCAAACTTCAAAACATGACTGCCATTTTAAAAAAACGACATCATGCAGTTGACTCAGCTCTTTATCACAAAAACGGACCTCCTTCCGCCCATGAGCGTGTAGATTTAGTTATTGAAGACATAAATGACCTGCGGAGCTAAAGGAATGCTCTCTATCCCCAGAAATATTCTAATGATACCATTTATCTATTAGGAGAAGAGCGCCACAGCGTTGGTTCGTGTTGTTAAGCCTATAACTTCTCCAAGTAGCACTGTTTAGTCTTTCTTCAAGAAGAAGTACGTCCTGAGGGAAGGGAGCAATTTCTCCTTCTTGTATTGTTACAAAAGTGCAAAAGGGAGAAGCTCCAATAACTAATGGCTTAAACACCTGGCAAATTCCTAAATGCGTAGCCAAGATATAATGGTACCTCATCTGATGAACTACCATACTTGGAATGTTGCCAAGGTGCATTGCTTCAGGAGTTCAAGAGTGACTTAAAACTATCCAATCATAAAAGAACACTTATGGTAATCAGCCTTAACCAGTGAGGATCCCTTAATATGTTTGCTCACATATTTTATCTTGAGGCGCAGACTTTGGACAAATGAAATCATCTTACATTGATGATGCTATCACCGCCTCTTTATTGATTTTCAGAAAAATACTAGCATCCTACTCTACCTTGAAGAAATAAAGCCCAACCTAAAGTCTCTCCTGCATATAAAAGAAGCCATCATGGAGATTCCTGCCAATCTGTTTAGATCTATTGGGCCATCCCATCCATATAGTAAGCCTCAGCCTCAAGTGTTAGTGGTAACATCCCCAACTCACTTACACCTTAGTTATTTTAAAACTATTGCAAAAATAACAACCACACCATCAACTTCTGACGCCAACTTAGCCAAAAGAAGGCAGCAAAAAATTAGTTAATATAATCAAGAGCTCTTTTTGCTTGCGACATTCAAAGTGCGTCAACCTTCTAGCTCTATGCCCAGTACCTTGGGATGTTGTGTATTATCTGCTCCTGCTGAAATTGATGTACCTCTTACTATTCAAGGAAATAAAGGCCTGTTTTCTATTCTTATATTAAACAATTACCCAATCCAATTTTCACCTCCATCTACTCTAGTGAGAGACAAGCATTAATTAAATAACCTTCAAACGCATAAAATTCCAAGCCTGATCAGCCAAAGTCCTCTGCTTGCCTCGCTAAGGTTACTTAGTAAATGTTTATTAGCTGTTAACTCTTAATTTGGATCTTCAGTGATACATGTGGTAGTAGACACTCACTATGTTAAAGTCCCATTTTTATTTAAAAATGGCCCCCCAGTTAACGTTATATCAGCCTGACTTATACTGAAAACCAAAATGTCTTCAGACTTGATCCATGGGGCTGAATATGGGACGGCGGGTAATCAGTATACTAAGGCGATCAGAGCATACTCTGCCTTAGCCTTCCAATCTTAAAGCTCTTTCTTACTCCCTGCTATTGCGTTAGAAAACAATTACTATAATTTGCTTATTGGAGTAGAACTAATTTGGGAGTTTAAATGCTTAATTAATTACAAAAAACCTTTCACTCTTGGGATATCAGATACCATTATAATTTAAACTTGGTCAAATATAAAGAGGCTTGAAAGAACATAATTGCCTTATAAAATATCCCTTCACTATCTGTAAAATAGATCATTAAAACTTGGGATGTAGAGCTAAGCTACCTCACGAGGCTGAGGATACTGAGGGTAAATACCTCTGTACGCCCCCATTGATTTTATATACCACCTGGTTCACAAGTTAATGTGAATTATTAAATTAAGATTCGCATTCCTTCTAACCACGTTTTGGAGTTAAAAGGACACCCTAACTCTTCTATCAAAGAGGCGTTGACCTGTCCTTTAATTTTAGACCCCGCCTATGGGAAGTCTATCTCCATTATTTAAGGAACTTTAATAGATCTGACCCTTAAAGTTCTTTGACATGCTCTCAGCACCTATGCAATACTCTGTCATATTTAGAGTAACGCAGATGTAATCAATTTCAGTTCTCTACAAGAGTTAGGGGTTTGATCCCCTACCCAAAATAACTCTGTTAAAAAGTAATATTGGGGAAAGCCTCACTCACAATGAAAGCCAGCGTGTAGAAGCCCTCCCTAAATGTATATAACGCTATCTTTTCATTCATACCAGGTGATTATGGGAAGATGTCAGGAGTAAAATTACCAAGTTGAAACTTAGGATCATCTTACATTTAAATCTTAAGCATACCAAAAATCATAAGTCATGAAAATTTAAAAGCTCCAAAACTGAAACAATTACTAGAAGCTGGGCTACTTGTACCATCAAAAATTCCTTGGACCTCCCCATTTTTGTTGATTCACAAAAAAGATGGAGGGCATCAAGTTGTTATGCATTATCACTGACTAAATTTTATTGCTCAAAAGGATAGTTTTTCCTTACTTATATAGATGACTCCTTACTTTTAATGTCAGGATCCCAGTATCTTTTGGAAATGGACCTCTCCAATAAATAGTCAAATTTACTAATCCCCTAAAGACCACGAAAAGTGTGCCCTCATCTCTAGGAAAAGGTTATTTGAGCTTACTTGAATGCCACAGGGGTTATGCAACGCCCCTGCCACCTTACAATGAGCAATGGACGGTTTATTATGAAATGTAAAATGCTCTTTTATTATTCTATCTTAACAATAGAACCATTTTCTTACAAACATTTGTTGCTAACCTGGCACACCTAAGGGAGGTTTTCAGTGATTACACCAAGATTCTGTTAAGTTAAAACATCCCAAATGTAGCTTTTATTTAACTGATGAAATTTGACCAGGGGATGGACAATAACAATATGTGTATTGGGATAGGAGGAGGTGAAGTATAGCAAGATTTAGGCATCTCAGAGTAGACGAGCTAACCCTGTTGCCAGCCGGTATTGCCAGGTATAATGTAGTTGAGTGCCATACTACAAAGGGGTTTCCCTATTATGGAGTAAGTGTGGAGGAAGGGGTCCATATGCAGAACCATACTGGGAACTTTTGATTCAACAAGCTGTTGTTGTTTCAGCCTCATGTATCCATATAGCCAGGCTTGAAAGTATTCCAGTAGGTGTAGGTGAAATCTGCTGATTGTCTCACGGATGGTGGGTATGATTCCCTTGAAAGCATACAGTGCTATGGTGTGGATTGTCCGCATTGCAATGTCGACTATTAGGGAGTGGAGTGTGGGTGGTATCAGGGGCTCAAGTTGGAGTGTGAGGAGGGTTATGGAGATTGACAGCTCATGGCCATTTTGGATTCTTAACAGACGCGCATTTTCCTGTCATATGGCTCTAGATGAGGGGCATGCTTTGAGGCAGTGGTGCATAGTGCCATCCCCTCTACACACTGTGCACTCTGCATGAAGAGAGTTGGAGCGATCTGCTCTTTTTTAGGTTCTTCTGAGGAAACGCCAGGTGTTAGTTGTTACCCTTGGCTGGAGGAGCGGATGATGTGTTAGCCTCCATATTACCTTCTGTGTTGTGAGATCGTATGGTGTAAAACTTTATAGGTTTTCTTATTATTCTCGGTTAATAACCCCTATAAATACATTAACTGCACAGGTTCAGGTTTAGTGCAATTATCTGCGTTGTATGATAGTAGTTGATATCATCGTTGATAGTAATATGGAGACTATTTTCCATATTTTAATTGAAGTATTAGATTTTGGTCCAATGCTTAGCCAGAGTTTCCTCTCAAAATACTTATGATGTCTTGAATAGGGATTTAATCTTTTTACCACCTAACTATATCTATGCTTAGATCCCTGTTTATGGTTTCTCTTGTTTGAAACACTGTTGGAAGCAATCCCTGCTTTGATTCAGCTTCTTCTCTGGTTTTCCACTCAGATCCTTACTCTTTATCTTAAAAAGTCTCCCAATTATTTCACACAGCAATAATTTCCTTGAGAAAGATTAGAACTCGAATGGAATCTGATACAATGGTCTTCTGACTTCCTGCCATAAAGGGATCTTGGTCCACCTGGCCAATTAATTCCTTATCATCTGTATCAACTCAAGATGGGTGACACCTAGATGGAGAGTCTGGCTAATCTGTATCTCTTCCTAACTTTGTGTAGTAGTGTACAGTAGTGTGTGTAGTGTTTCATTTATTAGTGAATTCTTTAGGGAATTTATAGTGGGAAATTCGGCGCCCAACCCTCAGTTGACACCTCTTTGATGAAACGGCAGCCGTTGCTGTTGAATCATCCATCCTCGTCTCAACAGTAATGGTCTTCCACATACTGGCTAGGATTCCGTCATTAGACATCCTTGAGACCTAAAAGGAAAGAGTTGGAAAACGTTTCACTAACGTTTTCCTCTCAATTTAAGAAAACCAACTATATTTGGAAAGCGACCTGTTTAGGTAATGGGACTTTTTACCTATTAAGGCAGGTCGCAAATCAACTGATAAATTCACTAGTTGCAGGTGGCATCACTCGCCTTGCAACTTACTCCTTTAATTCCCAATTGGGGTGGTGATGTAACCTGACCAATCCCAATCAGTACACCTGATAGTTAATCAACTATCAGATGCCCCTATTTTATATGCAACTCTGTCTGATGAGATCTTAAGCTTTCATTCATATGTATCCCAATGGATATGACCAGGAGATTAACCTAGAATCCACCAAACATAGTTACCCTGATATCAGGGTCAACTGATATCTAATTCACTTCGCATTAGGAAATTATCCCTAGCGAACCTTAGTAGTCTAGTCAGCTTGGAAATGAAAGAAAATACAATATGAAATGTCTAGATCATCTAGGTAGTCAATTATTGCGATGAATGTGGCCACGTTATGTGTGTCCCTCTGGGGTGGTCCTCTGGTTTCCTTAACGTGAAGTAAGTTCTGGGCCTTCCCCATTCCCTGACTAGTTCCTGTGAGAGTGACAGTCCACCCCATGTGCCAAATGGTGCAGAGGAGGCGTTTGAAGTGAGGGGGGGTTCCATGTGGGACCACTGCGTTGGGGCGGAATGCAAGGTATGTGAGCAGGCTGGATAGGTTGTGTGGGTTAGATGGTCTGAGCGCCTGTGCAAAGTTGGCCCTCGCCGCTCTGGACCAGTGTTGTTGCAGGATTTTTGGGGCTAGGACTTCTTTTATCCAGGTGCCCAATATGCGGTTGACATGGACCTCAATTTCTATTAGGCCTATGCATCTGCTGGAGCGTGGGCTGAAGATTGTTTTCACTCATACAGTTGGCCTGAACCCAGGCCACAGCCATCCCTAGATAAGTGATTGGATTGAGGATATGAATGTAGGTGAGAAGGATATTGCATGTGTGAGGAAGCACAGCATCGGGGAGGATGAGTGAGTTGGAAATTTTTACTTTCCTCATTAGTCCTGGGGATCTTCCCTTGAGGGAGGAGACGCGGTTAGACACCTGCTGTAGTAGATTATTCTCAATTGTCTCATAGGCATACCCCCCTTTCTCCAGCCATATCCCAAGGTGGTGGACGGGGTTGGTTGTAGGGGGTGATACGAAGGGTAGGATGAGTGGGTTGTTTTTTGTGGGGGCTGTGAGGTTTGGGTTTTGTGGCCCAGTTGTTAGTGTAATTGACTAAGAGGATTATTTCCGTTTTACTTTTGATAAGCAACGCGTTGCTCGCAATGTAAATTCCTCTAGGGTGAATTCCAGCTGTCATGCATCATTGTTATTAGCTATACTTGTTATGCAGACATCTGCAAGCGCTTATCTTAATTGTTGGCTGACCTTGTGCGGTTATGCCAATGAGGCGTGGATCGTCGACGTGAAGGAGTGGATCAAAAGTGAAGTTATACGCAGTGGGATGAGGTGGTCCCCTTGTTTGAACCCTCTGTGTGGTGTGATCTTGTTAGTTAGGAAGCCAGGGCCGCTTACAGCCATGGATGCAGATTCTGTAAGGAGCATCACCCAGTTTATAAATCTGGGTAGGAGTTTGAAGGCGCTCAGGCATTCCTTCAGGTATGGCCAACTAACGCGTTCATATGCCTCCTACTGGTCTAGGAATACCATGCCACCAATTGCTTTGGACTGACATATGTTGGCGATGGAGTTTATATTGGTCCATATTGAACGCCCTGGTATGATCCCAAACTGATTGAATGACAGGACTTTGGAGGCTATTGTGCCTAATCTGGTTGCTAAAATTTTCGTGTGTTGTTTTGTATCAGTGTTAGAGATTACAATTGGGCGAAAGTTGGCCAAGTCCAGTTTGTCACACTTTTTAAACAGGGTTATAGCATAGGAGTCCTGGCCACCAGGTAGGAGGCGCGTTTCCAGCAGGCACTGGTTCATTTTTGCCAAGAGGAGGGGGTCTATTTGCTTGAAGTATTTTTTATAAAATTTGTAGGATAGTCCATCAGGCCCAGGCATTTCCTACGTGGTGCACCGCGGACTGTATCCCAGAACTCCTCCAGTGTGATTAGGCTTAGGAGTTTATAGTCTGGTGGTGTGCTTTGTATTCTGACGAAGTGTATAAAATCTTAAATTTTTTGGGGGTCAGTTGGCGTGTCATGGTATAGTTCAGTGTAGTAGCTTTGTACTTCCGCCTAGACCTCCATGAGGTCAGTTGTCACAGTGCCATCATCTTTGCAGACCTGTGTGCACATGGGATAGTTGCCACGGGAGTGAAACTGGTGGAAGAAGTTCGTTGATCAGGTTTCATCTTTTTTATGAACTTACCTTATCTCAATACTTTGATTCTGTGCTGGTATTCGAAGATGAGAGCGTTTAGGCATGAGGATATTTCCGCCCATTTGCGCCCCCAGGTGGGGCTATAACCAAACTTCAGGGTGTTGAGCTTGAGGTGTTCCTTTTCCACCAAGGTGCGCCTAAGTGTGGCTTTGTCAGCAGTGTAATCACATGGGGCGAGATGACAAGTTGTATTTATTAGTTAGGCTTTAAATTTTCCCGGGTTTTGATGGGGTCTGATACAAATGGGGCTGTAAATTCTGGGTTCATGTCCTCATTTTCGACCAAAACAGATATTTCAGTCAATTTTATGTTTTCCAGGTGTAGCTTCCTCCAGGTTGACGCCTGTGTGGGCGTTTGGGTTGGTGAGAGCTGCACCAAAATGAGTCAGTGGTCAGATAAATTGATCTTTTTTGTTGAGAAGCTGTAGATGTTCGAGTGGTAGGTTTTCAGGGCAAGAATATAGCTGGTGAAGCTCATTGAGATGAGTGTTCCCTCGCATATGTTGGGGTGGGTCATGTGGGGAATGAGTGGTGACCTGGGGGAGGGTATTGTGTAGGCCAAGGGATGCCTTCAATGCATGGAATTCGATGCGCCCAGTGGGTATCCCCTTGGGTTAGGCCATCAGTCCGTGTTGGGGTTATCCCATCAGTTGAAGTCGCCTAACAGGATGGTATCTGGTGGGAGGGTGAGTGTTAGGAAAGTTTCAAGGAATTGTTTCCTCTCAGCTGCGGTGCACGGTGCATAGATGCATGCTATCAAGATTTTGTCTTTTTAGCTTGTGATCATTGCTACCAGGACGCGGCCATGCAGATATGATGAGATGTTCATTATTTTCTATTTTTGTTTATTTTTAATGACCACCCCACAGTGGGATGTCCATACCAATAGGGATGGTGAGACCCTGGCTGAACAGGGTCCCTCTTCCTCCTGTAGATAGTGGGTTTCTTGGATGGCCAAGATATCTAAAGGGGTTTTCTCACGAAGTTCAGCTTTTTGGCTTGGGATGCATGAGCCCTGTCTCCCACAATGTTTAACGTCCTTATTGACACTGAGGTGCCCATGGCGCCTCAGGAGCAGTTGGGAGAGCCGCCCGGCCCACTCCCAACACCCATGTTGTTGGACCTGCTCCATGTTGATAGGCCAATCCATTATGTGTCTTCATCCAATCCCTTACTCTGTGCCAATTTCATGTGAGTTTTGCAGTTTAAGTGTTTGCATCAGATTTTTCCACTCGTGACTCATGGTGGTTCAGTGCATTGTGCTGATTGGTTTCTGTGGTCGTTGGGTGCAAATTTTAAGAATCAGGTTCCGAATTTTCGCCCATAGTGAAGCTGAATTGTCCTGCTAAGTTTGCTTGATTGATAACATTTGGTTATTCAGTCAAATTGTTGAGAAAATTTTCAGCTTGTGCATTCTGTTCTGATTAGTTGGCTCAGTTTATTTACTTTATGTCCTCCTGAATTTGGCCAGAGTCAATGGAGAAGGCTTAAAGTGATGCAGCCTTGGCCGCTGACCGCTTGTTGGCCTTCTGTACCATTTTGCATATTTTGGGTGAAAAAGGTCTATGTGGATTTAAAGCCCATCCTTACCCGGAGAAATTGGTGGTTGGCGTCAGTTATTTTGCCAAATTCTCTATCATCTTCATCCATAGCATCATCACAGAAATCTGGGGCCAAAGTGCCTCTTCATGGGGCATGCATATTCCTTGTGCCCCAATCTGGTGCAGTGGTTGCAGATAGGCGGTGCGCATTCTGGTGTAATGTGGAATGGCTTTGACACTCTCCCATCTGGGA
Source organism: Massospora cicadina (assembly GCA_022478985.1). Classification (NCBI taxonomy): domain Eukaryota; kingdom Fungi; phylum Entomophthoromycota; class Entomophthoromycetes; order Entomophthorales; family Entomophthoraceae; genus Massospora; species Massospora cicadina. Next base: position 40,607 of record JAKSZP010004084.1, on the reverse strand, counting down.
GTTAAAAGAACACTGTGCGAGGGATTCTTGTGAGGTCTGCGTCCATCTCAGCGATCAGGTGGATCATGGCAAATACATTTCCTTTGAACAGGTTTGGCATCAAATGAAACTGCTGTAATTCGAGTTTTTTAATTTCTCCATAGCTGACAAGTCCAGATCAGAACTTCTCCATAATTAGCTTGTATGGAAGGGTGGTAGGGAGTGAGTCAATAGAAATGAACAAAGTATTTGCATAGTTCCATCTGGTGCACATGGTGCGCAAAATCTATTTTTCCTCAGGGAGGGAAATTTTGATGAAAACTTTTTCAGCGGCGTCTGCATCTTCTTCAGTCTCAAAGCCCATATTGATCCAGCCGCGGTGGATGAAAAGGGTGGTAACATACACCGCATGGGGGAAAAGGGAGGCATGTGCCTCGCCAACTTTCTCCCACAGAGTTGGAGTCTCAACCCCTATTGAAAGTTGGAGCCCATGCTCTATCTTTGATAGGGGTTAGTCATATTGGAAATCCATTGTATAAATTTTGTTTCATGGAGAACTCCACAAACCCAGATAATGTCTGAGTTTGTGTTTCTTGTCAGCATGGTTCCTGGTCCCCCTACAGGGCGTTTCTTGCCCTTTAGTGCGCCGTTTTGTCCATTGCCTGATATGTCTTTCTCCCAGTTTAATTGGGATTTGTTGAAATAGCCCATCTCTCCTGTGTGATTATCAAAATTGCTGTTCAAATTGAATCATAGTTATAATGTTATTTTACGGGTAAGAAAAGCTTTTTACTTCCAAAGATATCTTTTTTAGAGAGAAATAAATTTTTTAAGACATAGGTTAGTAATGCCTGAATATCCTAAATTGATGACAAAGTCATGGCCATAATAAAGATGTCCCCACTTAAATCCCTTCATGATTTACAAGTCTTTTTAGGGAGAGTGGTCTATTATTGAAATTATATTCTTCACTTTGCTGACACCTCCTAGCATCTAGTAAATTTGTTAAAAAAGAATTACTTTTCAGAGGAAAGAGGAGCAGCAACAGGCCTTCAACCTATTACGTGTAGCTCACTCCCAATCCCATGTCTTGTGCATCCTAATATAGACAAGCCTTTTTTTACTTTTCATGGATGCTATCAATATGACTATGGGAGATTATATTATTCCACTATGCCAAAAATTTAGCGGATCACCCTATTACTTATTATAGAAAACCCCTATAATAATATGTTTTCAACTATAATGTCACAGAGAAATAGTGTTTGGTGGTACTATTGTTTACTACGCATTCTAACCTTATTTATATATTGTTGATTTTAGAATTTTTTTCTCGCTGGTGCTAAGTAGGCCTAAACTACAACAAATGGGGGTTTATAACCATTGAAATAATGAAAAAAATAAACTTAAAATCTAGAAAGGTGAGGGTTTTGTAGTTTTATTTTCTTCTTCAAGAGAAAAGAAATTAACCCTCTCAATATCCAACTGTTCAGTATTTGAATTGTATTGAAAGTCAAATGGAATCATTGGTAAGTTTGGATCAGCTTAGTAAGGTCTGAATAAGGAAATTGAATATCAACCTATTGAAGCTTGGAAAACTCGCTTCACCTAAGATGAAAAAGGATGGGGATTTATTATTTGGCAAGAAGTATCCATGGGGTAATGAATTATAATCTTAGCTAATCCCCATTAGATAAAAATATTGCACCTTGGGGAACCCCCTCCAAGCCTATAAAAGGGGTTGGTCCCTGCATAGGTGCTTGAATTGAACTGGTAATGGCTGGGGGAGAACCATCTGATGGACGCCCCAGAGTCTGCAGCATGGTTGGAGTAATCCAACTGCTTTAACTAGTGTTAACTGCCAGAGAGGTATTTGGAATAATGTTACCCCAATTTGTGGGGTTCTATAAAGAATCGACTATGGTCTTTTGACGATAAAATTATTATTATTATTATTTAATTCAATATTATCAGTATTGCAGACCTGGAAATGTCCGACATTTCCACTTTTGGCTGATTTTTACCCAAAACATTCTTATCTTGAAGCTTGGAAGAAAAATGTCCGACATCACCCCCTCAAGAATGTTGGGGGGAGAATAGGGCCATAGGAAGCGGCCATGTACCCAATTGATGGTAACTCCAGTAGCAAGATATTTGATGGAGTACTCCTTTTCTCGATTTTAAGTGACTACAAAAGGTTTTTCCCAAATAGACCCAAGTTTCTCCCTTCTAGGGTAATACTTTAAGGTAATAAAGCACCAAGTTAGATACTTGAAAGGAAGGAAGAGGGCCTGGAGATCATTAGTGACTTGACACCCTTTTGTGACATTTTTGGCCAAATTAGTCATAGCCTCTGCTTGTAGCTGAATGATGTGCTGAGACAACTTCTCTATGGCTTGCTCTAGGTCAGTTTTATATGTGAAATGTACTTGGCTAATAATGCTGGTGCCACAGGTTCCCATCCATATAACCCACAAAAAGGAGAAAACCTAATCTGGTATAACTGATATGGTAGGCATGAGGCTCTTGGTAAGTACGGATCCCAGTGAAGGGGGTCTATAGTGGCCATTTTCCGTAGTATATGCCAGGGTCCCATTAGCTCATTCCAAAGTACCATTGGTCAAAGGGTTGTAGGGCGCAGAAAAGAGGTAGCGTGCCCATGGAAGTTGTGAGATTATTCTCTAGTCGGAAGGTGAAGTTTTTACCATTATCACAGAGAAAACTTGGAGGCAACCGTGTCAAGCAAATAAAAACTGGTAGAGGAAAGTGGACGTGGCTTTGGCCGTCTTAGCTGGGATAGCCACTGCCTCGACCCATTTAGTAAAAGTGATCAATTCCTGCCAAGATATATCAATTTCCACTCTTAGTTTGGGTTAGAGGGTTAACCACATCGAGACTTATTGTGTGAAAAGGCTTTTTAGGGATGGTAGGTTGATATTGATACTTAATTTTGAAGCTGGACTTCTTTTTACATGTCAGACAGCATCTAAGACTTTAATGATGTTATCCATAATTCTCTACCAATAGTAGCGTTCTTTTACCCACTCATAGGTTTCTGCACTCCTCTATGCCTTAGAAGGGCAGTAGACTCATAAATGACAGGTACTCTCTCTAAGGGTTGAAGGTAGGGTAACCAGTTCACCCCTACTTTATTGTATAGATTCCCATCATCCACCTTTGTGTTTTGGGAATGTCGAGCTAGCATCTTCTGTACTGGTTCTTCTCATACTCCCAAGCATCAGGGGTCACTAGGAGATAATGTAGCCGCTCTGCTTCACTATTATCTAAGTGAAGGATGGGCAGCCAAGTCAACCCATTGAAGTTCATGTGACTTGTCCCAGCTCGGTGTATAATGGTCATATCATAGTGTTGGAACTTCCAAGCCGAGCATGCCAACCGCTGAGTGGGATACTTCATATTTTGTAACTACTTTAAAGAGGCGTGGTCACTAACCTCTTTAAATGAGGTCCCATATAAGAAAGGGCGGTAATATTTAACACAAGCAAGATGGCCAGGCACTTCTTCTCAGAGACGCTATAGCTGCGTTTTGCCCTAGAATTCATCTTGCTGAAACATGTAACGTGTTGATCAACCCCTTGCTCATCCAGTTGATCCAAGATAGCTCCACCTTCGTAATTGGAGGCATTAGTAAACAGCATAAAAGGATTACTATAGCCAGGGTGGCGTATGATTGGCCGTCACTGCAGCAGCTTTTTTAGCGTTTCAAAATCAGACTGTTGTTTCGCTCCCCAATGGAAAGAGGTGTATTTAGCTGAAGACATATAAGAGGCTCACTGAACTGAGCGATTTTGGGGATGAATTGATGGTAGTGCCTCATCATGCCCAAGAACACCTGAATATAGCAGAGGGTTTTGGTATCAGGCATCTTGGATTTCGCCTCAACCTTATCATGGAGAGACTGGATCTCATCTGGGGAGATGGGGCCAAGAAGATCCAACTTCTTTTGGAATAATGTACATTTAGAGGGCTTTAGCTTTATGTGAGAGGCCACAAGCATTGGAAAACCTCCTTTAAGTGAGAAAGGTGTTCATTGAATATTTTAGAGAGGATAGAATATCATCAGGATAGACAATTATGCAACTAAGCTTCAGGTCCTGAAAGATGTTGCCCATGGCTCGCTAGAAAGATGCAGGCGCATTGCACAACCCTTGTGGTAGTTAGGTAGGTTGCAAAAGGCCCTCACTGCAGATAAGCGCACACTTTTCCTGATCTTTCACAGAAAGGTCCATTTGCCAGTACCCACTATCCAAATTTATCGTGAAAAAGAACTTGGACCCAGAGAGTTGGGCCAGTGCATCATCAATTTGTGGAAAAGGGTAGCTGTCCTTCTTGATGAGGTTATTCAGCTTGTGGTAGTCATTACTACTCGATGTCCACCATTCTTCTTTTTTATGAGCAATAATGGAAATGACTAAGGACTTTGAGAAGTCATCAGTAGGCCCACGTCCAGTAACTGTTTAAGTTCCGTCCTCATCTGGAGCTCCTCAACTTTTGATTTCAATAAGGCTTGGATAGAATAGGCTTGGCATCACCAACATGAATGGTGTGGCACCAACCCTTCATATGCCCATAGTAATATTGGATTTGGAGAAAAAATCACTATATGACTCCAGTAAGGAATGAACTTTAATAGGCTCAGTGGGAGTTAGATCATCAGATATCTGAACGTTGGTCAAAGCGCATATCATTTGGTCAGTGGGTATTCCCATATATAGCTTAGACCAAAGAATATGAACTTAGTGGATGTCTTCAATGGAAAGTAACAGGGCTTTTACAATATCCTAATGTTTTTTAAAACAATGTCCTTGTTAGTGAGATTCCCCAGCAGGAGATTAATGGTCGCTGATAAGCAGGGTCTAGGATACCTGGCAACACCCAAGGTTCTATAGGGCTTATTCCATCAATGGTTGTTAAATGCAGAAGGCAGTTGCGGATAATTTGCATAGTAATTTTGGTGTCTATCACCTTTTGTTCACCCGCTTTAACTACTACTTTATCTGATGCACACAATGTAATGCATTTTAACATCCACAGAGTCAGGAAGCTTTTGTGTGTCTCAGCTGAATGATGTAGAAGTAAGGGTGAGGGCGGAAGAAGGGTATTAACTACGCATGTATATTTCTTCTTCTTGGGCTCATTAGTTGTAAAGACTAAAAGAACCTCATAATTTAGAAGGGAGAGAAATCTCTGTTTCATGTTAATTATTCCGTCATACTCAATCATGCATTGCGTGCCAATGAGTAGGTCGTATGCATTATGGGTTAATGCTACATCGTCAGCCAGTAGGAGCTTCCCAATACATATAGGTAAAGAAGAGTAGGCCCCAATAGCTCGCGTAATGTTAAGCCCTGCAGTTCCAAACTCTTGTGTATAGTTCAGGTCAGGCGCCAACTCAATTTTATTGATGAGCTTTAATGACCACGTTCACTGTAGCACCTGTATCAAGGACGGCTAGAACGCGCACCTTATTGATGACAACCTCTACCTTCGCTATTGTGATATCAAAAGTAGAAGGAAGGGCTAGAACCTCCTTTAAATGGAGGGAGGAGGCAAGGCGTTGAGCCATCGCAGGGTATTTGTCTTTAATATATTGGAAGGTATGAACCTGCTGGGTGGATTGGATCACTGTCACAATGAGCTGGTCAGCATCACTAGCGGCATTAATCACCTCTGAAAACCTCAACAACTGTTGAAGATAAGTTCATCATGGTACTATGACTATATCAATTCATTCTGGCCTCAACCTATCCGGAACCTGCACTTCCATTGGAACTTCCAAAATTTAATAGCCTGCATCTTCACCACCCCTTCAGACTCATCATCAGAGGGATTTTCAATGCACCTCAACGAGTTACTAAGAGGGGGCTGAGAAACTAGCTTAATCTCCTCACAGGAGAGGGCTTTGTCGCTCTCATCTACCCTTTTGACTTTTGAAGGGAGCATCATGGCAGTACCAACTTTTGGGAATAGGCGTTGGAAGTGTAATGGCTTTGACTTTTGCCTTAGAAGTGACCAGCTTGGGCTGCCTCATAACGTCAGGTTTTGAACTAGAGGCATCCAGAGTGGAGTCTGAGGATGAATGAGGCAGCGTCTTATATGAATATGGTACTTTGCTCACCATAGTAGACCACGCGGCAAGAGTGGGACCATGCAAAGTGATACCTGACTTCACTGGCTGAGCTTTTGGAACTGAAGTTTGATGGGAGCGCTCTCCATAACTGCCACTCTTATCTTGATATCCTCACATGATGGAGGAGTATTTTGTCGCTGCCACTCTGCAGAAGCTGGTTTCCAGAGAAATACAGCCATAGAAGAGTCTGGAAGATTAGAAGTTGATTCTCTCTTTTGAACTTTTGCAGAAGTTCAGATTCATAAAAGTCATCCACTTCTAGTAAAGCCTCTTTGATATCCCATACCATTTATAAAGTATGCTTAACTGAGAGTATTCGTTAATAAAGAGGGATAAGACGCAAGCTAGCCACAATAGCAGCAATAGAATCAACTACAGGAAGAAGTTTGGCCAGCAGACAGAGGTTAAGCTTTGCTATAGATTAGCTCAACAAATTAGGCAGATCGATTATCCCTCTTGCAGGATAAGGCACATAAAGACTTTTTGTGCCATTGCAACATTTGCTTTGAACCAAACTCAACAATAAGCGCTTGTTTAACCTCTGTTCAGGTGGAAAGTGTGGCCATTTGAGGAACCATGATCTCCTGAGCATATGACTTAAGCAGGGAAGGATAAACTTGACTTTGAAGGTCAGTCGCTCCTTCAATAGCAGATTTGTAAACATAAAGGAAGGAGGCAATACTTCACTCATCAGATGTAAACTTGTCTTTAAACTGAGGTTAAGAATATTTGAGATGGCCCATAAGGGCCTTGTGAGATTGCTGCGCAAGCCTTTTGATGCAAGATAAAGCACTGGCTAGTTGTTCTAAAAACAGATAGCCTTGATTCCGGGATAGTTGTCATTGTTAAACAGGCTTTGGTGGTATACAGGGTTCCCTGTAGTGAGCTCCACTTTATGGATTTTAGGATTTTTTGGGCTCGCTGGTGTTATTTAACTTAAACTCCAACTAATGGGGGATTGTAACCACTAAAGATAGAAAATAAATAAAAAATTCTAAAAATAGAAAGTTAGGGTTTGATAGTTTTAGCTGGTTCCTCAGGGGATAAGAAACAAACCTCATAAGTTAATGCTTAGTACATAAAGTGTCAAAGCTTGAAGTTTGGATGGTTTTTAACATCCAAGTTAGGAGATATTGTCTTTCAACAAATATGAGCTCAGAAGCTTCACTTCACTTTGGCAAGATGGCTGATGGAGGGCAGGTAAAATAAATCTGTGCAGTAGGGTTTTGATGAGTTTTACCTTATCAGTGGGCTGGAAAACTTTTCACTTGGTTGGAACCCCTCTGACCCTATAAAAGAGGCCAGCATCTGCGGTGTAGGCTGTACTAAAGTGGAAGTGGCCTGGAGAGGCGCTTCCAATGAACTTATCAAATTTAGCTGAAATTCTTTGCAATCCAATTGCCTGATTAATTTTGCTTGCGCTATTTTTATTAAAAGTGTTACCCCAATTTGAGGGGTTCCACTGGAATTGACCAGGGTCTTTTGGCCTATCTTTTCATCACTTACCTCCAAACCACTTTATATACATCAGACTTGTAATTGTTTAACACAAATCATCAGGATATAACCATCTCAATGGTTCAGCGGTCCTTTGGGAACACTCTTATTATTATTATTGCATTTTCATTGAACCACTGGTTTAAATATTTAGCATAGACTCAATTTACAATCCTTTTTATTAAAGAGGTTCTTGATGGAATAGGCATCGATTGCCATCTTGGCAATAATCTTAAATGGACCTGACCATAATGCAGCTAACTTGTTTCTTTTCCTGAAACCATGCATATTGCAATAGGCAACTTTCTCGCCTATTTGGTATTCTGATAAGGCTGGCAGTTCTTATCAGTCATTATTTTTGTCTTGATTCTTTACTTCAAGGTTATATCAAATGCTTGTGATTGCATATCAATCAGAATATATAACAATTGAATCAGGTACTGCTCAGCACTCATCCCCGATGTTGATTCAACCACTAAATATAAAATTGGTGGCAATGCAGCCTTTCTGACATGTAGTAACTCAAATGGTGTTTTTTCCATCGCCGTATGATAACTTATATTATATACAAACATCACCAAACTGAGATACATTCCCCATGTGGAAGTACTCCCTGTGACCAGCTTCCTCAGCATCATGGCCTGCGTTACATTGAACCATTCTACCAGTCCGTTTGTCTCTGGCTTGTAAGATACAAAAATAACTCCTTAAATCCCCATTACTTCATTCAACCTTGAGATCATGTGGGATGTGAAATTCGTTCCATTATTGCTCAACAAGACCTGTGGGCATCCATGGCAATATACTTCTTGATCCAGGATAAACCTTGCTGTGCTTGTAGCGTCTACTTTTGCCAGAGACTTCATTTTGACTCACTCGTCAGATGGTCAATTGCAACTATAGTGTATTTGACACCCCTAGTACTCATGGTTAATGGTCCCATCATATCAATGGACACTGTATGCCAGGAAAATCCAGGGCAAACTAGTTGATATCCGTTTGTGTTCTTGTGAGGCTTTTGCAACCGGTACTCTACACAAAAAGACAGATAATATTCTACATAATAGTTGATGAAATTCCAGTAATAATACTGGCAAATGTGATTGGTCATCTTCAGTAGACATTTATGCCCGACAACCTTATGTGCAGCTTGAATGATAGCTGCTCATCCTGACAGCTTTAAAAATATTAATCATTATCTATCAATTGTCTTAAAAACTTGTCCATCCATGGTCTCAGTGTTTTCCATAACTTTCCAAAGCACACCTTGGATTTCTCAGAGTTTGTTCCAGATCTCTCCTTTGACCATTCTCTGGAATAGCTCATCTGCTTGTTGGTATAGCACTTGACCATTGGTAACCTCGATAATCCATCTGCATTTTGATGAGAAGCTCCAGCTTGGTGGACTATATCATAATCATAAGCCTGTAGCTTCAATGCCCATCAGGCCAGCTGTCCTTCAGGTTCTCTTAAATTTTGTAGCTAATGCAACAAGGAGTGGTCCATCTTCACTTTAAAGTGCATTCCATCTATAATCCCAAAAAGTTTACATGCATAAATTACCACAAGGCATTCATGCTCAGTCATAGTAAAATTCCTCTCAGCTGATGAGAGTGTCCAGCTCACATATGCTACTGGATGTTTGTCCCCAAGTTCATCCACTTAGCTCAGGATAACACTAATAACCTTTAACAAAGCATTGGTCTGTAATATAAATTTTCAATCAAAATTCAGATATTTTAATATTGGAGAATCTATCATATACAAACGTAACTCATTAAAAGAACTCTGGGCCTCTTCATTCTAAACAGATCCTTTTTTGGGTCCTTTGGCAAATGAAATGGGGGCTCAGCAATTCACACAAAATCCTGTATAAATCTTTAATAGTATCTGACCATTACAAGGAACACTTGGATATCTCAGACACTTTTCAGAACAGCCATTCGCTCCATGGCTTCAATTTTCTGGGCTTGCAGATTCAGTACACTAGAGTTGATAACAAATCCCAGATATTCCAACTCATTATTGAAGAAGTGGCACTTCCTCAGCTTGAACTTCAGATTAGCCACAGAATGTCTCTTGAAGACTTCTTCCAAGTGGTTTAGATGGTCAGTAATTGTCCTACTGAACACATTTATATCATCTAAGTACACCAGGATTCATGTCAGTTTCAGGTCATTTAATATGGCATCTATGGCCCTCTGGAACATCGCAGGTGCATTTCATAGACCTTGGGGCATCCTCATCAGTTGATACAGCCCCTGCGCGGTGTTAATTGCACATTTCTCTTGGTCTTCTATTGGCAAATTGATTTGCCAGTATCCTATTATTAGATCCATTGTGGAGAAATACTTTGCTTCTCTCAATCAATCTAGCACATTGTTATTTGTGGTAGTGGAAACAAATCCTTCTTTGTTATCTTATTAAGCTTCCAATAATCAATCACCACCACATTAGAGCTATCCTTTTTATTCAAAATCAGGATAGGGCTCACCCAGGGACTCGATGATAGAACTAGAAGCCCACGCTTCACTAGTTTATTGATTTCTTCTTCCATTACTACTTCAGCTGCCTTTGATCATTGAATCAGTCTTATTCTTAGAGGAAAATTTTTTTAGTGTTAACTTTAAGGATTTTTTTGGATTTTAGGATCTTTCTAGGCGCGCTGGTGCTATTGAGGCCTAAAATCCAACAAAGGGGGGAATGTATCCATGGAAGATAATAAAAAATCATAAACTTAAAAATTTGAAAGTTGAGGTTTTTTATAAGTTTATTGTGCCCTGCGGGGGATATGAAACAAAAAAATTCCCTCACAATATTCGGCAAGTCAGTATTTAAACTGCATCAAGGGTCAAAGGGAACTCAATTATAAATCAGAATGGCTTGTTACTGTCCAGAACTTGGTAATATGCAAAATTAGCCAATTGAAGCTCAGAAATTTGCTTCACTTTGGCTGCACAAAAGATGGGGAGATATTGTTTGGCAAGATGTACCCATGAGGTAATGATTTGATGAACTTCAGCCAATACCCATCCAATAAAATTATTTCACCTTGGGGGACCTCCGCCACGCCTATAAAAGGGGGTGGTCCCCTCTTAGGTGTTTGAAGGGAATTGGACGTGGCAGGGGGAGAAACTGCCAATGGACTCCCCAAGTTCCCTCACATGGTCAGGGCAATTTGACTGCCCAACTTCATGCTAATTGCCCATATAGTATTCATAGAAGTGTTACACCAATTTGTGGGGTTCCACCGTGAATTGGCCAGGGTCTTTTGGCTAATAAAATCATTCATATCATCTATATCACACTTATTATCATTGGAAACTTGTAAATGTCTGACATTTCCTCATGTCAGCCCATTTTGACCCACAACATTCTTTTCTTGGAGCCATGAGGGCAAGTGTCCGACAGGACTATATTTCTCTCACATGCCAAATCGTGATTATCCTGGGTGAATACTTTCCAATAATTGTAGAATAATTTGAGCACCTCCTCATGCTGTCTGTCCATATGATTAGTGAGTTGCTCTTGATTGTCCAATAGATTGATACTCTCAGAAACCCATTCTGGCAATCTCATCTCAGCAAAGGTCCCAGAATCGTGGACCAATAAAATCAATATATATTTCTTATATATATTTTTTACTTTTGCATTGGGACTTAACCTACAATTAGGTCAGAGGTCCTTCTTTTCCCCTTCATCAAAACTGGTTCTAAGGTATACTTTGACCTACCAGTTTTCATGGTTCAAGATCTTATTCTTTTTAATATTTAACCAACTAGTTTGGTTCAGTGGTTCTCTTCTAGGACTTAACCAAGGTATCTGGACTTAACCATCTAAATGGTTCAGTGGTCCTCAGGGAACATTGCAATTATTTTTTGGATCCAATACTTTTGGTTTTTTAGTATTGACCTTCTTCACTATAGATTAGAAGCGCTGTTTCTTCATGTATAGGTAATACTTGCCAACTTTGGCAATACTCATAATATTTCCATTCAATGTACCTTCAATACCAACTTGTCATTCATCCAACAGGTCCTAATTTCATGTCATATTTCAGCAACCAATACTTGAGAATTCGTATCTCACAAAATTGTGAATTCCTTATTAATTGGCAGTTTTAATCAATTGCTCTTAACGTTTTTCTCTTAGAATGATTTTTGGCATTCGTTTCCATCCAAAACATTTGAAGTAAATCCACTGATGGCTCTGGAAACGATCCCAGAATCACACAAATTGATATAGTAATGTTAAATTCATCCAGTTTAGTTTTGAATTGATGATCCTCATCTCCAGCAATTTCTGCCACATTGATTAAATATTGGGTCAAAGGATTTCATCCACTATCTTGGATCACTTGCTTCCTTTTTTACCTCATTCTCATCATTGGTATTGCAATCTGATACTCTGAATTAATTGCTTTCCGTATCAATCTCATCTAATGTCTCATCTAGTGTCTCATCTAAACACCTCACTCCTTGATACTTCAAGTGGACTCAATTTCAACCCAAGATGGCCCTGTTGAAAATCTTCATCTTAAATAGATATCTGGGAACAAGTTTTCATGCAGCACTAGACAGTTTCATATCTAGGCTGTAAGTCTTTTTCCCAAGTTTTGATTATCTTCTTTGGCATCATTTGCCATATAAGGTCACATTTGCATTTCTGGTTTTTCAGTTCTTTGATTGGCTTCAAGAGTTTCTCACATCTGAGCTGAGTGAACGCAATTTAAGTGATCCACTTCATGTTCCATCTTCAATAAAACTTTTCAGACTAAATCTCCTTCTTACTTTTTCAATTAAATTTACTTTCCCTAGTAGCTCATTGCCAAAATGGAAAACATCTTTGACCCCTTCCTTATATGACATCTTGATTGGCGTATCCTACTCAACTACACCCCTGTAGTGAGCACCAATTGTTAAAAGTTAGGGGCTTCGCTGCTCTTTCACAAATAATAACACCTAATTGATAACTGCACAGGTTTTGTTTGTGCACTCTTCTTGTTGTCTGATAATATATGATATACAATTGATAATAGTATAAAGACTATTATCCATAGATGAATAGATAACCATTTCTTGGTCCAACGCTTTACCTGTATTTCTCCTCAAAATACTCTTGATGTCTTTAGTAGGGGATTTAAACCTTATACCGCCTAAAGTGTTTTACGCTCAGATCCTTAGTTTATGGCTTTCCTATCATCTTGCGGAGTCTAATGGAGTCCATAGCAAGTCCCGTCCAAGCTCAGCTTCTCTTCTTAAGGATCCTTGATCATTACTCTTTATCCTACTAAAGAGTCCTAATTAAAGCATAAAGCAATAATTTAGTGAAGATAAATAGATCTAAAACTAATAATAATTCTGCTAATTACCCTCAAATTGGACTTTTTATTTAACTGAAGTATCTGTGGAATTTATAGTGGATATTGAGGCCAACCTCAGTTGGCGCCTCAGTCATGAAATGGAAGCCATTGCAGTTAAATTTCTCTTTGTTGTCTCACCAGAGATGGTCTTTCCCATCCTGGTTAGGATTCTTTTGTTAGACATCCTCAAGACCTAAAATAGAAAGAGTCAGAAAACGTGTCCCTAACGTTTTCCACTCAATCCCAGTGAGCCAACCATATTTGGTGAGCGACCTGCTAAATAATGGGACTTGTTACCCATTATGGCAGGTCACAAACCAACTGATTGATTCATTAGTTGCAGGCAGCATCACTCGCCTTGCAACTTGCTCCGTAAATTCCCAATCAGTTGGTGATAAAAACCATCCAATTCCAATCAGTACACCTGATAGTTAATCATTGATCAACTATCAGATGTCCCTTTTGTCGGAAACTCTACCCAATGAGATCTTAAGCATTCACCTAGATTGATCCCTGATGGATCTGAACCAGGCAGAATTACCTAAAATCCCCCAAACATTATTAACCCATGATTGGGGTCAACTGATATTTAATTACTTGCTATAGGGAATTATCCCCTGTGATCCATGGTAAGTTTGATGGATGGAAAGGTGGGCAAAAATCCCAACACTTATTTTTGCAGCATCACATCTAGAGTTTTGTTGACACTTTATACCATTCTTTTTATTTATAGCCAATAGTTTGGACACCACTACTTAATTTCCAATAGCACGTTCAGTCTTGGGATCACATATGACGTAGAGTTGGTTTTTGTACTTAATAATACTTGCAGACATCCAACATCGATAAATCCCCACCTTGGGTTGGGACCATCTAGTACTAAAAAAATACTTGCAGGCATCCAAAACTTTTCTCTCTCGTTGCAAACACTTTTGCAACTTATTCAATTCAAGACTGAATCTAGTTTAATAATCTCACAGAGGAGATTAGTCTGCGCCCATGCCAGGGAGCAGTTGGGCAAGCAAGATAGGAGGAGCAGGTGGAAGGCCCGCAGCCTCCAACGTTCAAAAACGCCTCAGAGAATCTGGCGGAATAGACAAAAATCTTAAAAAACTGGTGGTCAAGATTTCCCCAGAGATACTCGCATGGCAAGCACGATGCAACCAGTACATCAACACACCACACTCCCAACCACTTTTGTCAGTGGAATTCAGAGTCCGCGTGTATCTGGACATCCAAAAAACGGCCTTATGGGAAAAATTTTGTGAAGATGTACACAAAGTTTTCCTGACTGCGGTGTACATTGCACCTCACTCCATGTCACGCAGTTGGCCGGACCTAGGTTTCAAAGCAAAAAGGCAGCAGAGGAGGCTGCAGTGGTGCGCATAGTGGTCAACCTCCTCGAAGGGCAATAGGTCATCAAAACCAAATGCACCAGATGGACAAAATCAAATAAAATTTTCCTCACGTTTGACTTTTTGCATACTATGGTAAAACGTGACATTTTGGAACAACACCTGAAAGATGGTCCCGCCATATACAGCGAAATAAAATCTTTCAAAATGCAACGCTTCATGCTGATGCCACACCTGTTCACTGGCAAAGCCATCGCAGTTCTGACCCCAACTGAGGAGATCATGAAGGACCTAACCCAGATCCCGCACTCCACTTTTATTGATATCACAGGGCATACCACCCACCCATTCTGGGTGACCATGGACAGCGCGCCCCCCATTTGCACCCACTGTGACATGTTCGGCCATAAGGTGAACGCATGCCCCATCAAGGAGGCGTCACATTCCAAGAGCACCCCTTGGCGGCCATGGCCAATGGAGAGGTGCACTATGAACCAACCGCAAGCACCAAAGAGGCTTTCCCATGGGGAGCACAAGGCTGCTACCTACTGGTAAAGCCTATCTCCCCACAAGAGCGGAAGAAGGCAAGCATGCCCGTAGGGCCACGGCCAAGGAAACGGCCAAGGCCACCACCACTATCCCACACTCACAACGCCATGAGGACATGGAAACCTTCACGGCAGAAGCAACTTGGGAATCCATCAACCAATTAGATTGGGAAGCCTATGCTTAACGGCCACTCAATCTGAGGATCTAATGGGAGACTCGATCTCACCCAATTGTTGCACCCAAGCTCCAGTCAAAACTGACTTGGGACCTATCCAAACTGAAATTTTTTTTTTTTGACCTGCTCAACGGTGCACCAAACTCATCCGCACCGCAAAAAAACTTATGACGTCAAGAAAACAAAAAGCGAAGGCCAAAGCCAACACAACTCTTTCCACAAAAATCAACAAAAACTCTGATAGCGTTGCTGCTAACACCTGCGCTGGTGTGAAAGCCCGTGGGGACCTGGAAGAGGCTGGTGGGCCAGGGGGCCCACCCCCTCACACCTTAGGTGTGAGGGGGAAACCTTCACTTTAGGGACGTTGAATATCGCCAGACTCAAGGCCTCCCCATCCCGGGCTAGGAAACTGAGTTTTTACAACACAATTTACCCGTGGATATCCTGGCCATCCAGGAGTCCCACTGTCCATGAGGTTCCAAGGAAACTTGGAAAACAATGCTCCTCCCATCCCTATCCTTTTGGTCGAAGCACTGTGGGGTGCTAATTTGGAAAAATAATTTTTTCAAATTAGTATCCTCAGAAACATTCCTAAATGGCTGAGTGCTCATTGTCACCTTCTCATGGGCTGATGTAGTGCACGCAATCATCAACATCTATGCCTCAAACGGTGCACACGAGTGTCAGGAATTTTTCTCATCATTCAAATCCCTCCCGCTACCCCCTGATTCTTTCCTAGTCAGTGACATGAACTGTTGGCTAACCTCACCAACGGACCGGTGGCCTCCCTCACCCCACACCCCACAGGGTCACATAGAACTACGCGTTCTAAAGGCCACCTTTGGTTTAATAGATGCGCTGCCATGACATGCCCTGCTGCTCAAAAACATGACATGTCCCCATGTCCACAACAGCCAATTAAGGTCCATGACCCACATCGACCTTATTCTAACGCCAGCGAAATTCCAACCCCACATCTCCCACTTCAAAACAATGAAAATGGAATTCTTCAATTACCAACTAGTCTTGATAGCCTACCACCTACCTGTCACAGTTGCTAAGGCCCCACATTGATGCAAGACCCGCCCCCTGAGCTCGCGTCGCCAGGATTTTCCACATGGGTGGAAGAGGCAACTTTGGCAAAAAGTTTGTTGCACCATTTTGTGCAGACCCCATTTCCACATGGGCAACTTTCAAAGAGGACAACTTCTGCCACTCTCGCCATCTCTCCTCCAGATGCTCACGAGCCACATTGGCAGTTATCTCGCGCGCTCTGGCATAAATGGCACACTTGGAGTCCAACATTCCAGCTACAGGATACAGCCCTGCATGGGGCTGGAAGTGGGCGGAGGCAGCTGTCCACCTCAACGCACTCGAAAGGCAACACAAACATTGGGTTTGTGTTTAATACAGGGCCTAACGCATCACAAAGGGTGACAAGTGCACCGCATATTTTTTAAAAATTTTTCGCACCATGCCAGAGCATGGCCTGCACACAGGTGTGAAGATCGGATGATTCCATCGTGGATATGCCAGCTGAAGTGGCAATCAAAACACAGAAGTACTACTCTGAGTTATACCAATCTGATCCAATTCAGCCAGCCGAAGTGGCAGAATTTCTTGACTGAGCTCATATCCACACCATTTTCCAATACCCAGAAATAATGAATTTAATTACTCCAAACAATTTATGGACAGCCACTAACGGTGTGTTAAACCAAAAATGCCCAGAACCAGATGGCATTCCTATGAGTTCTACAAAAAATATTTCAAATATATATCCCCACTTCTGCTTGCCTCACTTAACCAAAGCCTGTTGGAAACGCGCCTCCTACCAGGAGGACATGAGGCCTTTACTGTCACACTCTACAAGAAAGGGGATAAGCTTGACTTAGCCAACTGCACCCCATTTATCTAACAAACAAAGACACCAAAATTTTAACAAAAATTATGGCTAACCAATTAGGGACTGTAGCATCTGCCACCATCTCCCCAGAACAAAACAGTTTCATCCCCAGAAGGTCGATTTGGGATAACGTGCACTCTGTGGCTAATGTATGTCAGTCCACAGCCTCTGGGGCACTTGTATTCCTGGACCAACAAAAGGCATATGATAGAGTAAACTAAGAATACCTAAGGGCCTGCCTCCATCAATTCCGCCTACCCCCTCACTTCATCAACTGGGTGATGCTGCTCATGGAATCTGCAAAAATGGCAGTGCATGGCCCTGGCTTCCTAACGGAAGTAGTCTGCCCTCAAAAGGGCTTACGACAAGGGGACCCCCTCAGCCCACTCTTATACAACTTCAGCCTTGACCCACTACTGCGAAATGTGAATGCCCAACTCACTGGGGTCCATGTGCCAGGCCAAGCCCCAGTCAAGATATTGCCATTTGCAGATGATTGTGTGGTTGGGGTGTCTAATAACAAAGATGCACGTGCGCTTGAAGCCCTCATCCAGGAATATTCCCGGGTAAGCAACGCGGCACTGAACGCCTCCAAAACCGAAATTATCCTCCTTGGTCGGTTTCAGAACTGCTGGGCCCCAGCAATTAGTTCCCAACCCGGCCCATCTGCTTGCCCACGTCCATGCCTTACTAACTCAACACACACCGCTCCACTGGTGCTCCCCTTCGTGCCACGTCCTACCATAGGACCGGTGCGCCATCTGGGCGTGTGGATGGAGGCAGGTGGATATGCATCAGCAGTAATGGAGTGCCATATTCTGGACAACGTGACGAAGCGAATCGCCTCTCTCAGAGCCCACCCTACTTCCCTTATTGGTAGGGTTGTTTTAGCCAACTCTATGCTCCTATCCAAAGTCTGGTTCAGAGCCCACGCCATCACCTTCTCCCCAAGCTTCTTCAAATCCTTGTATGCCTTTCTGCAAGGATGGCTTTGGTCAGGCCACCCTCCACCAGTGCAGCTAGAGGTCATGTTTGGCCCTCATCATCATGGTGGCATGGGTCTGCTTGACTTCAAAGCCCATGCTACCAAGATCCTGGGCACCTGGATCGCGGCCGTCACCGCTTCTACACTCCCATCCCAACACACTGGTCCCGCGCGGCCTGCTCCAACTTCTCCTGAGCCTTGGGCCTCAACAATCCATCGAACCCCACTCCCTGATGAAATACCTCGCATCACACACATTGGCCACAGGTCCTCACAGGACAAAAACCCACTACAAACGAATCCTACTCTCCATGCGGAGCGCAGAGTGGAGAATTCATATTAGTGGACATACAACCCAAAGAGGCCGCCCCTCTCCTCAGTTCACACAAGAGGTACAGGGGCTACCCATCCATGATGGCGTGATCCCCATTGGCCCCATGTCCTATCCAGGGTGGACTACCTGGACATGATGGACATCCCTTATTCCACTGAGACCCAAAAAACAATCTGGAAATATGTACATCACCCTCTGTTGCAGCCTCAAGTCCGCTCCCATGTGTGGCGCTGCCTGAGGCGGGTGTATCATACAGCTTAGCGCTCTAACGCTTTACACTCATCCTGTGTCGTGTGCAGCCAGTATGGAACGCTGTTCCACTGCCTGGAGAAGTGCCCCACCTTTAAAGTGATATGGCGCGAAGTTCAACGTCTGCTGGGCCAGGATCAAACGCATCCCTTCAGTCTGTCAAGAGATATGTTTGCTCTATCAATGGCCTCCTCCCTTCCGCCCTCCCTCCGTGCTCTGGTGGTTGCAATCGCCATGTGGACCATCCACACGATTGTCTTAGATGCCATCGCTGGCTCCACCCCCACCCTCTCAGAAACTGTCCACAGATTCCGGTCTCATTTGGTGGACCACTTTCAAGCATTGATGTTTGGATACCTCCCACCGCATCGCCAACAGCTGGTCTCCTCTGGTTCCCAGTCTGGTTCATCAAATCAGACCCCTTCCTCCACACGTGCTCAATGTGTGGCTACGGCCCCTTCACAAGTTCCCTCCCCCTCCCCATAAGTGGCGTTCCCGCTGGCAACAAGAGATAGCATCGCTTCTCTGGGGTGCCTCCCCCAGTACTAAGTTTATCTGTCCTGAGTCCTATTCGGAAGTGTCCATCCCATGGTCAGCCTTCCCCGCAATAAATTTAAATTAAATAATGTTCATATATTAGTTGTCCCTTTGTCTGAGGCTAATTCTCAGCCGATATTCCCCACTGGACCTATACCACACACTCAGTATTGCTCCGTTACTGAAGCCCTCTCAGGAGGTACCCTTACTTTCCTGTTTGGAGGGATTGGAATCTTCGTTTATTGCAGCTTCAGCCGATGTACTACTGGCTCATCCAGAGTTTGATTGCAAGTTCAAGCTCACCATTAATCAGGTGCGTGTATCTTCCCCATTTACCCATTGATTGTCTGGGAGAAAGAGGCTTTAGATGTGTGGGTTAAGGAGCAGTTAGCCAAAGGTGCTATTTTTCAGCGAACCTCCCCTGTATGCTCCCCACTTCTCTTTGTGGAGAAGGCCAATGATACATTAAGCCCATGCATAGATTATGGAATCTCAACAACGTCATAGTATCAGAATTATATCCAATCCCACTGGACTCACAGATTACACGCTAAGTGGTGAAGGCGAAATTCTTCTTAAAACTAAGTTGTTTAAACGCGTTAACCAGATCTGTATCAAGAAGGGCCAGGAGTCCCCCCTTGGGTTGGGACCATCTAGTACTAAAAAAAGAAGGGTCAGGAGTGGCTGACCGCATTACATACCAGAAAAGGAATTTTCCAATTTTGGGTTATGCCCTATGGCCTTAAAAATGCCCCTGCTATCTTTCAACTCCGTATTGATGCGGCTTTGGGGGACCTGCTGGGGTATGTACTGTAGCATACATGGATGATATTCTGGTGTTTTCCCCTGACAATGTGTCCCATGCAGTACACCTTTGGCAGGTGGTGGAGCGTTTGGGGGCAGCTACCTTACTTAAAAATAAGTAATTTGAATTTTTTAAGTCCTAGGTCACCTTCCTGGGTAACGTCCTGTTTGACCAAGGGCACATGATAACTCTAGACAAGGAGAAGGAGATTTGTGAGCAACCCACTCCAACTTTGGTTAAGGAATTGAGAAGTTTTTGGGGATGTGTACGTTCCTTAAGAAATTCACGCCCAATCTTTCTGAGGTCATGGCGCCTTTGTATAGAGTGAGTGAAGCTAAAGTGCTCAAGTGGTCCCCACTTTGCAGGATGCCTTCAAAGCAATAAATTGCACCCCGTTGTCCAAGTCTGTCCTTCTCCATGTAGATCATTAAAAAGAGTTTATTGTGTCTACTGATGCCTCCAACATCGCCATAGCGGCAGCCCTATTACAAGTAGGTGAAGATAGAATAGAGCATCTGTTGGATTTTTTTTTTGAGATGTCTTTACCTGAGTCAAACTACGCTGTTTATGACAAAGAATTATTGGCAGTGGTGAGGCGCTTACTTAAGGCGACATTACTTTCATGGCTCATCCCAACCATTCCACATGTGTAAAGATCACCGTGCCTTGTGTACTACCACACACCTCATGTCTTGACTCCACGGAAAACCTGCTGGCATGAGACCCTAGCCCAATTTGTGCTTTCCTATGAGTTTACTAAGGGCAAAGAGAATGGTTTGGAGATGCTTTGAGCCGCAACCCTGCACTAGCTCTGGATCAAAAGGAAGTAGAGTTGCATAATACCCTTTTGATGATTCCGCTGTGTAAGATTGTGTCTCAACTTCCCTTTCCCTTGGACCATGGACCAGCGCTTGCTCCTCTGGAAAAAGCGGTGGAATATAGTATGTTCAGAAAGGTAGTCCTTTCACAGCCTTTGCAGAATGAACATACTATGGTCCTTGCTAAGAGCGCGTTGAATCAGGAGGAAATTACTAGGGGTTAATACGTGAAGGATGAGATGGTGTAGTTTCAGGGAAGCCTATTGGTTCCCGCCGGACTACTTCGTCTGGAAATCATCTGGGAACATCATGATGTAATCACTGTTGGTCATCCTGGGAAGGCGAAGACTGTGGAGCTAATTCGCCGCACTTACAACTGGAAGGGTTAGTCATAAAAGTGGACAGGTATTGTAAAGAGCGCCTGGTCTGCAACCAAATGAAATTAAATCACCAGCTACTAGTGGGGTTGTTGTTTTTCAGTTCAAAAGACTGAAGGGCCTTGTAATTCTTTATTGGTGAATTTTATTGTGGAATTACCTGTATCAGATGATTATTATGCCATAATGGTAGTGATGGACCGTTTGTGGAGTTAGCCCACTTTATTCCCTGCAGATCCACGGTAACAGCAGCTGATATGACTAAGCTCTTCATCTCTCATGTGTTTGCTCTTCATGAAGTCCCCAAGAAATAATTAGCAATCATGGACCCTAGTTTACCTCTGTCTTTTGGAAAGAGTTGTATAAGCCTCTTCAGATTTGTCCCTGCCGTTCAACTGCTTTTCACCCCCAGTCAGATTGACAGACTGAACTAGTGAACTAGTTCTTGGAGCAGTTCCTGCGGCGTTACAACGCCGCAAATCATTCAGATTGGATTCCATCTCCCTATGGCCCAAATAATCTATAACAACGCCCAACATGAATCAATCGGTTGTTACACCTTCTGCGCCGACTATGGCTTCAACCTCACCTTCAACATGGAGTTTCATTGTATATCCAAGGTGGAAGCGATGGTGGACTTTGCAAAAATGATCAAGAAAGCACACCAGAGGGTGAGCACGAACTTAGACACAGCTATGCAAGCTTACAAAGAAGACATGGAAATGAAGAGATGGGTAGGTCCTGCGTATAAGGAAGGGGATCTCATGATGCTGAATGCTAAAAACATCCTCATCAAGCAACCATGCAAAAAACTGGGACCAAAGAGGATCGGGCCATACCACGTTGTCAGAAAGGTGGGCAACGCCTCATACCAGTTTAATCTTTCCCCTCATTCCGGATCTTTTATGGTCTTCCATGAAAGCAAGCTTATGTTGTTTGAGGGCCCCCCACCAGAGACTCCAGAGGCTTATCTCGTGGATGGGGCGCTGGAGTGGGAAGTGGAGGAGATTGCAGCCTTTTGCAGAGTCAGAAAAAGGCTTGAATACCTATTACCCTTGAAGGGATTTATGAAGCAGAAAACAGTTGGGTACCAGCGTGCAATTGCGCTCATGCCCAGGATCTAATCAAAGTTTTCCTTGAGATGTTCCCAGAGGGCTCAGGATACAAGTTACAGCAAATTATCACTGCTATGAAGTTGGCTCCATCCCATAAGAACTTTTCCCTGGCATAAGCCCTTGGAGGGGGGTGAAACCTCAAATGGACGAGAGAGTAATGTCATGGCATGATGACATAATTGAAGGTATTAACTGTAAGGATTTAGCTAGTCGTCAGGAGGCCAAAAAGGTGAGGTTGGCAAGCCTTCCTGACCTCAAACATACCCTAGACCAGCGCTGGGTTCAAGCCAGATATGCTCAGGTCAGCCTAGGGGATGTGCGTGACATTTAGCTCTGTGTCATGGGAAGGGTGTTAAAAGCACTAGCTACTTTACTAATGGTGATGATTCAGTTCAGCTAATCGGCAAAGGGGGCTCAAAAACCTCTTTTATCTTCAAAAATTACAAAAACAAGTCGGCCATGTTTACAATCAATTACTCAAGTTTTCAAATCTTGAGATTTAGTACCCTGGCCAATGGAAGTGTGCGCTTATTGATGTACCTGGGCTTAGCACCACTTCCTCCAATTGACAATTCCACCCCACAATTGTTTAAATATGTTTCCTCAAGAACAACCTTCCTTGTTGGGTAACTTTTTCTTAATAAAATCCCCCGTTATATTTACATTTATTTAATAGTACCTTTGGCAAACCTGTGCTGGACCTCCTCAAGGAGGTCTCCAACAACAGTTATCATTTTATTTATACCCAAATATCCCCCAAATCTGGTGCACCACTGGGATGCCCTGGTCCCCTCAAGACCAAGGTATCCCAGCCCTCCTGCACAGATCCTCACTTGGCTATGGACTCCCCTTTGGGGTCAAACCAAGTATTCTTGTTTAGTTGTTTACTGGTTTATCCTGCCTTTTATTATCTTGACCTGGGTACCCTCCCTTCCAGCATCCTCAGCGGTGCCCTTTTAACCATCTTGATAAAGACTAGTTCCCTGATGGTGTGGCTGTGCTCCGCACACCACCACACTTGGAACAAGAGAGTTATAGACATTCTCCTTACAGTTGTCATGAAAATAATAAATCCCTCATCCACTAGTGTCCTCATCCCCTACTGGAAAATCAGATGGTTATATAACCAATTAAGATGGGTAATGTGATACTAAAATCCCAACATCTATTTATGTAAATCAACAAGATGATGCCCTTTTTATAAATATGATCATCAAAGATTTATAAAACAAATCCTGAGAAGTCAAAAACGCGTTAATAAATACTATGGAGTTTCAGGATCGTCCCTTTATTGGGGAAGCCCCACAAGGGGTCGTGACCTGCCTAAAGGCAGATGCCAGATTGGGCTCCCCATTGATTTGGGTTGAGCCCAATATAAAGTATTGAGGATTATCCCTGATAATTAAATTATATATAAATTTATATTTGACACTTGCAACTAAATGCCAAGGATGTCAAAACATCGACCAGGCTGTGGGGAATTACCATCTGATGCTGACCTAATCAATTCACCCTTTTGGGATCACTGGTGCCTAATTCCGAGAATGATCCCACTACCTGTTGTATTATTTTGTTATTTATTCTTGGCAATTGATGCCGAGACTCTACCCATCCAAATCCACCTGTTCACAATCCATTGAGTTTCTATAAATAACTTGAGGATTATCTCAATAATGTACCATCTTTTGCAATCTCTTTTCCTGTTTGTTTCCTAAGGCTTTTAAGGCCTATTATCTCGCTGGGGGATTTGGGGCCCTGATTAATTATGGACATGGGTTGGAGTTGCTCCCCTGTGGCCTGAAAAGTGGTGCTCCCTGCCAGGTGCCCCCAAGTTCCCCATGAGAGCTAATTCAGGGAAAAGAAGAGGGGTGGTCACAGCTGAGGGCCATTGGCCCAAGGCATATGCCCTAGGCCTAAACAACTCAGGAGGTACGACCTGACCTGGCCCCTGCCTTAAGAGGGCAAGCCAGGTTGGAAGCGGTAGGGTCAGTTGGGAAGGCCCCCAGCTGATCTGATTCCGGATACTGTGCAGAAAAGCCCAGGATACCCTGGCTCTTGCCCTAAGAGGGCAAGCCAGGATGAGAGGTGACTAAGGCCCCCCCAAAATTAGCCTGGGCAACCAAGCCCAGGCTACTGGGTTTTGATCCCCAATGCTGGCCCCAGCACTGATGCCAGGTGTCAATCCCAATGCCGGGACCTCCGCCCAATGCTGGCCCTAACGCCAATGCCAGGTGTCAATCCAAATACCAGGACTGCCTCCTGATACCAGCCCCAGCGTCAATGCTGGGTGTCAATCCCAATGCCAGCCCAAGCGCTGATGCCAGCTCTTATGCCGATGCTGTGGCCACTCCCCAATGACACTCACCAGATCCTGCCATTGTGTCCATGCCAGCTACCTTGGGCTGTTCCACCCTGACACCCAGATCTGGTGCCCCCACCTTGGCTCTGACCCTTAGTCAAGGCTTGGAGGGGGCTCTGTCAGGATTCTATCTTTATTGGGGGAAGCCCCAACTAGGTGTCATGACCCGCCTATGGGTATATGCAAGATTGGGCTCCCCATTAACTTTGGGTTGAGCCCAATCTGAAGTATTGGGGATCAGCCCAATAATCAAATTATATTTAAATTTATATTTGACACTGGTGACTAAATGCTGAGGATGTTGAAACATTAATCAGGCTGTGGGGAATTAACATTCAACGCTGACCCAAACAATTCACCCTTTTGGAATTACTGGCGACTAATGCTGAGGATGATCCCACTCCCAGTTGCATTATTTAGTTATTTATTCTTGGCATTTGATGCTGAGACTCTCCCAATCCCAAATACACCAGTTCCTGATCCATCAATGTTATATAAATACCTTGAGGATCATTTCACTAAAAAACCATCTTTCACAATCTTTTTCTTTCTTAGCTAACCTAGGGCTTTTAAGGCCTATTTTGCTGGGGTCTTCAGGGCCCTGATTAATTATGGGCATGGGTTGGAGTTGCTCCCCAGTGGCCTGACAGGAGAATGAAAACATGCACAATTTATAAATATAGGTGAGAAAACTGTATCTACTGTTGAAGATGTCAGAATGTCCTGATGTAATTTGAGCTGCTCACAAGGTCATTAGGAATGGCGGACTACAAAACATTAGTATATCTGACAATATTATTGGGAGTCTCTGAATTACAATGAACCCAAACTAATTACTGTTGTGATTGTTTTTATATCAAATATCTCCTCTCTATTTAAATTATTGGAGCATTGACCCTACCATTAGATTCCCCTTCCTAAGCTACCTTAAGGGCACTTAAAATAACAATGGATTATAATATATGTTATACTAACATTAATTTAGGTATAGATTTTGTGCTTAAACTAGCCCCTTTTTATATGCTTTAAGGATGACGTGACAATACATACCTTATCCCCACCTAATTTTAAAATATCAATGTCTTCATTAATTTATGACAAAAACTACCTCACTTCCAATTGGCTAGGTCCTGATTTTAATGAGATGAAAATATTTTATCTATGGCTTATTAGTTACAGCCAAAGGAGTTACAATGAAGTACACCCTTGTTCCAAAACTCTAATTCGTCTAAATTAGATAAATAATTAAAAATATATATGCAATAATATAAACCTCAAATGCAAGATTTAATGAATAAAAAACAATATAAACTTAAAGATTACAATCAAACCTATTATCTGGATTGGTGGATTAACAATAATCTGTTACCGCTTTTCTTTCTCGTTGCAAACACTTTTGCAACCTATTCAATTCAAGACTAAATCTAGTTTGATAATCTCACAGAGGAGATTAGTCTGCGCCCATGTCAGGGAGCAGTTGGGGTAAGCAAGGTAAGAGGAGCAGGCGGAAGGCCCGCGGCCTCCAACGTTCAAAAACGCCCCAGAGAATCCAGCGGAATAGACAAAAATCTCAAAAAACTGGCGGTCATAATTTTTCCAGAGATACTCGCGTAGCAAGCACGATGCAACCAGTACATCAACACGCCACACTCCCAGCCACTTTCGTCAGTGGAATTCGGAGTCTGTGTGTATCTGGACATCCAAAAAACGGCCTTATGGGAAAGATTTTGTGAGGATGTACACAAAATTTTCCCAACCACGGTGTACGTTGCACCTCACTCCATGTTGTGTGGTTTACTGGACCTAGGTTTCAAAAGCAAAATAGCAGCAGATGAGGCTGCAGTGGTGCACATAGTAGTTGACCTCCCCGAGGGGCAACAAGTCATTGAAACCAAACGCACCAGATGGACAAAATCAAACCAAATTTTCCTCACATTTGACTTTTTGCCTACTATGGTAAAACGTGACATTTTGGAGCAACACCTGAAAGATGGTCTCGCTGTATATGGTGAAATAAAATCTTTTAAAATGCACCACTTCACGCTGATGCCATACCTGTGCACTGGCAAAGCCATCGCAGTTCTGACCCCAACTGAGGAGATTGTGAAGGACCTAACCCAGATCCCACACTCCACTTTTATTAATATTTCAGGGCATACCACCCACTTATTCCAGGTAACCGTGGACAGCACGCCCCCCATTTGCACCCACTGTGACGCGTTCAGCCATAAGGCGCATGCATGCCCCATCAAGGAGGGCGTCACATTCCAAGAGCACCCCTCGGCGGCCATGGCCAGCAGAGAGGCGCACTATGAACCAACTGCAAGCACCAAGAAGGCTTTCCCATTGGGAGCACAAGGCTGCTGCCTATTGGTAAAGCCCATCTCCCTGCAGGAGTGGAAGAAGGCCAAGCAGGCCCATAGGGCCATGGCCAAGGAAGCGGCCAAGGCCACCACTGCCATCCCACACTCACAACGCCAGGAGGACATGGAGACCTTCGCAGTGGAAGTGACTTGGGAATCCATCATCCAATCAGATTGGGAAGCTCATACTGAGCGGGCTACTCAATCCAAAGATTCGATGGGAGATTCAATCTCACCTAATTGCTGCACCCAACCTCCAGTCAAAACCGACTTGGGACCTATCCCAACTGAAAATTTTTTTTTGACTCACTTGATGGTGCACCGAACTCATCTGCACCGCAAAAAATTCGTCCAACATCAGGGAAACAAAAAGTGAAGGCAAAAGCCAATGCAACTCTTTCTGCAAAAATTAACAAAAACCCCAATAGCGTTGCTGCTAACACCTGCGCTGCTGTGAAAGCCCATGGGGACCTAGAAGAGGCTGGTGGGCCTGAGGGCCCACCCCCTCACACCTAAGGTGTGATGGGGGAAACCTTCACTTTAGGGACGTTGAATATCACCAGACTCAAGGCCTCCCTGTCCTGGGCTAGGAAACTGAGTTTTTTACAACACACTTTACACGTGGATATCCTGGCCATTGAGGAGTCCCACTGTCCATGAGGTTCCAAGGAAACTTGGAAAACAGTGCTCCTCCCATCCCTATCCTTTTGGTTGAAGCACTGTGGGGTGCTAATTCAGAAAAATAATTTTTTCAAATTTACATCCTCAGAAACATTCCTAAATGGCCAAGTGCTCGTCGTCACCTTCTCGTGGGCTGATGTTGTGCATGCAATCGTCAACATCTATGCCCCAAATGGTGCACACGAGCGTTGGGAATTTTTCTCATCGGTCAAATCCCTCCCGCTACCCCCTGATTCTTTCCTAGTTGTGTCATGAACTGTTGGCTAACCTCACCAACGGACTGGTGACCTCCCTCACCCCACGCCCCACAGGGTCATGTAGAACTGCACATTCTAAAAGCTACCCTTGGGTTAATGGATGTGCTGCCGCAACATGCCCCACTGCTCAAAAACATGACGCGTCCCCACGTCCACAATGGCCAATTAAGGTCCATGACCCACATCGACCTTATTCTAACACCAGCGAAATTCCAACCCCACATCTCCCACTTCAAAACAACGAAAATGGGATTCTCTGACCACCGAATGGTCTTGATAACCTACCACTTACCCATCACAGTTGCAAAGACCCCACATTGGTGCAAAATCCGCCCCCCAAGCTCGCGTCATCAGGATTTTCCACATGGATGGAAGAGGCAACTTTGGCAAAATCGTTTGTTGTACCATTTTGCATGGACCCCATTTCCACATGGGCAACTTTCAAAGATGACACCATCTGCCACTATCACCATCTCTCCTCCAGACGCTCATGAGCCACATCAGCGGTTATCTCGCGCGCTCTGGTGGAATTGGCCCACTTGGAGTCCAACATTCCAGCCACAGGATACAGCCCTGCATGGGGCCAGAAGTGGGTGGAGGCAGCTGTCCACCTCAACGCACTCGAAAGGCAACACAAACATCAGGTTTGTGTCCAATACAGGGCCACACACATCACTAAAGGTGACAAGTGCACCGCATACTTCTTTAAAATCTTTTTGCACCACACCAGAGCGTGGCCTGCACACAGGTGCAAAGATTGGATAATTCCATTATGGACACACTGGCTGAAGTGGCAATCAAAATGCAAAAATATTACTCCAAGTTATACCAAGCTGAACCGATTCAGCTGGCCAAAATGGCAGAATTTCTTGACTGAGCTCATATACGCACCATTTTCTGATACCCAGAAATAATGAATTCAATTACTCCAAACGAATTATGGACAGCTATTCGCGGTGTGCCAAACCAAAAATGCCCAGGACCAGATGGCATTCCATATGAGTTCTACAAAAAATATTTCAAATATATATCCCCATTGCTGATAGCCTCACTTAACCAAAGCCTGTTGGAAACGCGCCTCCTACCAGGAGGACATGAGGCCTTTACTGTCACACTCTACAAGAAAGGGGATAAGCTTAACTTAGCTAACTGGCGCCCATTTTTCTATCAAACACAGACACCAAAATTTCAACAAAAATCATGGCTAACCGTTTAGGGGACTGTAGCATCTGCCACCATCTCCCCAGAACAATTTGGTTTCATCCTAGAAGGTCGATTTGGGATAACGTGCACTCCGTGGCTAATGCATGTCAGTCCACAGCCTCTGGGGCACTGGTATTCTTGGACCAACAAAAGGCCTATGATAGAGTAAACTGTGAATGCCTAAGGGCCTGCCTACATCAATTCCGCCTACCCCCCCACTTCATAAACTGGGTAATGCTGCTCACGGAATCTGCAACAATGGCAGTGCGTGGCCCAGGCTTCCTAACGGAAGTAGTCCGCCTCAAAGGGGCTTGCGACAAGGGGACCCCCTCAGTCCACTCTTATACAACTTCAGCCTTGACCCACTACTGCGAAATGTGAATGCCCAACTCACTGGGGTCCATGTGCCAGGCCAAACCCCAGTCAAGATGATGGCATTTGCAGATGATTGCGTGGTGGGGGTGTCTAATAACAAAGATGCACGCGCGCTTGAAGCCCCCATCCAGGAATATTTCCGGGTAAGCAACGCGGCACTGAACGCCTCCATAACCGAAATCATCTTCCTTGGTCGGTTTCAGAACTGCTGGGCCCCAGCAATTAGTTCCCAACCTAGCCCATCTGCTTGCCCACGTCCACGCCTTACTAACTCAACACACACCGCTCCACTGGTGCTCCCCTTCGTGCCACGTCCTACCATAGGACCGGTGCGCCATCTGGGCATGTGGATGGAGGCAGGTGGATATGCATCAGCAGTAATGGAGTGCCGTATACTGGGCAACGTGACGAAGCAAATCGCCTCTCTCAGAGCCCACCCTACTACCCACACTGGCAGGGTTATTCTTGGCAACTCTATGCTCCTATCCAAAGTCTGGTTTGGAGCCCACGCCATCCCCTTCTCCCCAAGCTTCTTCAAATCCCTGTATGCTTTGCTGCAAGGATGGCTTTGGTCAGGCCGCCCTCCACCAGTATGGCTAGAGGTCATGTTTGGCCCTCATCATCAAGATGGCATGGGTCTGCTTGACTTCAAAGCCCATGCTGCCAAGATCCTGGGCACCTGGATCGCGGCCGTCACCGCTCCTACACTCCCATCCCAACACTGGTCCCGCGCGGCCCGCTCCAACTTCTCCTGAGCCTTGGGCCTCAACAATCCATCGAACCCCCACTCCCTGATGAAATACCTCGCATCACACACATCGGCCACAGGTCCTCACAGGACTAAAACCCACTACAAACGAATCCTACTCTCCATGTGAAGCGCAGATTGGAGAATTCGTATTAGTGGACATACAACCCAAAGAGGCCTCCCCTCTCCTCAGTTCACACAAGAGGTACAGGGGCTACCCATCCATGATGGCATGATCCCCATTCGACCCCATGTCCTATCCAGGGTGGACTACCTGGACATGATGGACATCCCTTATTCCACTGAGACCCAAAAGACTATCTGGAAATACGCACACCATCCTCTGTTGCAGCCTCAAGTCCGCTCCCATGTGTGGCGCTGCCTGAGGCGGGTGTATTGTACAGCTGAGCGCTCTAACGCTTTACACTCATCCTGTGTCATGTGTGGCCAGTATGGAACGCTGTTCCACCGCCTGGAGAAGTGCCCCACCTCTAAAGTGATATGGCGCGAAATTCAACGTCTGCTGGGCCAGGATCAAATGCATCCCTTCAGTCTGTCAAGAGATATGTTTGCTTCATCAATGGCCTCCCCCTCCCACCCTCCCTCCATGCTCTGGTGGTTGCAATCGCCATGTGGACTATCCACACGATTGTCTTAGATGCCATCGCTGGCTCCACCCCCACCCTCTCAGAAACTGTCCACAGATTCCGGTCTCATTTGGTGGACCACTTTCAAGCATGGATGTTTGGTTACCTCCCACCGCGTCGCTGACAGCTGGTCTCCTCCTGGTTCCCAGTCTGGTTCATCAAATCAGACCCCTTCCTCCACACGTGCTCAATAGTGGCTACGGCCCCTTCACACGTTCCCTCCCCCTCCCCATAAGTGGCGTTCCCGCTGGCAACAAGAGATAGCATCGCTTCTCTGGGGTGCCTCCCCCAGTACTAAGTTTGTCTTTCCTGAGTCATATTTGGAAGTGTCCGTCCCATGGTCAGCCATCACCGCAATAAATTTGAATTTAAACAATAATCTGTTACCCATATCTGGACATATCTATGTATCCAAAGTTATGATATCTACACAACAACGCTCCATTGAAAATGCTTGATGTTCTCCCCATCCACATGTGATACCCCTAACACATGTGAGATATGCAAAAAATTTTGACAAGAAGTTTCCCATCTCATTAATTATTTTTATTTAACCGAGGTAAGCTGACCAGGGGACAGACATTACCGAATATATGTGAAACTAAGAGAATAACAAAGAAATATAAAAATTGGGCACCCAGGGTACTCAAGTTACCCCTGTTGCCAGCGGGACTGTCAGGTATGGGGGGAGTTGGTGCACTACTCCAAGGGGGTTTCCCCTGCTATGGAGCAGATGTGAAGGAAAGGGTCTGTGTGGAGGAACCAGAGTGGGAACCATGATTCTATGAGCGCTTTTTGTCTTGGTCTCATATATCCATAGAGCCAGGCTTGGAAGTGCTCTAGTAAGTGGACATGGAATCTGTTAATAATCCCATGAATGGTTGGGACCGTGACCTTGAACGCATCTAATGCAATTGTGTATATTGTCCACATTGAAATGGGTATTATTAGGGAGCGGAGGGTAGATGGGATTGGTGACTCAATCTGGAGCGCGAAGATACTCTTTGATATCGAGAATTACTGTTCGTTTTGAATCTTGAGCAGGCGTGCGACTTCCTGCCATATAGCTTTGGTTGGGGGGCATGTTTCTAGGCGGTGATGTAGGGATCCCTCCCCTCCACATACTGCACATGTTTTGTGGAGGGAGTTGGAGCGATCTGCCGTCCTATAGGTCCTTCTCAAACAGCGCCAGGCGTTTGCTCTTATCCTTGGTTGTAAGAGTGGGTGGTGTGTCATTTTCCACATTGCTTTCTGTGTGGTTAAATCATAGGGAATGTCCAGCATATCTAGGTATTCTATCCTAGCTATGCTTGGGGTTGTTGCGAGCATATCCCTCTGGGGGTGGTTTTCTGGGTTTCTTAATTTGAATTGGGGGCTGGGTCGACCCCTTCCCTGTATAGTACCCATGTTCTCTATGGTCCATCCCATACGGCGGATAGTTTGGAGGATATGTTTGAAATGAGGGGAGGTTCCATGTGGACCCGTTGCAGTAGGGTGCTTGGCAAGGTATGAAAGTAGTCTGGGTGGACTATGTGGGTTGGTTAATTTGAGCGCCTGTGCAAAGTTAGTCCTTGCTGCTCTGGACCAATGTTGCTGCGGGAGGTCTGGAGCAAGGATTTCTTTTATCCAGGTACCTAGGATGTGATTGGCATGGCTCTCAAAAGCTATTAGTCCCATGCCTCCGTTTGAGTGTGGGCCAAATAGTGTTTCCATGCGTATAGGAGGGTGAGAGCCAGGCCACAGCCAGCCCTGGATAAGCGCGCGAATTGAGGTTATAAAGGTAGGTGAGAAGGCTATTTCATGGGCCTGGTACCACAGTATTGGGAGGATGAGCGAGTTAGCAACTGTAACTCGTCCTGTTAGTCCTGGGGTTCTTCCCTTGAGGGAGGCGACGCGTTTGGATACCCGTTCTAACAGGTTACTTTCCATTGTCATAAGCATATCCCCCTGATTCTAGCCAGATTCCAAGGTGTCGGACAGGAGTGGTGGTGGGAGGTGTTGAAAAGGATAATATAATTGGGTTTTTTCTTAGAGTGTTGGTGTGAGGTTCTGATGTTGTGGCCCATTTGTTTGTGTATTTGCCCAAGAGGATGATTTCTGTCTTCCTTTTGTTGAGCGATGCATTGCTCACCTTGGAGTATTCCTCTAGAGTGTGTTCCAGATGTCGGGCATCTTCATTGTTTGCTATACCTGCTACGCAGTCATCTGCAAAGGCCAGTATCTTGACTGTTGGTTGTCAGTTGTGCGGTTATCCCCATTAGATGTGAGTCATTTACTCGGAGGAGTGGGTCAAAGCTGAAATTGTATAGCAGTGGGCTGAGGGGATCCCCTTGTTTGAGCCCTCTGTGTGGTTTCATCTTGTTTGTTAGGAATCCAGGGCCGCATACAGCCATTGTTGCAGATTCTGTTAGGAGCATCGCCCATTTTATGAATCTTGGTGGGAGATTGAAGGCATGTAGACATTCTTTTAGGTATGGCCAGCTAACACGGTCATACGCCTTTTCCTGATCCAAGAAGACCAGGGTACCAGTTGCTTTGGATTGGCAAATGTTTGCAACAGGGTGTATGTTGTTCCAGATTTATCGCCCTGGTATAAACCCAAACTGGTTGGGTGATAGGGCGTCAGATGCAATTGCGCCTAATCTAGCTGCTAGAATTTCTGTTAGAATTTTTGTGTCAGTGTTGGAGAGTGCAATTGGGCGCCAGTTGGCCAAGTCCAACTTGTCACCCTTTTTATACAAGGTTATAACGTAGGATTCATGGCCTCCTGGTAATAGGCGTGTTTCCAACAAACTCTGGTTCATTGACGCCAATAGGAGGGGGGCGATTTGTTGAAAATATTTTTGTAAATTTCGTAGGGTATCCCATCAGGCCCTGGGCAATTCCAACGTGGTGCACCGCGAATTGTTTCCCAAAGCTCCTCCTGTGTGATAAAGGGATAGTATATTGTAATTTGGTGGTGTACTTTGTATCTTGGCAGTTTGAATAAATTCTTTAATTTTTTGTGGATCTGTTGGCATATCACGATATAATTTGGTGTAATAGCGGTATACTTCTGCCTTAACCTCCTCAGGGTCAGTTGCCACAGTGCCATTGGTCTTGTGGACCTGTGTGCACATGGGCTGGTTTCCGTGGGAGTGGAATTGGCAGAAAAGTATGTCAAACAGGTTTTGCCTTCCTTTATGAACTTACCTTTGTTTGATACTTTGATTCTGTGTTGGTGTTCAAAGATGAGATTGTTAAGTCAGGATGAAATTTCTGCCCATTTGCATCCCCAATTAAGGCTATAGTCAGATCTTGGAGTATTATTTCCAGGTGGTCTAGTTCTGCCAAGGTACGCTTGATTGTGGCTGTGTTCGCGGTGTACTTGCGTGATGCAATATGTCAGGTTTTGTTGACTAATCTTTTTTGAAATTTGCCCATGTTCCGATGGGATCCAAAGTGAATGGGGCTGTGAATTCTGGGTTTGTAGCCTTGTTTTCAACCCAGTCAGATATCTCAGGCAATCTTATATTTTCTTGGTGAAGCTTTCTCCAAGGCGACACCTGTGTGTGGGATTGGGTTGGCGCTAACTGCACCATAACTAATTGGTGATCAGAAAAATTGATTTTTTTTGTTGTAAATTTGGAGATTCTTGAGTGGTGGGATTGCGAGATGAGGATGTGGTTAATATGACTCATTGATATGAGCAGTCCCTCAAGTATGTTGGGTCTTGTCATATGGGGAAGGATTGGTGAATTGGGAGGAAGAGCATCCTGTAAGCCAAGAGATGCCTTCATTGTGCGATATTCAATGTGTCCAGGTGGGTATCCCCTGGGATTAGGCCATCGATCTGTATTGGGGTTATCCCAGCAGTTGAAATCGCCTAACATGATGATATCTGGTGGGAGGGTGAGGGTAGAAATTTTTCCAAAATTTTTTTTCTCTCAGTTGCAGTACACGGTGTGTAGATACATGCTAACGAAATTACTTCATCTTGGCATGTGATTGTTGCTACCAGGACTCAACCGTGCAAGTGTGATGATGGATTTGTAATTTTAAATTTTTTGTTGTTTTGGACTATCACCCCACAGTGAGATGTCCATACTGATTGTGATGGTGCGACCCTGGTTGACCAGAATTCTTCTTCCCTTTGTAGGCAGAGGATATCTTGGATGGCCAAGATGTCTACAAGAGGTTTTCGCAGGAATGCCAGCATTTTGGCTTGGGACGTATGAGCCCTGGCTCCCGCGATATTTAACGTCCCTATTGACACTGAGGTGCCCATGGCGCCTCAGGAGCGGTTGGGAGGACCCTCTGGTCCTATCCCACCGCGGCTCATTTTGGCCATGATCCACGTCTGTACTCCAACTCTTTCACTGCCATTGTTGGTTCCCTTGATTTGACCCAATGATTCAAGGGAATTGCGGTTTTTTGCATTTGCATCAACTTTCCTGAACAGGTCTCATGTTGATTTGATGCAGGTTGTTGATTGGATTTTATATTTTTGAGGTTCAACTTTGTTGCATTGTGCACCGCATTTTCACCCAAATTGCGGTTGCATTGTAACTCAGTATGTGCATGACTGATGACGCTTTGTGGCTCAGTCTGGTTACTGTGAAAATTTTCGACCTGGGCATATTGTTCTGATTGGTTGGTTCGGTGAATATCTGAAATATCCTCCTGAATTTGTCAGTGGTTAATGGCGAATTCTGCGTGTGCCGCCGCTTCAGCCGCTGCTCTCTTGTGGGCTTTTTGTGCTGCTTTACACTGTCTACTTGTAACTGGGTCCACGATGGAGTATAGTCCATCTTCACCCCATTGGAATGGGTGGTGGCCATTAGTCATTTTGGCGAAGTTTTCATTATCTTCATCCATAGCTTCTTCACAAAAATTATTTTCCATTAAGCCCTCTTTTACAGGGCATGCATGTTCCTTGTGGACCAGTGAGCCACAGTAGTTGCAAATGGGTGGTGTGCATTCCGGTGTAACTTGGAATGCAGCCAACTGGCCCCCATCTGCAAAGTGAACTTCTGCTGCGCAGGAAATTCTGGATAAATCCTCTTCCACTTCTGGGAAGAGGTTGATTACAGCAATAGCTTTGCCCAAGCACAGGTTGTACATTAAGCGAAATCGCTGTAATTCAAGTTGTTGGATTTCTTTGTAGGCCACAAGACCTTTGTGGAGCTCCTCCTCGATTACCTTACAAGGAAGGTTGGTGGGGAGCAAGTCAAAGGAGATAAACAAAGTTTTTGCTCTGTTCCATCTGGTGCGCGCGGTGCGCACAATTTTTTTGCCCTCAGGGAGGGCAATTTCCACGCAGATTTTTGCTGCGGCATCAGCTTCATCAGCTTTTTTTAAAACTAATATTGATCCAGCCATGGCCCATGTTGTTGGTGGCTACATACACCGCGTGAGGGAAAAGTGAGGGCTGTGCCTCACATGTTTTCTCCCACAGGGTTGGTGACTCATCCCCAAGGAAGAGTCTGATCCCGTGTTCCACCTTTGACAAAGGTTGGTTGAATTGAATGTACATGTATTGCGCGTGCTTTATAGTAAACACCACAAACCCAGATGGTGTCTGAGTTTGTGATTTCTTTGTAGATTTGGTTCCTGGTCCCCCTCCAGGGCGTTTCTTGCCCTTAGTTGCACTGTTAAGCGCACCGCTTGCCGCGACGCTCGCCCATGTTGTATTATTTTTGTTATTAAAGTCGCCCATCTTTCCTGTGTGTGATTATCCAAATTTGCTGTTCGAATCAAATCATAGTAACTAAAGTGATTGTTACAAGAAAGACCCCATCTCATTAATTATATATCCATAAATTTATTCCTTTTAGAGAGTTTTTTATACTGAAAAGTATATAAATATTTTATTATTATTAATAAAATATATTCTAAACCTTATATAATTTTCTTAATCTCTTACTCTCCCAACAAGAGTTAATTAATAAGCTTAGTAGGACAACTTTGGTTTCCTTGGGCAGCCACAAAAATCTAAGCATACTGTGCCTGCCATATTATGGGTATTCTGGGTTTGCACCAAGAAACTAAATAGCCAGAATTACTAAAGCGTTGGATAGCAGCTACTTAATCCACATAAAGATATGACAAAATACTGTCTGGTGTGTCCAGTATTTAAGTGGCATAATGTTTCAATTGGTGTCATGGGTCCACTCAGTGTTGGAACTTGAGGAGTGAGTATCATTGTTGCTATTAACCATTTAACAAGATGGGTTGAAACAAAGCCTTGAGCCATGTGGATGCTTTCTATAACCATTAAATTTATCTTAGAACAAGTGGTATATTGGAATGGCTTCCTTCAACTAATACTTATTAACAGTGGAATCGGTTTCACTTCATTTGTCATACCCCCATTGATTAAACTAGTGTGCATCAAAGGATTAATTTCAGTCCCATATTTGACAGATAAAAATGGAATGTTTGAAAAAGTGAATGGCACCTTAGCGGCAACTTTATGGAAACTGGTCTTGGGTAATAAAACTGCTTGGGTATCTTATATGAGCTCAGTGACCTTTGCCTATAACATCAGTAAAACTTCAGTCACTATAGAAGTATTTGAGGTGGGTCAACCTTGGGAAAGGTAACCACATCAAGCATTTTTTAGCCAGTTCAGGTCTCAAATTTGTATTGAACAAAACCTGCATTAGGGTGGAAGAAGGAATTATCCTTCCAGGCTAAACACCCTTACTCTTCAGTCACTATAAAGACGCTCTTTAAGTTGATGTATGGACGCAAAACAGCATTACTAACTTTTTATTCATCACTGGAACCACCTTTTTGGTATGTCCTGAGCAATGTATAAATCAGCTAGTAAATTTATGATAAATTATTATTTAAAGCCTATGAAAAACGCTCCTAGGAAAGTAATTAAGGCTAGGAAGGCTAAATACTGAAAATGAGCTGCTATTGAAGGATTTGAAATTAGCAATAGGGTAGCCTATTGAAAAACTATAGATTGGATGCTAAATTAAGCTGGATGCTTATGCACAAGGTTATTTTATGTAAAAATTTCAAAATTGGAAAATGGTTGCCCATACAAAAATATTCAATGGTCATATAATTAGATTCACAATAAATTCTTTGAGAAATGGTATAAAATAAGAAAATAATAAACAAACAACATAATATCCCAAAACATGGAATATATATACTTGTTTTTAAACATAGGTTTTTATAACTATTGAGACTTTGGAGAGTCTGAGTGTTGGTTCTTTAAAACTTTCTGAGTTAGATAGAAGAGAATAAAACTTAACCAATAATTAGTTCATAGGTCTCTGAAGATAGTTACAACATGGCTAGATAGAGGCCTGAGGTTCTATGAGAGAATAATAGGGAATTTGAACAGGTTCAGAAGTCCCTTAAGGAATATATTATAAGTCCCTCTAGCAAAAGCAAAGTGCCGAGAGCCAGAAAGCAGAAGGGATTTCTGTTAGAGAGAACTTTACAAAGAACATAATTAAAAGCAAGAGTGTAAAAGTTATTTTATTGGGTAATTCATAGTACTTTAAATATTGCTTGGGAAATAAAGGATGGAATAAAGGGTATATGATATGATTGGCGCATACACTGTTAGAACTAGGAACAGGTAAGGATTTACTATCCTAGAGCTTTCAAAGGATGAATGGAAGTAGGTAATAAAGGTACTTTTTTGAAATCCTGGAAAGGAGCTGCTTGTGTTGCTTAGCTGCAGGATTTCAACAATTTAACAGTGTTATAATTTCAGCGGAATCGTTGAGTTATGCCAAAGGGTTTTTGTGCAGGGTCACCCACTGAGCAATAGAATGGATGATATGGAGATTATTGGTCCTTCACACACACGTAAGGTAATATAATAATAAACGGGAGCTATTGCTCTGATGAAACTTCTTTATTAATCTTAGATATTTTCAGTGGACGCTCTCTTCTCAGCTCTCTCTTACTAACAGCCCCCTCCTTGTAATCTTCTCGCCTTGCTGATATCTCAGTGACATCATCCAATACTGACTCTTTCGCTTAGACTATTCGTTCTGCCATATTCTCATTGGTTCTGGTAGAATTCATTATTTATTAAATTTATGATCGCCCTAGTTCAAGGCAATTCACTCAATATTCGTTGTACGTTGACATCTCATTATTTGTCATTTGTTGACATCACCTTATCATCCAATTTGGAGGTGATCCAATATACCTTTCCAACTCAATATCGCCTCATACTAAGGCGCTCAAATAATCATTACTCATAATCAGGCCCAGTAGATACAACCCATTCCACCATAACATCTTAGGGCTTATCATCCAGTCATATCAGAATTGTGACATTACCCCTCCTTTTGTCTGGTCAATAAGGCTCCTATTGCTTATATGACCGGAGGAACTTTGTGTGCACTCAGTTAATAATCTGACCACTTGCAGGGTCCTTGATAGTATAGGCATCCACACCAGTTTTATCAATTATTTTGAATGGCCCAATACAGATGCTGGCCAATTTGTGCTTCTACCCAAACCCATGTTGATCATGGAATAGAACCATGTCACCATCTTTGAACTAAGCTATCCCACTATGCCATACCTGATTGGTAGCCTGATCCTTAATTTTCTTAGCTAATCTGAAGGAGTACGCTTCAGTTTGCAGCTTAATTAGCTTATTTGTTAGGTTGGTCAAGTAGCAGTGAGGATCCAGTATGCTGGTATCTTCCACACAGGCATAGAGCAGGGAAGGTAGAGCTGGGTGCCACCCATATAATAACTGGAAGGTTTTCTTTCCCATTGCCAAGTGATAACTAAAGTTGTAAGCAAAGACAGCATTGGAAAGTAAGGTACTCCAATCAAAGGGTCTATCCATTACCAGTTTCCGGAGTATATTCACCAGTGTCCTATTGATGCGTTCAACCATACCATTTGATACTGGTTGATAAGGAGTCATTAGAACCCCGTGGATGACCATAAGTTCTTTAAGCTTGGGTAATATGTGGGAGGTGAAGTTGGTCTAATTATCGTTAAGGATGAACTGAGGACAGCTGTGTCGCTGGATTATACACTCTATCACAAACATAGCCACAGTGATTACCCCCAGATTTCGTATTGCTCATGCTCAATCCACCTGGTCAAGGGGTTGATCGCCACCAGATTATACTCAACTGGTTGCTCCAGTCAGCAGAGGACCCACCACATCAATAGAAACTGCATGCCAAGCAAAGTGAGGTTTCATTAACTAGTATGAAGTCTTTCAGCGGAATGGCTTCCACTTTGCACTGGTGGCAGCAGGGGATTGTTTTGAGCACGTCAAATTGCATGCTTTCCCAGTGGTATTTCAGTCTCAACATTTCCAGGGTCTTGCATACTCCACCATGTCAATCTGCTCAGTGTGCGCTCATATAAATATTTGGTCATATGAAAGGTACTGGGATATTCATGGTATAATACCCTATTCGCTTGTACAATTTACCATTCTTTATGAAAGTATTGGCCTTTATTCCATCCAATAACTTGATGACTTGAGGTGGTTCATCGTCATTATTTCTGCTGAGCATCTTGTCAAACACTATGTCACTTGGATCTGCGGTGATGTATACCATTGGCAATCTTGATAAGCAATCAGCATTCTGGTGTTTTGCACCAGGTCGGTGGAGGATTAAAATTCATAAGCCTACAGTTTGAGGGCCCATCAAGCTAGGTGCCCTTCTGACTCCCTGAGATTCTGCAAACATTGTAACAGAGCATGATCCATATGACCTTGAACTTCACTCCATGCAGATATATCCTAAATTGCTTATACGCGTATATCACCACTAAGCACGCTCC
>JAKSZP010004083.1:0-174036 GCA_022478985.1 Massospora cicadina | reverse complement strand
GGCAGAACTAGACCACCTGGAAATAAATACTCTGAGATCTGGCTATAGCCCTAATTGGGGACGCAAATGGGCAGAAATTTCAGCCCAACTTAACAATCTCATCTTTGAACACCTACACAGAATCAAAGTATTGAACAAAGGGAAGTTCATAAAGGAAGGTGAAGCCTGTTTGACATACTTTTTCCGCCAATTCCACTCCCGCGGAAACCAGCCCATGTGCACACAGGTCCGCAAGACCAATGGCACTGTGGCAACTGACCCTGAGGAGGTCAAGGTGGAATTACACCGCTATTACACCAAATTATATCGCAATATGCCAACAGATCCACAAAAATTAAAGAATTTATTTAAACTGCCAAGATACAAAGTACACCACCAAATTACAATATACTATCCCTTATCACATGGGAGGAGCTTTGGGAAACAATTCGCGGTGCACCACGTAGGAAATGCCCAGGGCCTGATGGGATACCCTACGAATTTTACAAAAAATATTTTCAATAAATCGCCCCCCTCCTATTGGCGTCAATGAACCAGAGTTTTGTGGAAACACGCCTATTACCAGGAGGACATGAATCCTACGTTATAACCTTGTATAAAAAGGGTGACAAGTTGGACCTGGCCAACTGGCGCCCAATTGCACTCTCCAACACTGACACAAAAATTCTAACAAAAATTCTAGCAGCTGGATTAGGCGCAATTGCATCCGACGCCCTATCACCCAACCAGGTTGGGTTTTATACCAGGGCTTTCAATCTGGAACGGCATACACCCTGTTGCAAACATTTGCCAATCCAAAGCAACTGGTGCCCTGGTCTTCTTGGATCAGGAAAAGGCGTATGACCGTGTTAGCTGGCCATACCTAAAAGAATGTCTACATGCCTTCAAACTCCCACCAAGATTCATAAAATGGGCGATGCTCCTAACAGAATCTGCAACCATGGCTGTATGCGGCCCTGGATTCCTAACAAACAAGATTAAACCACACAGAGGGCTCAAACAAGGGGATCCCCTCAGCCCACTGCTATACAATTTCAGCTTTGACCCGCTCCTCCGAGTAACTGACTCACGTCTCATGGGGATAACTGCACAAGGACAACCAACAGTCAAGATACTGGCCTTTGCAGATGACTGCGTAGCAGGTATAGCAAACAATGAAGATGCCCGACAGCTGGAACACACTCTAGAGGAGTATTCCAAGGTGATCAATGCATCGCTCAACAAAAGGAAGACAGAAATAATCCTCTTAGGCAAATACACAAACAATTGGGCCACAACATCAGAACCTCACAACAACACTCGAAGAAGAAACCCAATTATATTACCCTTTGCAACACCTCCCACCACCACTCCTGTCTGACACCTTGGAATCTGGCTAGAATCAGGGGATATGCTAATGAGACAATGGAAAGTAACCTGTTACAACGGGTATCCAAACGCGTCGCCTCCCTCAAGGGAAGAACCCCAGGACTAACAGGACGAATTACAGTTGCTAACTCGCTCATCCTCCCAATACTGTGGTACCAGGCCCATGCG
Organism: Massospora cicadina; assembly: GCA_022478985.1. Taxonomy (NCBI): domain Eukaryota; kingdom Fungi; phylum Entomophthoromycota; class Entomophthoromycetes; order Entomophthorales; family Entomophthoraceae; genus Massospora; species Massospora cicadina. Next base: position 172,500 of record JAKSZP010004083.1, on the reverse strand, counting down.
ATAGCCTTCTCACCTACCTTTATAACCTCAATTCGCGCGCTTATCCACGGCTGGCTGTGGCCTGGCTCTCACTCTCCTATACGGATGGAAACACTATTTGGCCCACGCTCAAGCGGAGGCATGGGATTAATAGATTTTGAGAGCCATGCCAATCACATCCTAGGCACCTGGATAAAGGAAATCCTTGCTCCAGACCTACCGCAACAACATTGGTCTAGAGCAGCAAGGACTAACTTTGCACAGGCGCTCAAATTAATCAACCCACATAGTCCACCCAGACTACTTTCATATCTTGCCAAGCACCCTACTGCAACGGGTCCACATGGAACCTCCCCTCATTTCAAACATATCCTCTGAACTATCCGCCGTATGGGATGGACCATAGAGAACATGGGTACTATACAGGGAAGGAGACGACCCAGCCCCCAATTCAAATTAAGAAACCCAGAAAGCCACCCCCATAGGGATATGCTTGCAACAACCCCAAGCATAGCTAGGATAGAATACCTAGATATGCTGGACATTCCCTATGATTTAACCACACAGAAAGCAATGTGGAAAATGACACACCACCCACTCCTACAACTAAGGATAAGAGCAAACGCCTGGCGCTGTTTGAGAAGGACCTATAGGACGGCGGACCGCTTTAACTCACTCCACAAAACATGTTCAGTATGTGGAGGGGAGGGTTCCCTACATCACCGCCTAGAAACATGCACCCCAACCAAAGCTATATGGCAGGAAGTCGCACGCCTGCTCAAGATTCAAAACGAACAGGAATTCTCGATATCAAAGAGTATCTTCGCGCTCCAGATTGAGTCACCAATCCCATCTACCTTCCGCTCCCTAATAATACCCATTGCAATGTGGACAATACACACAATTGCATTAGATGCGTTCAAGGGCACGGTCCCAACCATTCATGGGATTATTAACAGATTCCATGTCCACTTACTAGAGCAATTCCAAGCCTGGCTCTATTAATATATGAGACCAAGACAAAAAGCGCTCATAGAATCATGGTTCCCACTCTGGTTCCTCCACACAGACCCTTTCCTTCACACCTGCTCCATAGCAGGGAAACCCCCTCAGAGTAGTGCACCAACCCCCCATACCTGGCAGTCCCGCTGGCAACAGGGGTAACTTGAGTACCCTGGGGTGCCCAATTTTTATATTTCTTAGTTATTCTCTTAGTTTCACATATATTCGGTAATGTCTGTCCCCTGGTCAGCTCACCTCAGTTAAATAAAAAGATTGATGGGTGGTCCTTTGAAGGCTATAAGATTAATATTTTTTTAGCGTCAGCAAGCTTATATAGAAAAGTTCGTCACTTTTTAAGTATTTAGAACTTTGGCTCTTCTTACAAGAATGATTTATTACTAAGGCAGTTCATAATGTTAGGATGGTCAGTTTTGACTTGATATAATGGGACTCAACCCAAATCAAGAAGCAGTCCCATCTAAGCAAACTTTCAACTTGAAAAAAGATATAAGTATATGAAAAGTTTATTATTTAAAAAATAAAAGATATTTTTAATATTTTCAAAGAAAGATCAAGAAGAAGATAAAAGAAGGGAATAATTCAGGCTAAAGAGCTTGAAGCAGGCTAGAATATTGATTCCTGGTGTGATATTGGGCAGCCAGTAGACAAGGGCACATAATGGATAGTGTTAGGTAGCAGCTGGGAGAGGCTATTCTTGAATAAAGGTTAGTCATTGTATGTTTCTACAACAATGATAAGTTGTTGAAGTGGTGAGTAATTATAGTAATCAGTGAAGCACTGAGGAAATATATTTAAAATTTATCTGGTTCACATCATAACAATTTTGTAATAAAATTCTCAGTGCTTTAAAATCTCTAATGATGATTATTTCAGGCATTAGTCCAAAAATGCATCAATTTATAATTTTTTATAATATAATATAAATTGAAATCAGTGTTAATAAAAAATTTGAAAATTAAAGTCAAGGCTTCACCCAAACTAGGGCAAAGCTTGACATGCATCATTTTGCCAGAGAATTAAATAAATCAAACCAGACAACTTCAGTTCTGACTCTTGTTAACAATTAGTCTCATCAACCTATTTGAGCTATTTAATGAATCACAATAAGCAAAAATTGGCTTTCAATTGGTTCAGACTAAGTAGGAGGGGAATTAAGTCAGAACTTTAATTCATATAGTTTGGTTGATGGCCTAGATGAAACAGGCTGTTTTGCGTTACAGTGTTATTTTTTAATGCTAAATTAAGCTACACCCACGATTTTGGATGAAGGTGGAGGGAGAATTGTGCCACTCACAAAATTTTAGTAGGCTAACACTAGGGCAAGCAGAAGTGGAAAAGAGAGGAATGGAGCCCACGACCATGTTGAGGGTGGGACACTCTTCTTTGAGTGGTCCTACTGAAAAAAGAAGGGCAAATAGCCTGCCCATCCTCAACATGTGCCCAAAACTGATAATCAGTGGTGGATGTAATATATATATGGGGGAATCATAAGAGGAATATCATAGTTCCTGAGTGATGTTTTTTTTGTGAGGGGTGGCAAAGTGACTGGTCCTATTAGGATCACAAATGAGAGATTTCCTTAAAGCCATAAGTAGCCAACATTTTCAGGTTCCTGGTAGAATACTGCGTTGAGATGTGAGTAGGCAAACCTTCAAATTGGATTATGAGAAAGGAATCTGTGGGCAGCCAAGTGCGAGTAGTTGAGATAGGAGTACCCTTAAAACCAAGTGTTAAGGTTCCTGTAATAGTGGTATCAGCTTTGCTTATGAATATAAGGTCAGAATACTCATATAGGGGCAGAATATAATAAATCTGGCAGGCTATATAACTTCCAGGACCTCTTTGATAATTGCTGCATCTGCATATAGGAAGAGGGAGCTGTTGGAATTTCAGTTGACCACATTATCTAACCTATTGAGAAATTAATGAATTCACAATTAGTTACAATTGCATATCTCATCATTGGTTTCCAACTGGAAAATTATTGTCAGGAATCGTCCCTTATAGTATTGAGCACAAATTTAATGAGGAAATTATCAACTGATAATCAAATTATTGCAGAAACATTTTAATATCCCGTCAGCAGTTGCTTACTAAAGATATTATTGTCAGGATCATCCCTGACGATATTGAGTATGAATTTGATGAGGGAGCAATACCGAATAATTTAATTATTGGGAATCATTCAGAGTGAACAGATGGGGAGTTACTGGAAACTATCTAAGAACTCTAACTCTGGTGCAAATGGTAGGATCATCATCAGCCAACACAATTGGTTTCTGGTTCTTAAAACCAATAAATTGGTCGTTGAACGGCCAAGGATTACGCTACATAAGAAAATCAAGTCATTGATATCTGACGATATTGGGTGCCTAAAAATAGAGGGTCAAACTAGTATAAGAAAGCAAATAATGCCCAGCGGACAGCTGAAAAGTTGTGTCAATTTTTACTATAACCCCCCAAAAATATTCCCTAATGAAATTATACTCAAACTTGATAATAACTTAGTTTTTTACATTGGTTTTATAACATTACTTTTGGGATAAAAATGCAAGGATAAGATATTCTTAGGTTGTTGTTATCAAGTCTCCTCTTGGCTCTGTGAGGAGAGAATAGGGAAAGTGTTCCCTACCAGTACCAAAATATCTTCAAGATGAAGAAGCACCTGTTTAGCATTTGACTTTTTACTCAACATGGCTTTTGAGAAATTAACCTTAATAATAGTCTTCATACTTTGATTGCCCCAGTTTTTATTTTCAAACAATCAACACAAGTGTTCAAGAATCTGTACAGTTGAAATCATGGCGCAGAAGTGAGCAACCATCTAGCAGCCCAGATTTTAACAATTAATGCTCACTACAGGGGGTAGTTGTTTTGTCAAAAGCCAATTTAAACAACAATGTCTTATAAGGGATGAGCTTCAGAAGCTCTGGGTGGAATTACAGGTCATCAATCAGAATGTATTTAGCTTTGCATCTCAAGATGATGTCAATACCTTATAGAAGCGTGTAATCAAGGCGAAAGAGATACTCCAACAAATTGGAAATGTGAATAACGTCCTGTATGAAAAAGTTGCCTCTTTGAAGTAAAAAGAGGGTGAACTTAATAAGGAAGTTTTATTCCAAAAGACAAAACGTAGAGAGGTCTTAATATGTACCTTGCGGGGTCATGATGATATGGAGAAAAATGATGAAGCATATTGAGGAATTGGAAAATCACAAATGTGATTGTGCGCAATTTGAGGCAAACAAGGCTAATGGAAATGCATGTGAAAATCCAATTGGGAATACCTCTCTGCCCCAAAATATGCCCAAATCATTTGCTGGTGTGTCAGAAACGACTCCAGAAGCTACTCCTATGGCTACTCAGATTGTTGGGCAAGAATCTTCTACGAGTGGAGCATCCAAGGAATTTCAAAAATACGCTGAAGTTGCCCACTTTTCAATGGGATAATGCTCCAGAATTTTTCCACCTCTTTAAGATGACATGTTTGGATATGTGGACCATCAGAAAGTGGTGACCATAATGAACTTCCTTAGCACTGATTTCCAAAATCTGGTGCTACCCTACCTCAATGAGGACAACTGGTCATATGCTGAAACAAAAGCAGCGATTATGTTTGAGTTTTGAAGACCTAATCGGATGTCAAATTGCAAACAGGATTTCATGGGTATACAATTCTGCAAGGAAAAGCCACTGGCTAGTTTTGCCGACTGGTTTTACCAAGGATCCCAGACCTTGGCAGGGGCAAATGTGCTGACATACTTTGATGCATGCATAGCTATGCAGAAGGCACTTTGGCCCTACTGAGAACTGCTTCAGATTATGGTGGCGTCACTAGTAACTCAAACAATGACTTTGCAGACGATGGACCATCTAAAGATGATTTAAACCACGTTTGATGCTCCCAATCGCACTTTTAAATTAATCCAAGTGAAGGCTCAAAATATTGAAAAATTCACCGAAACATCTAAAGAATCTGAGAGTCAATTTGTGATAGGAAGTAAACCCAAATCTCAAAAACGAGCAGAAAAATTGTAAATCCACTGTTTCCAATGTGGGAAACCACCATGGTATTCCCCAGTGTCAGGAAAAAATAGCCAAAAGAACAGATAAATCTCGTTCAGACCAAAGAACCTGGTTTAGAATCAGAAAAAGGTCCAGCAGTCTAGACAGAAACGTTCTAGTACTGATGATAAACCTTTCACTTGATATAATGAATGATGAAATTGATATCATTGACCTATTTGTGGACGAGGACGCGCCTGATCCACTCCATCAGGTGTTTAACATGGATGCCAATGCGATAACTTGAGCCAAAGCAAAGGGATCAACCCTGAAATCATTATTGAGGTTGCTTAATTCTACACACATGACATTTAGTGGAGAAAATCAGATCTTCTGAGAGCCCTGAAGACTTAATTAAACAAAGTTGGATGTTGCAAACGTTTCTTTTTTTATCAATGCAATTAAGGAGTCATTCCCTGATTTATCAGCCCAAATAGTTGATACACTTGATTTACCAAATAAGGCCGCTATCAATTCAGTAAATACTTTATTGCAGTACTCATAGTTAACCTATGTCAATATTATAGTCAATAGGATAAGAGTACGAGCAATAATTGATAGTGGAGCGCTGATCAACATTATTTCCACCAAATTAGTGAATTTCAATAAGATCTCACCAGATCTGGGGCATCAAAAAGAGTATGGAATGGCTGGACCAGACATTACCATCTCATGTGGATTCTACAGTGTGCTACTACTTTGGTTTAAATTTCTGATGGTGTCAGCTCCCTCTATAGTGCTGGCCAATCCAAATTATGATATACTTATTGGGATGAAGTTCCTGAAAAAGTATGGGGTGAAATGCAATTTTAAAGAAAAACACTCTGAAGAATTGGGACAGACGTTGCCTTTGGTGTACCAGCGTAAGGGAGATATTCCGCTGACAAAAGAGTAATAATTCTGTCAACTTGATTTATAAAAGATAGGTGTTATACCCATTCACTATTGTAATGGACATGTATGTGCTGATACGCACCAAACGAATTGGGCAGTAAGAGCCATTTTACTGACCATACTAGGGACAGGCCTGCAGAAGCCAATCCCTGAACCTGACCACAATCCCTCGTTGTTGCCACATATTCCCACATCACTGCTCCCACGACGCTGCACATCAACAGCAGGGTCTGGGACCAGGAAAGGGCCGAGAATGACGCCAACGCCACACCAAGCTCACTGGTTGAGCTCATGATTCCAATCCAATTTTCTTAATAATTTTAATAAAATAATGTTTTCTTTTTTAGCAAGCAAGTGTTTCTTTATTCAATTTTTCCGTTTTTTGTAGAAGACACAAAAGCCCTTCAGGGCCATGACATCCTCCCCTAAATAGTGCTTTGCAAGTATGTAACAAGCTCCTATGCTAAGCTCTCTTGAGCACTGTCCAGCACATTGTTTGCAAAGATTCTGCATCCCACCGGATCACCATCCACACCATGCATAAGCCCAATGTCAATCCACGGATGCATTATGGGTTTGGAAAGTCGAATTTCCCCAGCTCTGACTTCCTCAAGTTTGAGGCTCTTTGGATTAGGGCCACGTTCAGATCAAACGACACCTGATCTGAAGCAATGTACTGTCAGGTGCCTCTTGATCCGTTACATCACCCCTGTAAAGACTGGAACTCCTGGACCTTCTCCAGGTACTGCGCGCAATCCTATTTCATCTGCCATGTCACCTCCTCCACTGGATAGCTTTTCCACTTCACTAGCAGTTGCTGCCAGCCCTCCACCCATCTTTCACCAATATCTGTTACACCTCGTATTCTGGAACATCCCCTTCCCTAGGGTTTAGTGGTCCCACTCAATCTGGACCTATTTCTTTAAACGCTTGTAGCTGGGAAGCATGAATCACTGATGGGCCCTAGAACCTATTGGAAAACTTAATTCAAAGGCGACCTGATTAATGGCTCAGACGATCTGGTATGGGCCCAAAAACTTCAGTCCCAGCTTATGACTCTTAACTGGGACAGCATAGTTCTTAGCCGCCACCAATACCCAATCCTCAGGCTCAAACGTTGGATCTAGCGCCCTTTGTCGATCTGCCTGCCACTTCTGCTGAGCCATCACCTGCTCCGAATTCCCCATAACTTCTTCCCAATATCTGACATGGTATGCGCCATCTCATCCGCCCCCTGACACACTCCGCCCATGTAACCCCCAATTGAATTGAGATTGAGACCATGATTCGCAAAAAATGGTGACATTTCCTTTGAGACTGAGAATAATTATTGTAATTGAACTGAGCCATCTGAACCCACAAAACCCAGTCATCCTGCCAATTGGACATGTAACACCAAAGATACTGCTCAAGTATCTGATTCACCCTCTCCGTTTGTTTATCAGATTGAGAATGGTATGCCGAGGACCAACCAGGCCTGATCTCCAAATTCACTAGCAAACTCGACTAGAATTTTAAAACAAATTGTGGACCACGGTCCAAAATGATTTCCTCAGGTAAGCCATGCTTGGAGAACACCTCATCAATGAAAATATCTCACTGCGTCCTTTGCCAAAAAACCCTGTACTTGGGAAAACTCAGCATATTTAGTTAGTATATCCATGATCACCATAACCACATCCTTCTCCTGCACCTTTTGGAGACCCGTTATGAAATTGACACTAATTGAGCTCCATGGGCCACATGGTATCGGTAGTGGATTTAACTTACCTGATGGCGGTTTCCTTGAGGGCTTTTCTTTTGCGCATACCAGACACTCCCTCACAAACTTTCCGACATCCTTATGCAGGCTCAACCACAAATACTCCCGTTGCACCAATTCTACCATCTTCTTTACTCCTGGGTGACCCACCAACGGATGATCATGAGAAGCCCAAATTACCTCACGTTGTAATGATGGGTTGGGCACCCATAAGCTAGAATTGTGGTATAGCACCCCACCCCTCTTCATGAAGGCCTCATGTCGCTCATGCAGCCATCCCTCCATCATCTCAGCTTTCAGTTGCCAGCCATTTTCCAATTTCTCTTGCTTCTGGTGGACTTCCTCCCCCAACTCACTTTCCCTATCCTCAATCATCAAAAATTGGTCCAGTCAGAACATGGTGGCTGTATTAAACTCCTCCAATTCCTCCTTCCCATACACAAAGCCCCCATCTTGACTCAACCAATATGCTAGGACATTTGACGATCCTGGCCTGTACTCCACCCGGAAGTCATAATGGACCAGCTCCACATGCCATCTTTGTCATGGTTGGATGACTTTATAGTAGGAACAGATGCTAAGACAAGGCTGGGCGACAGGAGGCCCAGAAGGTGAAGCTTCAGGCTCTTCCTGACCTGAAACACACCTTAGATCAACGCTGGGTGCAAGCCAAACATGCCCAGGTTGATACTAATGGTGTGCAAAACGCCCAGCCTCTGATCGCGGCCCAGGCACTAAAATGAACAACTTACGTTATAAACAAAGATGGTTTGATTCGCTTGGTTGGAGAGCAAGGGTTCGAGTCCCACTCTAGCTATGAAATTTTAAGCTTAGGTAAAATACGGCTTCAATCAATTACTCAAGTGAAGGCACTTTTGGTGTATTTTACTAAAATGGACAGAAGCATCTGTTTATTGGTGCATCAAGGCTTGGGCGCATTTCCGCAGAACCCAAATTTCCCCAGCACACTCTAAATATGTTTTGCGACCAATATTCCTTGTTGGTCGACTTTCTAAAATAAAAATACCCGTTTTTTTACGTTTTTACTTATGGTTCCTTGGGCTAACTTGGTGGCGGACCTCTTTGGGGAGGTCTCCAACTATGTGGGCCACTACCTTCTATCACAATTTACCAAAATACCAGGTGCTCCCTTAGGCCACCCAGGTCCCCTCCAGATCGAAGCACCCAAGACCCCTGACGCCAAGTTACATTTGATTATGGACTCCCCTTTGGGGTCCACTCAAGCCGTGATATTCCTGTCTTACCTAGTACTTTATGTTGCGCTTTACACCCTTGCCTGGGGTGCCTTCCTTCCCATTCTTCTAACGGCTAGTTTCCTAGCAATGTGAGTTTGCATCCCACATCACCTTGCTGGGAATGAGAGAGCTACAGACACTCTCTTGACAATCTTGCCGGCCGCCGGTTCATCTTCCTGGGCTCACAATAGTATTCTAATGCTTTGTGGTATATCTTAGATAACAAAAGGATGCCTGGCATAGATTAGGTGATTCTGCTATTCTACACAAGGCTGCCATCACTGCCAGCAGTTCCTTATCATATATTGAGTAATTCATTTCATCAAGGAGCATCTTATGGCTAAAGTAACACATGGGGTGTTCCAGCCCATCTTCCCCTTCCTGAAGCAATACTGCACCTACAGCATAATTAAAGGCGTCAGTTTCCACCACAAATGGTCTCCTGGGGTCCGGATGGGCCAGTAAAGGCGTGGTATAAGTAACATATCCTTAGTAACTCAAATGCCCGCTCCTCTTTTCTTCCCCAGCAAATGGGACATCCTGTGTTAGATGCGTGAGAGGTAAGGCCATTTGGGAAAGATTCTTCACAAAACATTGAAGGAAGTTCAATGTTCCCAAAAAACTCTGCACCCCCATCTGATCCATAGGGGTCTTCCATGCCTGCACTGCACGCAGTTTATCCGAACATACTCCCAATCCATTCTGGAAAACCACATTGCCTAAAAATGTTACCAAAATTCAATTATATTCACACTTGGTAGGTTTCAATCTCAGACCCATCTGGCCAATTGCCCCCAGAACTTCCCAGACATCTCAGACATGATCCTCTTGGGATTATGAAAATACTAAGATATCATCCATATAGGCATCACAGCATCAACATATCATTCCTCCAAGGACATAGACAATCATCCACTGGAACACCGCTGGAGCATTCCTAAGCCCAAACGGCATCACGCAATACTGATACACCCCCAGGTGACATTTAAACGCCGTGTATTGCTGATGTTCCAGTCTCACCAGTACTTGATTGAATGCATCTGCGAGGTCAAGCTTTGTAAAAATTGTGCATCCAGTAACCATTGGGAGAATATCCCTCAACAAAGGCATTGGATATGGATCAGGTTGAATGACCATGTTCAGAAGTCAGAAATCCATACATGGGCTTAATTCGCCACTCGCTTTTGGCACCATTAATACTGGTAACACAACTGGTGACATAGAGGGCTCAATTAAAATTTTGTCTAACATAGATTTCACATGGCCCTCCAATGCTTCTTTAGCTCATTTGTTAAGAGGGTACACCGGACTTCCTATGGGAAGCTCTGACCCCTCCTTGAACTGGAATGAAAATGCAAAAGAACCTGTAGGAGAAAAAGGCGAGTTCCTAATATGACCAAAAACACAAACAAAATCGCTATATTTAGCTGGTAACTCTACCTCCTGCCTTCCACCTAAATTCCTGAATCCACCCAGAACATCGCTCCCTACTTCCATTTCATCTGGGGCCCCATCTGCGGGGTCAATGATCATCTTCTGTGGCAAGTCAACCTGGGGCTGGAAGTGATGTCACCATCGCATCCCCAATACCACAGGATCGGCCAGATTTCTGATTGCACAAAACCCCTCTCTTAAACAGAACTGGTTCTGCTGAACAAGTACTTAAGGCACCAAATGCCATGAGGGAGCTTTCATTGATACATCAGCGAACACCACCTCAGAACCCCTCTTCATTTCCAACTTCAAACGTTCTTCCAAGGCGAATTAAACATAGTTTTCCTCAGCCCCTGTATCCACCAGGGCCAACACCTTCTCCGTCCAACTTTGCGAATATAACTCCACTGGAATGAATAACTGAGGATAAAGCGAAGAAGTAGATTTAATATTTATAGGCATTCTCAGATCAAAAATTTGCAGGTAAGACAGGTCTAGAGCTATAACTCTTCCCAGGTCCCTGACTACCTGTTCTTCCCATCTCCTCACCGCTTACCTGGCGGGACCCTCCCTGGATATTTCTGAAATTCCTGGGTGATCCCTGCCAACCTCTTCGATCTCTGCTAGCCACTGCGGGTAACTGGCCCCTTCTTGGAGACATAGAATCTTCCCACCAGTTTTGTGCCAAGGTAAATTATTTTTTCACCTGTACCACCAACGCAACTTCTTCTGCCAATGTACTCTGAACTTTAGCAGCCGCCATGGCGGCTAACATATCCGCTTACAGCCCCTGTCAAAACATTCGCAATGATTGTGAATCTGAAACTCATGCTGCTTTCACCAATGGTCAGAAAATCCGCCCATATTCTCTAACTGACCCTCGCCCCTGACACACTTTCAGCAAAGCTGACCACGCCTCATCCTGCGCCTCATCCGGATATGCAGCCCAGTCAATCCAATTGACACACACATCCATGGATCCTGGGAGGTGACCTTGGTCCTCAATCAACTCATGAACCCACCTGGCCAGATTGGGGGTAGCGCTTCCACAATTTGTGCAATATGCAGCAAGAAAGGGGTCTCCCCTCCTGTTGCTTAAGCCAACTGCGCCTGAAAATGAATCTGCAACACCACTTGGTGGAGCTTCTCAAAAGCTTCCATGGGCAAAGCAGCCCGACCTTTTGGAGATGTAGATCCTCCATGGCTCTCCTCCATCTTCATAGAACTCACACCACACACTCAAACCACTTTTCTTATTATAAAAGTTATTGAGAAACTCACCATCACCACCATCAACATATGGTGATACCATTCCTCCCCTCCTGGATCCACCACCTCTTCTCGAGGGCCCCAAAAAACTGACAAAAAAAAGTATTTGAGTTGCGTCTAATGTAACTGGCAGGTTCACGCCAATATGCAATGAATGAATTGGGCAGTAAGAGCCATGTTACTGACCATACTAGGAACAGTCCTTCAGAAGCTCATGCTCAAACCTGACCACAATCCCTCGTCGTTGCCACATATTCTTACACCACTGTTCTCATAACGCTGCACATCAACAGTAGGGTCTAAGATCAGGAAAGGGCTGAGAATGATGCCAACGCCACACCAAGCTCACTGATTGAGCTCATGATTCTGATCTGACTTCCTTAATAATTTTAATAAATTAATATTTTCTTTTTAGCAAGCAAGTGTTTCTTTATTCAATTTTTCCGTTTTTTGTAGAAGACGCAGCTGCCCTTCAGGGCTACAACATCCTCCCCTAAATAGTGCTTTGCATGTATGGAATATACTCCTCCTATGCTAAGCTCTCTTGAGCACCATCCAGCACATCGTTTGCAAAGATTCTGCATCTGACCAGATCACCATCCATGCCATGTGTAAGCCTGACGTCATTCCGTGGATGCATTCCAGGTTTGGGATGTCAAATTTCCCCAGCTCCGACTTCCTCATGTTTGAGGCTCTTTGGCTTAGGGCCACATTTGGATCAAACGCCACCCAATCTGAAGCAATGTACAGATCAGGTGCCTCCTGATCCATTACAGCTATAAATTAGTCAGACAAAAAGGAAAGCAATGCCAATGGAAATTTGGAAAATTGCAGAATTTATTTTAATGACAAATGCAACAAAAACTATTCTGATGGGAGCCCAAATCATGGTTAGCACTGGATTAATGATGGAACTCCCTGAACAGCTATATGGTGAAATTTTTAATCCATGGGAAAAATCGAGGATTGAACTGTGGGTGGCGCCAGGGATCTTAATGCCAGGTCATAGAGAGATATGAGTACTTTTAGCCAATCTGATAAGAAGCAGATGAAAATTAAAAATAATCAGATCATTGTGTTTCTACATTTGCTCCTGATGGCGGAACTTAGTGCCTTTCATGAATTAGGATCATTTTCTGAAATGGGATTACTGGCAGAAACTTCCAAAAGCATCAAGATATAATTGGATCAGGAGCAGCTAGCTGATCTGACTGAGAGTCAGCAAGAGGATGTGCTCAGATTATTCAAAAAATATTGGGAGATATTCGCTTAAAACAATCATGAATTAGGATGTGAAGGAAGCTTACTCCACAATGTTGATCTTGGGGAATATCTAACAATTTGGATGAGACCAGTTTGAAGGTCAAGAGTGGTGGAAGCAGAGGTCATTGATGAGATTAGCAAGTTAGTGGAACATGGGTTACTCGATCCATCATTAAGTCCATGGACTTTTCCAATCCTTTTGTAAAAAAGAAGGATGTATCAAATTAAGTAAGTGATTGACTAAATCCAACTAAATAAGAGCACTAAGAAAGAATCCTATCTGCTGCCTCAAATTTACGATGCACTTGATTGACTGGGGGAGGCAAAAGATTATTTGGCTATAGACCTGATTTTGGGCTATTGGAAAATCAATTTCTAAAAAGAAGATCAGGAAAAATGTGCAATAATTATCGCACAAGAACTATATCAACTAACCAGAATGCCTCCAAGATTTATGCAACGCACTGGTGACTTCCAGCATGCTATGGATTCAATACTCAGCGACTTGAAGCTATCCTGCATGCTAGTATGCTTAGACGATATCTTCATCTTCAGCAGGACCTTCACAGATCACTTAAAGCATCTGGAGGTAGTTTTTAAGCGGTTGACAATGGTGAATCTTAAATTAAGCAGATAAAATGCCATTTTTTCAAAAAGATCGCGAATACTTAAAATTTGCTTTAAACTCTAATGGATTACAACCACATCCCATGAGAATAAAAGCTATTTAATTGATGTTGATCCTGAAAACTGTTCAAGTTATTTAAGTCTCTTTGGGGATGGTCAGGTACTTTTTCCAATTAATAAAATACTTTGCTGGAATCACCAAGCCTTTATTCCACCTAATCAAAGATCCAAAAAAAATTATGTGGAACAATGAGGCACAGAAGTCATTTGATAAGCTCCAAAAATATCTCATGAGCAGCCCAGTGTTAAAATACCCAAGTATTAATTGGTAATTTATAATCCAAGTGGATGCCTCCTTAATGGCAATTGGAGCCATCCTAAGTCATTTGGATGCCAATAGGGATGAACATCCAGTAGCTTACATGAGCAGAACCCTCTTGCCAGCTGAAAGGAATTATATTATGACAGAGCGAGAGTGCTTGGCGGTAATCCATTCCTGTAAACAATCTTGAGTCTACATAAATGGGACACTTTTTGATGTCATAACTGACCACTCGTCCTTGCGCTGGCTTCATAATTTGAAGGAACAAGAGGGCCAATTGGCACGCTGAGCTTTAAAGCTGCAAGAATATGATTTAAAATTATTACAGGGCTGGAGCGGTAAATCAGAATGCTGTCAGATTGTCTCAATTGCCAATTGTTCATATAATTTGTCATCATACTGATGCGCTATTTCAGCATATGATCAAAGGAAATATTGGGGATGAACCCCAGAAATTTGGAATGCACTATGAAAGGCAATGGGAAATACCAAATTTAAGAACAATCAATTATACAAAAGAGTTGAAGGAAAACGAGTTTTATTTCCTAAACCATTGAATTGAGCAGAAATCATTTGAGCTACACATAATGTTGTTGGCCATGGTGGCATAAAGATGAACAGTATATCATATTTGCCAGTATTATTACTGGAAATTAATCAAGTACAATGTTATGGATTACTCATCCTGTTGTGTGGAGTTTAAGCTTCACAAGCCACACAATAACACTGTAAGGTACCAGAAATACGCCTGGCTTTTGTGTGTTATACAGTGCCCATAAACGTTATGGGACCATTGAGTGTCAGCACAGGAGGTTTAAAGTATATAATTGTCACAATAGACCATCTAGCCCAATGGGTCGAAACAAAAGCCCTCAGTAGAGTGGATGCAATGAGTATGGCGAAGTTTATACTTGACCAAGTGATCTATTGGCATGGATGCCCCCAAAATATCCTCAGTGACAACAGGACCAATTTTACTTTATAATTGATTCCCAGGCTTTAAAATAATGGGAATACGAGGTGTTGTATCTTTCCTCTATTGTCCATAAATGAACGTAATGGTGGAAAGAGTGAACGCAACTCTAGCCTCAACATTACAAAAAATGGTTTCAGGAAAACTTCCGCTTGGGGAGCAGATCTGAGTTCAGTCACATTTGCTTATAATATAAGTTACCACTCAGTGACAGAGAAAATGCTGCTCAAACTATTATATATGGGCAGAAAGCCTCATTGCCACCAATATTGTATTCAGCAGTAGATCCATCTTTGGGGATGAGTGCCAAACAATATCTATATCAACTGGCCAATATCCTGATTGAATTACAATCTCAGGAATTCAAAAAGACAATGAAAAGAAGAATCAACATAAAGGAAGCGGATGACCAGAATTGGCCTACATTAAAAGAATACTGTGTGGGCGATAGAATAGCCTATTACAATACTTTGGGTTTGGGAGGAAAATTTTTTTTGGACGCCCTATGGATGGGACCGTTTGAAATTATTTCCAAGTCAGCAAATGATGTCTATATGATTAAGAATATTGAAGATGGTCACATAGTTAATAGAGTCCACATGAATTACTTAAAGATTTAGACTTAAGGGAAAAATAATAACGATATATAAGGAAAAAAGAGGATAAAAAGATAAAAAGATAAAAAATAAAAAGATGCATAAAAAATTTAAAAACTAAAAAAATATAAAAAAACGAGTTTTATATATGTGGTGATGCATCTAGCAATAATCCCACTTATCAAGCATGGAGGAAGGGAAAGACAATAATGGGCATGAGTCCCAAGCTTTGGCAGAATCAGGACGGGCTGAAACTAGACCTGCCAGAATAGTCCCTTTTAACTAGTGTTGAAACCCGTCCTGGGGTTAGTACAGGTTGACTAAGGAGTTACTGAAACCCGTCCTGGGGTTGATACAGGTTATTGGCAAGATGCCATTGGGACCCATCCTGAGGTTTGTAAAGGTGGGCCAGTTCATCTTTAAGTAATGATGCGGAGATGGGACTGCCGCAGCATGATATTTTAGAACCGTTCTCAATAAGAGGCAGCAGTGGGTAGCAACCAAGGACAAGAAGTCGTCAATCTGAGCAGAGCATATGGGCGTTGAGTGCAGACAGAGCTGAACTCCACTGAGGTCATAGATATATGATATTCAAATATGAGCACAAGATGAGGTGGCTGCCATCCTGAGGGTTCTATCTTCCACTGTATAGTCTGGTCAAGAGGGGGGATATGTAGGAATTTTAGTTGTCCACATTATCCAACCTATTGACCAATAAAGAATTTGTTGATTGGTTACAACCATATATCTTGGCAACAGTCACCAACTAGAGAAATTATCATTGGGAATCATCCCCAATAATAAAGAGCATGAATTCAATGAGGAAATTAACAACCAATAGTCAAATTATTATGGGGAATTATTTAATATCTTGGCAGCAGTTGCCAACTAAAGATATTCATGTTGAGATCATCCCTGATGATATTAGGTATGAATTTGATGAGGGAGCAACACCCAATTATCGTTTATTGGGAATTATTTAGATTGAACAGGTGAGGAATCACTGGAAACTACCTAAGTGTTCTAACTCTGGTGGTAAATGGTAGGATCATCATCAGCCAACACAATTGGTTTCTGGTTCCTAAAAACAATAAATTGGTCGCTGAACAGCCAAAGATTACGCTACCTAAGAAAATCAAGTCATTGATATCTGACAATATTGGGTGTCTAAAAATAGAGGGTCAAACTAGTATAGGAAATCAAATAATGCCCAGCGGACAGCTGAAAAGTTGTGTGTCAATTTTTACTATAAACCCCCCGAAAAATATTCCCTAGAAATTAGATTCAAACTTGATAATAACTTACTCGTTCTACATTGGTTTTATAACATTACTCTTGGGATAAAAATGCAAGGATCAAATATCCTTAGGCTGTTATCAAGTCACCGCTTGGCTCTGTGAGGAGAGAATAGGGAAAGTGTTCCCTACCAGTACCAAAATATCTTCAAGATGAAGAAGCACCTGTCTAGCATTTAAATTTTCACTCAATGTGGCTTTTGGGCAATCAACCATAAAAAATAGTCTTCAGACTATTATTACTTATTTATTCAAGACAAGCGATTAGGGGACGGACATTACTGAAATAGAGAAAAAAAGTATCAATATGAAACCTGAGCAGGGTCAACTCTGTCTTAGAAAGTTTTTTTCACCTCTGAATTTTGACTCGGATTTTTCTGGTTACATCATGGGTAAGGTTTTTGTGTTATTATACCTACTAACCGCCAATAGCTTCCTTCAGCTGGCACCCAGATCAATGTGCAAAGGGTGGGAATCAAACCTGCAACCTTCAGGTTGGTAGCCATACGCCCTACTGACTTGCCTTCCACCCCCTGACTATTATTAGATTTAGATTTATTTGAGGTACGCCAACCAGGGGATGGACAGTACCAAACACAACATTCAAAGTGACAAAATAAAACTACTAACCAGGTGGGAAGCAGAAACTGCTAACCCACCATGGCTGAGGGTGAGGAGGATCAGGGGGTTGGCTTTCAGAAAGACCCACCTCGATCAAGGGATGTTGGTTACAGTACTGGATCAGAGCAGAGAGCCAGGGCGTTGGGGCATTCACATAGTGGGGGTTGAGGTCAGCATATTAGGAGTTTTCCTCTTCTGCATCAAGATAATGATGGGAAAGTGTTTCAACAAAAGCTGCGAGGAGAACTTCAGCTTCTTTGCGGGCTTCAGGAAGTTGGGTGAAAAGGGAGATACTGTGGCGGGTGATTTTAACTGAGGGTTTGAATGAAGCAATCGTTGTGACATTCATAACAGCAACATTAGCATCATCAAATAGTTTTGAGATGTCACTGCAGGGAGATTCAGGGAAGTCAGGGGGGAAGAAGAGGGTGGGCAGGCCATGCTGGAGCTGAGCCACTGACTGGGCCACCATGGTGCATAAGTTTTGGGCAATGAGGAGAGGCCACCGCAGCTAAGGCGAGCTGGTGATCACTTTAAAAGGGGGCTGTATTGGGCAGAGGAGCGAAACCCTGACTTTTATTACTTCCATTTATATTTTTAAACAATCAATGCAAGTGTTCAAGAATCTGTGCAGTTGAATTCAGGGTTCAGAAGCGAGCAACCATCTAACGGCCCAGTTTAAAAGGTGCCATACTTAACTTGAAGGCTGAATCACATGTTGCTCCAGGGGGCACCAGGGGGCTTTGTGGCACCACCTGGGAATGTGTGAGGTGTTGTGATAGGCCCTTATACGGAACAATTTGATTAAAGGAGTTAAGGCTAGCCAAGCAGACCAGGCATGCTTTGGCAGTGGCCAATATATAATAGGAGGCAGCACACCACCAAAAATTCAGGATCCACAAGAATCAAATTCAACAATATGAAAGATACTGTGATGGTAAGTGTTTTTATGTTTTATTTTAAAGTAATTTTATCAAATTTCAGCTCAAAAGCGTCAAAGCGAAGTTGTATGTATGTATGAGACACATCTTCTTAACACAGGACCAAAATATAACAAAAGTTGGCATGAATATATACTAAAATGGATAACCCACATTAGCAAGTTAAAGAAATAATATCAGTATAGGTAAATATTTATAGTGTTTAATTGATCTGCGTCATTTCAATGAGAATAAGTATATGACTATGGCTTAGCAGTTTGTTATTATTTAGTTGATTTAATAATTCTAATAGTTTTGCAAGTGGTTTGGTGGTTATTCAAGTAATTTGATAAGCTCAATAATTTTAACTCTTTGGATGGTGATTTGGTCAATTCAATAAGTTCATTGTTGAATAGATAGGCCTAAGGGTTTAATCCTGAACTAAGTAATCATTCCCCTCTAATGGCGGGATTAAAATATAATATAAAAATGATCAGTTCTGATGTTAGGGTTAAACCTTAATTTAAAAGATCAATTCTCTCTACTTTGAAAATATTTTAGGATGCCTTCTAATACCAAGGAGAATGGGTCAGATAAAGATCTTGTCTCATTAGTTCCAGGCATTTTGGCCTAAAGAGTTGGTTTTCATCCCTATCTATATATTGTTCTCTTGGAATAAAGTGATATAAATGTTTTTATGCAATGTTTTTTTTCTTGTTATGATCTAAGGATATTCAACAATTAAGAAGTTTTTCCCCTTTAGATGTATAGTAAGTTTTAATAGAAAGTCCTTACGCCAGGGTCTTTGGTTGCCTTGAACCTTTTCTTAGATCGTTGGATTTTATCTCTCATCATGAATAATTTTTGGTACTCCCTGCCAATTCCCATTAGTCTCCAGTATCCCTCGTCAACCGCAATGAACTATAGCAACTCAGCATCAGATACCTCTCATAGTGCCAACCCCCGCCTCTGTATGCAAACAATTAATGCGCATGTAAGAGAAGCCGTTAAAAAATGTAATCTTCAGCTATCAGCGTCTATGGAAGTGGAACACCACCTGTAGCGCGAGTTCCCTTTATGCACTACTTGCACACATTATTGCAGGCCAGTCCAACTCTATCTACCATAAATAGCGACTATGAGGTTGATTACTCAATCATTTAGTATAGAAAATCTACGTTAAAGATCTACAGACTTTTACTATATAAAAATAGGGAGTAAGAAGTAATTTATTAATAAAAAGGACAGTACTATATAAAGTATCAGGGGGAGAATAAAAAATGTGATGAATGATAGGCGCATACCACTTGTGAGGATGGGAGTAGATTTAAGAATATAAATGGTTATGGCATAGGCCAAGTTTAGAGTTAAAGTATTTCAGGATTTATCAGTGAGGATTAAAATGAGCTCAATAATGGTAGCACAGTTAAGTGGCTCCCATTATATATAATTAGAAGGCCAATAGAGAGTAAGATATAATGGAAGTATAAGGTAGTTGATGAGGCGACTAGAGGATTTAAACACTAAATATAATCTCAGTCTTAATATAAAGAATAATATTAAGTCATCTCAGGCATTCTTCCCTTTCACATTTCTAGTGGAGCACTAACGGGGCAATTTATACAAAATTCATTAGTTTGTAAACTAAGCATTAATATGGAAAATTTCTTAAAGCTTATAAATATAGGATTGATAGTTATTTTAAGAGTTAAGTCTGATAAAAATTGCTTGATAAATTATAATAATTAAATTTGGCTTAATCCTGGTTAACCATCAAATAATAGGTATAAATCGATGTCAATAGCAATAAAAATTAAATTGCAATCAATTAGAGTGATAATTAAATCATAACCCTAAAGTTAGGCTTCACGAGAGCAGTTCTCAACACCACCCCTTCCACTGGCCGCTATCAATTATAAGTCTCAGACCCCTCAGATTTCCTGCAACTTCATCATCATAAGAACCTTTATCTTTGGTGGATAAGCTTTGAAGACAAGCTTTTTTTTTAGTACTAGATGGTGAAGACAAGCTCTTTTTCTCTCAATTTGATGATTGTTCTATGCTCTACTGCACCTCTCACCATTAATCGGCTGGAGTAGGCTTTCCTGAGCACTAATTGTACTCAATCATTTAAATATTATTTAACTGAGGCATGCTGGCCAGGGACCAGACATTACTGGAGCTCGAAGAGCTAAAAAAATGAACAAACAGACCTACCCAAACAGAGTGATAAACCGTCCAAAAGGAGCAGTTGAAACACAACTGAACGAGAATACAAAGTCCAGGTGGGACAGTGATGAGTCGCTCATCCCACCATGGTGGAAGGGGAGGGGGGATCAGGTGGCTTATCCTCAGAATCAGATTCCATATCAGAGGAAAGTGTGCAGGCCAAGGTGGAGAGCAATGATGTGGAGTGATCAGCGACATGGGGAGTGAGTTAGCTGATGGCTGGCTGGTTGTCAAACTTACCTACATCAAAAATTGCACCTAGGTATTTGGAAAGGCAATCTTCTTCATGAAGACGGATGGAAGGAAGCTGGGATAATAAAGCTGTGGTGGCATGGGTGGTTTGTGTCTTAGCCTGCAAAGTGATAGCAAATTTCTTGATGGCGTCATTTGCTTGTTTGTGGAGGTTTAAGATGACAATTCTTATCTTCAAGGCTAAGGTCGGAGCAATAATGGGACGAGGGAGACCCTTGGCAAGTATTGCCTCTGATAAAAAAGTCATCTCACAGATTTCAGTGTTAACTGGGATTTCAGCTGCAGAAACAGCGGTCTGGTGGTCAGAGCAGAACACAGCGGCATTTGGTGGGGGCATAAAAATGACAAGGGATTTGATTGGGGTGTTGTACCTGTATAAATTTTTCAATATGGGTATTCAAGTCTTCAAATACATTGCCCATTTCATCAGTTTCATTCAATGAAGTCCGTGAAATCAAGTCATATTGTAAATCGGGGTTGGTGAATTTATGAGCTGTGGCTGTCAATTTGAGGAATAATTTGGGATCAAACCATTATCTAAGCTGTCTCCTGATTGGTTGAAGCGCATGTGGCACTTAACTGAGGAGGGGCCTAATTGGCAGCAGAAAGCGCTGCATCCGCTGCAGGTTTTGGGGGAGGGGGAAAGTATTGTACCCCATGCCAGAAAGGCAGTGGAGTGTATGGCATATTGGGGGCTAGATGGATGCAACACAGGTCTGGCAGATGCAGCAAGATAGGGGCATCTACTCTTCAAGTGATCCAACTTGAAGAAGGATGAACAGATAGTCTTCCCACCCTCAACATGGGCCCATAATGAATAGTTGGGGGCAGAGGGAATGACAGTGTGAGGGGTAATTGACAAAGCAATTTTGATGTAATTTGGGCTAATTGTAGAGAATGCCCAAGGCCCAGCGAGATGAGCGGCCCCATTGGGGACCAAAACTGAAGGATGGTGTTGGAGCTATATGTGGCCAAGCCTTCCATCAGCTCCTGATGGAGCACCGTAGAGGGAAGGTGAGTGGAAACTCACAAACTGAACCACCATAGTGGTGTTGGTGGGGAGCTGGGTGCGCGTTGTGGGGATAGGGGTTCCCTGGAAAACCAGGGGAACAGTGCTCGCAGTGGCAGCATCAGCTTCACAAGTGAAGCCTAGATCAAAATACCCCTTATATGGGTGGAAATCTATAAACCTGGCTGGCAGCATCACCGCCTGGGACAATTTGATAATGGCTTTTTCAGCATAAAGGAAATGATTTCCTTATTTGACCTGAAGGCTGAAATGCAGCTGGGATGAGGGGAGAATGAGTGGGCTGCAAGGCACTGCCTGGGCACAAGCCAGGTGGATGGCGAGATCCTTGGGCGGAATAACTGACCTGATGTATTATTTGGATTGGACGAGAAAGTCTGAATGTGTTTCCCTCCAGACGGAAGATGCTGGGTGGAATTTCGCCGCTGCCCCACATGGGAGCAGCTGTTGGAGAATCTGAGGTCATCAGGGGAGCAAATGAAGAGGTCAGTGTAGGGATAGTTAGGCTTTTTTTAATTTCTTTAAAATAGCTTGAAAGCTACTCTGAGCAGAAAAAAAACCATGCACTAAATCATTTAACCAACTTTAAACCATATAGTGCAGGTGACAGAAAATCCACCACCAAGAGCTACTCCAGCGTCTTCACCTATCCAAAATCTTGAATACTCATCCTATTGATTTTTTCAACTTTGCTTTTTAATTCTAGTGGAGAGAATTGTAGTAAAAGTGTAAACTCAGCTTACTGAACAACATGTAAACTCAATTTACTCGCCATAATGAAGAAAAGATCATATATGCTCATTCTGAGCTCTCCACCCACTTTACTGATCTGGAATTTGTTCTTAACGATTAGTTTGAGATTACCTCAAAAAATATAAAATCTCATATTGACATTCTAAGAGAGTCTGTGGAGGATCAAATTTGCTGAATAAAAATTTTTATTAGACATCTAAAACACTGGATAGTATTCTCTTTTCTGGTCCTCTAGGGATGCCAGGTGAGCCTAGGCCTCCAGGAAGCCCTGGAATACCTGGATACCCAGAACTCCTTGAATGCCTGGATACCCTGGTAGACCTGGTGCACCTGCACGCCCTAGTACTCGAGTCAGATCTGGTCCCATGGTCCCCCTGGCCTCCAGGGCCCAATAATAGTTAGAGGATTCTGGAAAATAGACTCAATTCCTTGTTGTGGCAGGTGCAACTTCTAGAAACACAGTTATGACGCGTTGCTGAGGGGATAAAATCATCTGATGGGGTGCCTTTAAATGAAGAAGTCTTTTTATCAGCACATCATGACAAGTTGGAGCCTTGGCAGCTTTACATGTCTCTGTAAAAGGTTGTAAAAAAGTTTATTATTATTAGAAGGCGTCAACTTGAGCTTATAAGGACACCTCTAGTATAAACAAATGAAGTTAATTACTCCATAACTTTGCTTCCGTAAATGTATTTTATTCTGCACTAGTAAATTGTCCTTGTTAATGACAATTTGAATGAATTTCACCGTCAAGTAGATGCCATTCAACCACATAAATATCTCATTGATACTGAATCCTTTCAGACTAATGTGTAGCTCTATGTCCATCCTAGTAATTAACCCACCAACACTTCCAGGAACTCCTTTTTTCTTTTTTTAGACAGATATGTCCTAAGTTAAGAAAGTTTTTTATTTGTACTGTTATTAGAATTCTTTGGAAATGGCTACTGACTATCAAAAAAATAAGCATCCAGCTTCTTTCCTCAGCCAAGTCTCCAAGGATATTATGGTCCCACACTTAAAGAATTATTACACTTGGGATAATGCTAAGACCGCTCTACTCAGAGAGTTTGGGAGTGAATTAATCTTGGCAATCAAAAGTCAGGATTTCCTGAAAGATTAGCCTCGATTGAGGAGAATCTTCATAAAGTTCACCCAAAGGTTCTATCTTGATGCTCAAACTTTAGTTGCATTAAATGAACTCACCCTAGATGATTCCATCACTTCTGTTTTATCAGCGTTTCTAAAATATACTTAGAAATAAAATTTTACCTTAAGCTGGTTAACAAAACCTTACCTTGCTGCTGCATATTAAGTAAGCTCTTGTGGAGATTCCTCCCAATCTCTAAATACTGATGGGCCTTCTTGTTCATCCTAAAGCTTAGACTCATTTTCTAGCTGTGATGCCTCCCAAATATTCTACCCTGATCAAGTATTGTTCTATTGCAAGAATACTAATCACATTGTGGATAGATGTTTCCATTGTCATTGGAATGATGCATCAAAAAGATTAGTCAGCTTAGAGCAAGAGGCTTTCTCTACTGACAAATCCCAAGCGCCTCAAATTTCCAGTTTCATGCCTGTTAAATATGAATTTTTGTAATAGCCCTATTGAAGTCAATGTATCCCCTTTTATTCAAGGCAATAAAGACCTAAATCTATTTTATTCTCATATTGAATAATTATAAAGCAATCCTTATAATAAGTTTCATTAACAGTAGCCAAACTTTAACTAAAAACTTTTTAACAAAGTTAGAATCCCCAAAGTTATCCATAAAAAAAACCTCAGCTAACCTCACTGCAAGTACCTTCTAGATACTTCAACAGTTAATTACTAGTTTTGATCTTCTGTAGTATGAGTATAAATGTTAGTCCATAAAAGTTAAAGTTTTGACCATAGTTGACATGAGACCCCAAGTTAACATTATGTATTTATGACTTATTAAAAAAGCTCCTGATTTGATCCACTAGGATAAAAATGGAACAGCGGGAGCTCATCCCATTAAAGCTATTAGAGCATACTCAGCTTTTCCTTTTATATTTAAAAAGCTCTTAAAAACTGTCCTAGTATAGCATTATAAAAAGTAGTTATAAATTGCCCATTGGATTCCAACTAATGGGATAATTTGTTTATATATTAAATTACAAGGAACAATATTACTCTCTTCTGGGATATTGCATACCACTGCTATTCAATCTCACATCTAAAAATAAAGGGCCCCCTAAGAAGCGGTCATGCCTTAAAAAGTATATTACATCTATCTGTCAGATAGAATATAAATTCTAGGGACTTGGAAAAAAATGCCCCAACATTGCTGATCCCAAGGATGAATTATTACTCAACGACCCAATTCCATTAATATAACTCCACATTTACAAGTTGTAAAGGACTTCCAAGTTATAATTCAAATTTTCTGTACTCATGTTTTAAAAATATATGTACATCACAATCCTCTTTTGTTGGGAAACTTTGACCTTCTTTGTGATCCAGACCTACTTATGAAATTTATCTCTGTTTCATTGGCTATTTAACCAATCAGACCTTCAAATCCCACGGTATTGGTCATCGCCTATGTCAAAATTGGTCCTATTAAACTTAATTGGATCTAAGCTATTTTGGTACTCTACTGGACTCAGGTATTACCAGCCTACCACAATTTCCCTAATCAATATAGATTTGGGGATACGCTTACTTCAGATTACCATCATGATGTAGAATCCCTATTAAAAGAATACAGATATTTTCTAAAGTACAAAGATTAGAAGAAAATCTCTGAAATAGTAAACCAAGTGGAAACTTAAAATTATTCCTTTTTTTTAAACTTAAGCTTTCAGAAGTCCAAGTAAAAGGAGGCTCAAGTAGCTCTTGTATCAAAACAATATAGGAGGCTAGACTAATCATACCCTCTAAAAGTCCTAGGGTTTCTCCTCTGATATCAATCTGCAAAATAGATTGAGGTCATCAGGTTTTAATATATTATTGCAACCTAAATTATATTTCTAAAAAAAGATAATTACCCTTTCTCATATAGATAGCTCTTTGCATCTAATGTCTTGATAAAAGTATCTATTACAATAGACTTTCCAGTGGTTACTGGAAGATCAAACTTTATTTTCAAGGATTAAGCTAATGTGCTCTTATCTCTAGTGAAGGGCTACTCAAAACTATGCTATTCTGAAGGGACTGTGAAATGCCCCTTTTACCTTTCAAAGGACATAGATTAACTTATTAGATTACTTAAAATGGTCTTGTGCTAGTCTACCTTATTTACATAACCATCTTTCAGAAACTTTCACTAGCTCATACTGATCACCTAAGGGATACTTCCAGAGACTACAACATAATTCCTTGAAATAAAACATCTGTAAGACAAGAGGAGAACCCCATAAATCTTAAATGGGAGGAGTATCCTTTTAGGACCAGCAAGGGGCTTAAACCACTGCTCACCCTTACACCAACCAGAGAAATCTAGCTTATTTAGTTGATGAGATGTGGGTGACGGCCTACACCCTGAAGATTGTTTCAATACCCCATCTTCTTACCGCCGAGGAGTTAGTGAGGAATATCAAGGGGGGTGTCAGGAGGGGGTGGTTGCTGGGAGCCATTGCCATTAGAAAGTTCAAGGCCTCCCACCCTGCCAGAAGGCATCCTCGCCTAGTACAAGTTTTAATAATAGTAGCAAGTTGATACTAAATCAAATCATTTACTTCAAATTACTCTTTTATTTAGAATTGCCGTCCAACCTTCCTCCCACCACTAAGTGAAGGTGAGACCTTCCCAACAGGTCTGGGCGTTCCAAAACCAGTAATAAAATGAGACCGCCCCTATCTCCATGGCCTTGTACACAACCCGCCAAATGTCAGAGAAATTATCGCTGGCCTTATAGATAAAATAGCACCACCAAAAATATTGTAAAAAATTGATGCCAGTCCAGCTGGTTAGGTTAGATCTGAATCAACATTGGTAACATTTTAGTGTGTCATTCTGTCATAATCAAGTGTGATAGTGCCTACTGAGGTTCAAGCAAATTCTCCTATTCCCCA
This sequence comes from Massospora cicadina, assembly GCA_022478985.1. Taxonomy (NCBI): domain Eukaryota; kingdom Fungi; phylum Entomophthoromycota; class Entomophthoromycetes; order Entomophthorales; family Entomophthoraceae; genus Massospora; species Massospora cicadina. Next base: position 145,893 of record JAKSZP010004083.1, on the reverse strand, counting down.
AGTATATAGCACTTAAGAAGAAGGCCCCAAAAGGCTCTGTTGTCAGTCTATTTCTTTCTTTTATTTAACAATAAACAAAAGTTTGTCAAAGTTATTAATTTCTGAATATTTATTGTTACTAGTTTTTAAATAATTTTCAAAAAGCCATGTAAAACCGTTATGTGTAATGACTGGGACATAATGGCCATTGTAAACATGCTATTTTCTTCCTTGATGAAGTGGTGGTATTGGTATGGGACAACTGGTCTTGTCTCCCGTTTTCAATCCCTTATAGCAGCTCAATGTTGCCCTGCACTTTGAGGTAAATTTCCTCTCTGTTTTCCTAGTTTTTTGGCACCTCTGCAAGTTCCTCTGCCCCTGATACTAGAGATATACCCACCTTTCATGCGTACCTATGCAAGCTGCATCAAGATCAACAGCAGCCACCTGAGTACTATTTGGATACTTGTAAGTGGTAATTATAATGTTTGTTGTTTATCACAAACCCTCAGTTCTAGCCTTTTCAATTGAGTAATTTTATAAGGGCGGCTGTATTCCTGGTATACTGTCTTGTGTTTTAGTTGTCTACTCTCCCAGGCCAGCAGGCCAGTCTAAGTCTTATTAGCCAGTGCTATGGCACCATTCAAATTTTCCTTCTATCAAAGTTAAATGGAATTTCTGTGACATAATGTTATTTAATAAGAGAACTTCCCAATGAATGATAAAGTCTCAGACATCACTTAGATGCTGCTGACTAAGTCCCTTTGAGGTGAAAAGGTCCTTATAGGGATGGTTGTGTAATACTGACAAGTCATTCCTAATTTTGCAGATACATCTGAGCCCTCAGTCTATTTGTTAAAAAGGGAACCCCTTTCCTAAGGGGAGAATAGCAACAACGGTTCTACAATATGTTATGCTTGTCTCTCACTCACTCCCCCATTCTTATACACCCAACTTAAATAAACATTTTTAAATTTACTGACGCTAGCAATAACGCTATAGAAATCATAATAACCCAACATGATAGAGATTTATTGGACTATCCCTTTGCCTATTATAGCAAAACATTATCTAAAGCTGAGCGCAATTATAGTGTATCAGAACATGACTGCTTGGCTGTTTTAATGGCCATCGAACGTTTTCAACCCTATTTATATGAGGTCCACTTTACTATAATTACTAAGTATTTATCTTTGCAATGGCTTCAGAAAATGAAAGATCCTGATGGGCGTCTGAAACGATAAGATCTAAAGCTCCTAAACCTTATTTTCTATAAAATTATCGCCCTGGCCCAATAAATAAAAATGTGGATTGTTTGTCTAGATTACATATCTTAACTCTAACCAATCCTGAGAAATACTAACTCTATGATCTCCCAAGACAACCTCAAATGTGGGAAAATGAGCCTATCTTAATCCAAATAATCAGAAAAAGGTCATTAAACATTCAATTCTGTGATGAACTTTTTTATAAGCTAGTGTTAACCCAATGGTTACCATATATCTGAACTTAAAATGAAAATATATATATTAGAAGGTCACATTCAAGTTGGCCATGAAGGATTTTGAAACCCCATTATTGAATTAAGTCCCAGTGATATTGGGATGGTAAGCTCCCCACAATTCACAATGTACTAGAGTCCTGCTTATTATTCAAAAGCAAATACTTGACTATTCCTCGCCCCCAACTTCAAGTTGTTCCTTATTCTAAACATTTTTACATTACTGGTATTGATGTCATAAGCCCTCTACCTCAAAAGCTAATGGTCACTGATTCCTCTTTCTGGCCGTCATTCATCCCACTATATGGGTTAATCCAATATTCTTTCTTCTTCTTCTAAATCTAACGCATTATTTCTATATGATCATATCATCATTCATCATGGGCGTCCTAACGTAACTCTCTAAATGAACAGAACTATTAGTCATTACTGGTGCAGGAATTGACTAAATTAATGAGATCCACAAAAGTGCTTATCACCCATATTATCCTGCAACCAATGGGATGATAGAACAAATTAACGCTACTCTAATATCAACCACTAAGAAAAAAGCTTTGACTGAATCTCTACATTAACAGCAATATTTACCAAGTTTAATTTCAGTTTACTTAATTAGTCATCATAGAATCATTATAATGTCCCCCTTACAAGCTTTGTATTGAAGGGATCTTCAATTTCCCTACAAAGGCACAATGTATGTGTCAGGCAGACGGAAAGTAGAAAATAGACTGGCCTACCAGCCTGAATGCCAAAGCATCCAAGTGGTGGACCAGAATGCCAGGGGCACTGCTGCTGGTATGACGGATATGGAACTGAAAGGGAACTTAAATCTCAACCAATAAAAAATGGAAATTTGGGGGAGGGTGTTTTTATTGGGAAATTTAAGGGAAGAGAATCAACCAATGATTTTCTCAGGGTGATGCACCCAATTAAATAGTCATCAATTTTTGGGGAAAATAAGCTAGGATCAGGTCCTGCAGGTTCGACCTAAGTGGTGAACTATTCAGGAATGGGCAGGTTAGTTCACTGGGGACCAACATTAGCAAAATTCAGCAACGAGCCAAATTTAATTCAGTTCACCTAAGCGGTGAACTATTTGGAGATGGGCAGGTTAGTTCACTAGGGACTGATATTTGCAAAATTTGGCAATGAGCCAAATTTCAGTCAGTTCGACCTAAGCAGTGAGCTATTTGGGAATAGGCGGGTTAGTTTTCCTAGGGACTGACATTGCTAAGTTTGGCGGCAGGCCAGGTTGCAGTCAGGTCAACCTAGGAGGTGAACTATTTGGGAATAGGAGGGGGGAAGATTTTTGATCATCATGTAAACAGAATTTGCAACCATTGGGTGTTCTGACCAATAGCTCAGCCTTCATACCTTTTCAACCATTTGAAATCCAAGTATCTGGCTGATTGCCACTCAAATTAGTTGCAATTAATTCCATTTTGGTGATCTCAGCGCAGATTTTTAATAATTCATTGTGACAGTTCTGCCAAGGAGAGTGCAAGTACCAAAAGTGGGATCCAAAGCTAAAGTACCATTTTCCAGTGCTCATCTACAATGCGAGTGAGATCATCCTGGGTAATGGGGGTATGGCCATCCTCTGTGGTATTTTCTTGCTCAGGAACAGAAGAATGGCCCAATTAATGCCCAGCGGACGTTCCTCAGGACTTACAGTATGTTAGACCATGACATGACCAAAACTCTCAAAGTTACCATAAAATTTATAGCTAATGAAATTACCTTGGCTTCAGGCTCTGGACTTGAATAATTTTTATAATACTTCAGGGAAACAAATCAATTCAACAACAAATATGACACCCTACATCTTCCACCACCGTGATTTAGTCCTTTTACTCATTACTTACCTGATTGAAGAGACAACAAATTAGTCTAAAATTTAGGCAAAGCCTTACAAGGATATTTATAATAGAAGAAATGACCACTTAAATGTTAAGGTTGCCCAGGGTACTGTGATAAATTGGGTACACAGACAAGAATTGTGGCCCTTTAACCCCTACGCCAAGATCTAGAAGGGTCATTATCAAGATTTCAGCCTGATTTAAAAATATAATCACCTTTGATTGCAGGATTAAACCAAATCTGTAAGCCTAATTATTTATAACTTTTGTTGTCAAATCTAACCTTAGTATTTTTTTAGTACTAGATGGTCCAATCTAACCTTAGTATTGCTTATCATAGCTGTTGGGGTTCAAAACCAATACAAAAGACTGATTCCCTATCCTTTGAAAAGATTTCAAGATACCCAATGATACTGAGAAAAATCATTGAAAAAAAATTTTTTTCATAGAAGTTCCTGGAAATTTAACTGTAAAAAATTTCAATCTATCCCCTCATAGATATTGCTCCCTTGAATTGAAGTGATTATAGTTTTTATGCACTATTACTTGTTGTTTCCTAATAAACAGTATAGTTCAAGAATATTGTACAATTAAGGAGTTTTTATTAATTGAGTAGTAAGATTAAAATAGAAATTCTTTACGTTGGGGATTTCAGGTACCTTAAGCATCTTCTTGGTTAGATTAATTTATCCCCCGCTTAAGGGGAGGATACCCCTGCTACTGCTGAATCTTTTTTAATCTAAAAGAGAGAGTTAAGGGGAGGATACACCAGTGGTAGAATAGGGACCTCTACCACTGCCTCACCAAGTTTGATTCCAGTACAGGAACTTTGGGTAGGGGACAATTATAACTGTGTCAGCGTTGCGCACCAATGCCCCAAGCTGAGATAGCAGATAGCAAAGGCGGTCCATGGAGTTCTGGCCTATCATACGCCGCGCATGAAGGTTTTCCAGATTTTATCCTCCTTTCCCATTCATTCAATTTGCCCCTTAATCAGTGCAGTATTGGTCCCAGGTCAGCCCACCTCAAGTAAAATTATTTTATCCCCCTCTTCCTGATAATAGGCTTAATTGTTTGAGAAAGCAGTTTGTGGTTATTGAATTAATCTTACTGATTATTTACTTCCCCTGTGAAAAATTAGTGGTCATTTACCAATTTTAATTTTATCTTTAATAGTAGTTCCCAAACTGGTCATAAGCTCCCAGGGTTAGTAGAACTGATGAGGGGATCTATGGCAATTCAAAATTAACCTGGGGGTCCAAATGAACCACTATGTGAACCATATATATAATCACCAATCTAATTTGGTTTTGTGTGTGATATGTAGTGCATGAAACTAAATTTCTTAGATTTAATAAAAAGCAGTAAGATTATTTTATTGTTACAAAGATAGTATACATTAAGTAGTTCTTAATCATAAATCTGATTTCTTTTTTTAATTAAATTTTCTAAACCGTGTTTTTGAAATGAGAAGGGGTTCATCAGCAAAATAATGCAATGAGAAGTGATCTTTCAGCAAAATAATGGAATTAGGAGGGGTCTATTGGTAAAGCAGATTTTGAACTACTGATCTCTAATATAACGTCAAATCTTCAGCAATTCGAAGATTATGATAAAAGCCAATTTTAGTTTCAAAGTAAAGCTTTTTACTCTGTGCTTATATAGCAGCCAATTGGAGTTAATTGGAGTAAGAGTTAAAATATACACACAAAAAATTATCTGATAATAAATAGACTAAATAAGATTCTTTGATACTCTGGAGATTACAAATGAGGCATCTAAATTAGATAAATCTTTCTATTTATAATACCTCAACTTTATAATATACATATAATCTATTTTATATATTATTTTTAAATTGTAACATAGCAATTATAGCCAATCATATAGATCTTTTGTTATAACATTTTAATTATAATATTTTAATTTAAATTTGCAACATGGTCTATTTTTAATTATATAAGATTGATCAAAGACAAATATAGCCTATTATATAAATATCTAAATGTGTAAATATAGCTTCATTATTTTGATTATATAGTTAAGGTTACCTCAGTTAAATAAAATATTTTGATTATAATCTGATTTTGGTATATTTTAAGATTTGATCTAAGATAAATGTAGTCAATGGGATAAGTATATAATGATAGAACTTTTTTCTTATCAACTTAATATTATATTGGAATAAATTAAAATTTTATATAAGCTAAATACAGTCAATTTGATGGATTTTTTAATATATAATTTTAAATTATAGCATTAACTTATTTAATAATGTTATAAGAGTTGATCTATGACAGATGCAGCCAATTGGTTAAAAATTTACTATATACCTTATTTATTAACATAATCTGGTTTCATAATAGTATAAGATTTGATCTATGACAAATGCAGTTAATCATATACATGCTGGATCCATATTTTAAATCCTCAGCAAGTTTGGTGCCAATATATAGCAGTCAATTGTAAACCTGGTGCAATTCTAGAATTAATGACTAGATTTTCCATTTAGAACTATTTAAATTTATAAAAAATCTTAAGATTACAATTATATTTTCCAAAAAGAGTATCCAACCAATAAAATCATAACAATACTAACTTGGTTTTAGTGGACACTAGATAAATGATGCAATTTTGGCAAAAATATTTAAAATTATGTGGATGGATCTGCAGGTATGTCATTTCATCATTTCAGTTCTCCAATGAGTCTGACAGGTAACATAACGTGGTCTTTTAGTTAGATTGGCTACATATTTAAATTTAGTATTTATCAATACAAGTAGTTATAATAAATATAAATCAAATTATCATTTGAGAACCAAATTAGATTAACAGATATGCTCACCTATCTCAATCCAAATAGTACTGTCATGAAATTGTTGATATCATCAGTTATTGGTGGATTTTCCCTCCCTTATCTTATCCCTATTAACCATTATTCATTTTCATATGCTTTTCTTTTGAGACCCAATACTCTTTTTCTTTGCAAAGTTTCATTTGATAAGGTAAAAATCCTGCTCCCAATTCTCAATAAATTATTAAAAATACTTTCCCTATACTTAATATTGTTGCTCTTCCTTTGAATTTATTCCAGCCAAGAAATTTTGATAATTTGGTCCAAATGCCCTCCTGTAAACACCGACCACTGACAACTGACATGTATGATAATCCTGAAATTTAGAGGTGTCACCCAAACCTTAGGTTGTGATCAACCTGGTATTCCTGAGCCTTCACAACAAAATGGTGATCCTGCTAGAGACAACACCCAGAGCCTATAACTACTGTACCTACCAACCAAGTGACCACTATCTACTTTATAAGGATCTGCACCCAGCAGAACCTTGAAAATTTTGATTATGGACCCATCAACAATATGTTGGATAACTATAACACTTGAGGAGACAACTATGGAGTCAGTTCCAAACAACGCTTGTGAGAGTTGGCCAGACCGCTCACAGGAACCATTTGAAAATGGCACAGCGCCAATTTGATTTCAGATCTTGGAACCAATGACAAGCTCATACCATTTTTTGATTTTTATCTCTGAACTTTACAAAAAAGTTCCATTGACTTCACCTCCTTAATTTCTTGGATAAAAACAAGTTTCTCACCAAATTTGAGGACTTTATGGGGCTTTGGGGACAGTTTACCTACTGGCACTGCAAGAAAATTGATCTTAAACTCCTCAACTGATTCCTCAACGCTCTTTAAATTCTTTACCTTGATGTAATATCCTTGGCACAATGAACTTGCGTGGATCAAGCCATTGTTATTTTACAAAACTATGCGATAATAGTGAATAACCATAAGAATCAATCACCAAATTCTGCTTCAGTAAATTAGGATGCTTAAAATTTTTAGATGACTCTGACACTGAAAATATTCTTGAAAATCTAACATCAAGACACTCTTAGAGGTTAATCAGTATATACATGCCCTAATTGAGCAAGTCCAACAATTGACCATGTTGGTTCAAGGGCAGTGGCCAAACAACAACTATTATGTTTAAATGTGGTAAACTGGGCCATTACTTCCACCAATTCTGAGCTTCTTGCGTTCAGTGCCAGATAGCCCATCAGGGTATCTGTAACCCCTTATCAAGGAGAGCAATAAACCTGGGCTACACCACCTACCTTGAGACTTGCCAACTTACCTCCTCCAGTTTGCCAGACTAATCCTCTTTATCCCATAATGGCTGCTCAACATATGATCAAAGATATATTAATCTAAAAACTTTTGCAACAAAAACAATATGTGGAGAAATTCTTGGACAAAAATGACCAGTTGCCTTACTTTTTGGAAGAATACGCTGCAAAATAAAATGAAAAATTAAAGAAACTATGAATCCTATTGCTTCCCCTGAAATCTGAGGCTTTAAAATTAATAATTTATTAAATGCTGGTCCCATAAGATGTCCAAATCTTATGGAATTCCTATGGAGAAGTGTGTTAAGAATCTTCAAGTCCAATCAACCATCCATGAATTGCCTTTACATGACTTTATAATCAAACATCAGAATAAATTGAAATAATGAAAATCCATGATCTTAAACCCATACCATACAATAACAAGCCTCAGTTGCCCCTCTTGCATCAACCCAACTCAGCCACCAATTATGAAGTATACGCCCTCTCAGTATCCTCTCACATTGCATCAAATCAGACCCACCCAACAGGTTATTCTTATCAACTTTAGGTAATTTCTGCCACCAAGATTTTGAAGAACACCATCATTAAAGTTTTCCTTGCAATTGATGAAAGTCAAGCCCTTCCTTATGTCAATATTAAATGAAACTATTGGCCTTACGTGACTTTGAAACCTTTACCGTAAACTTGAAACCTGAAACCCTTTTTTACCTACCTAGGAGCGCCCCACAAACAAGAATTCCTTTCCAGATTGGCTTCCTGATCATCTTAGATTTGAGATCTTCTGACAACATTGTCACCAAGAAGTTTTTGCTCAATATCAGCTATGAATATAAATATAAAATGACCTTGACTTCCTGGTGACTGGTGGCTATAAAAGCCATGCTGCAGCCAGGTGTTAAATTTACCTGTAGAGATTGCTGGTGAAGTATGATCCATTGATGACATTTTCTCTGAACGCAATTATTTCATGATGCTACTATCCCATCAATCCCTTAAGAAATTTGGAAACCTTGCTAACCTTAAAGATGACCAGTGGTACATACAAACTGATCAAGTGATGAAAAAGCTATCTATCAGATACACCCATGCACCATTGGCCCTGGAATAAACCTAATCAACTTACCTATCACCTATGAACCAAAGCTTTTCAGAAATTTGAGATTCTAAGCCTCTTCAGGATCGTAAGAACATGGTATTACCTCAATTAGCCCAACATTACTGTTAAGATTGTCATCCAGATTTTGGCTCTTTTTGATATCAGTTATTATGATTTATTAATCAGGTATTAATGCCAATTAATTTATCTAAATTAAGGGTTTCACCTTTACTTAATTTAATGAATTCAATGGATCATTTTATGTTGAGCACCCTTGCCAACCATATTCAGCTGGTTTGACTTTTGAGTTCAGTGGATCTCAGCAGTTAATTATGACAGGCAATCAATTCACTGATTTACTTAATTAACCTGCTTCTACTTTTGGTTGTTTCAGTCTTAATTTAGCTCACCAAAATGAGTTCTTAAAATGTCTAACGATTCCCAAAGCATCTGGATAAATTGCCAATAGATTTTTAAGGATAATTTAATGGTGCAGCTTCAAGTCATTGTCATGGAAATGGCAGAAGAAGTTTGGACCAGCCTGCCAGTTGGGACGCGTGAGCATCTAGAAAGCAAGCCATAATGCCAGAGGCATTGCCGACTGTATGACTTGATATGGAGCTGGAAAATTGGATACCATGAAATGGTGGTGGAATGTCAGGGTTAGGAGTATCCCAACAGCAAACCACACTGAATAGACTTCAGACCCAGGGGTTCTTGTAACAGGGGTGGAAACTACTGGGATAGTTTCTGCAAGATTCTTGGTTGATAAGACCATTTCGTCAGGGGTGGTAGATAGGAGCATTTTCTCTTGTAGGTGACGGAAATAGGGCCATAAGATCCCTGTATATTGCTGCTGGAAGGTCATGAGAACAGGGTTATAGAGCCAAAAATTTTGGACTTGTTGAGTCCATTTGGCAATGGAGGGAACCATGGTAGCCAAGAGAATTGGTAAGGCCCACACAGAGTGTGGAGCAGCGGACCACCAGAGAAATGTCATATATAAGGTGGTTGAAAAGAAGGAGATAAAAATCTGGGGTTTTAATAAAATTTTTATTTGGGAAATAAAATAAGAAAATCGACCAACGATCTTCTCAGTGCCTTGCAACTGATTAATAAGTGGTTGATTGGGGAGTGATAAGGCATGGTCAGGATCCACAAATTCAGCCTAACCGGCGAATTGGTTGATAGTGAGGGGGTTTATTCTTTGGGAATTGACATTGCAAAATTTGGCAGCAGGCTGAGTCTCTGTCAGTTTAACCTCAAACATCTGGACTGGGGGTCAATTTCATTTCTGACAGTTAGCATGATGGCATCTGGCCCAATGAGTGATGGGAATCCCCCAAGGCCAACCCATATAGGGATGGGACCATTTGGTTGGGAACAGATTCAGGACAGCTGACCTGCCCACACTCAGTCATTTAACCATTTGTTTGGTTAATAATATCCCATCAGGCGCAACGCCCGAATTACTATCAGAGGACTTTGAACTCTCGTCGATGGCGCCCAATATTTGTTCTACTGATTTAGGGATCAAATTGGAACTGTCAGGTGATCCGGATGATATCTCATTCTTCATACTTTTACAGCCATTCAAATTTTGGCCATAAGCCCAATTGTCGCCCAAATTAGGTCCAACTGATTTCAGTTCAATGATCTTGGCACAGATTTCACTAATTTCCCGCAACAGTTCCACCAAGATTAGTGAGGGAATTGGGGGTGGGATTTGAAGTGGACGGGCTGTCACCCATCGCTTGTCAACTATGTGAGCGAGATCGCCCTGGGTGATGAGAGGTACCGCCATCCTCTTCAGTGTTTTCTTATTTGGGAACGGAAAGATAGCTTGATTGAGAGCCAAAGGACACTCCCTGAGACTTACAGTCATGCTCCCCAACCAATTGGGTTAAACTATTTCAATACAACATTTGTTTATATAAGATCTACTGGTGAATAATACCGAGGATCAATCTGCAACTAATATTTTGGATTTCATAGGATTTGATGGCAACAAATGCCAAGGGTCAATATTCAACTAATTTGATTTAATAGGACCGGTGACTAATGCCAAGGATAAATCTACAACTAATAGTTTATCAAGGATTTCAGTAGACAATGCCATGATTTTATATTTATGATTGCAGCCAACGTTACTGAGGATTTTCATGCTAGGGTTACTTGCAGATGATGCTGAGGATTTCTGGGATAAATTTTGAGTTGCCGGTGAGTTACCCTGATGATATTTCATAAGTTTCTGGCGAGTTATGACAAAAATGGTTAAGGTTGGAGCCTTACCAATGTATTATAGCTTGTGCTACCCCAGAATCTAATATAACCCTAGATCATGTGAATGTTAGTTGGGTGAGCTTATTAGCTATAAAAGCCCTACCTTTTTATCTTTATAAAGATCAACATTTGTCTATTCTTCTATTTTTCAAGTGATTCATAACTAGAAATCCTGGATAGCAAAAGAAACTCAAAGGTTAGATGCTGGGTTAAGCATCTAGGGAGTGGTTGGTGCTACCTCTCCCCCATGACACCAATAAGGCAGCATAGCAAGGGGTCAATATTCCTCATACTGTTGATCCTGGCACACTATCCAAGTTCCTGACCATTGAAAAATTGTGATTTTATCAACAATTACAAAGACAAGATTAAACAAGATGAAGATGCTGCTTATTTAGTAAACTGAAGGTGACACTACATTGAATTCAGCAACACCAAACTAACTACATAACGTCACTTTAAACTAACCTCACCTCTTGAACCCTTAGTTGAAGCAAAAATTTAAAAGGGACCAACTAACAGGCTTTGTTGCCTCTCTTAACCACCCTGGACTTCTTAGCAGTCATGGTGCTCAAGAACTATGCTTACCCTTTGCCTCTAATATCCAACTCCCTCAGTGTCCTAGGGGGAGCCAAGTACCATTCACGCTCAATTTATCCCTTGGATACTACCAAATTGGCATGACTGAATATTCAAAACCTACCTTAGCTATCTGTCCCTCCTCCAAGTTATCATGAAGTGCTCTGATACATCCCTTATGAATTTTCATTTGGAGTTACCAAACATATCAACTTTATCCAGCTATTAAAAAATAAGATTTCAGACATCTTAACTCAAAAAACTGCACAAGAAATTCCATAGGACCACAATTATACTGAGGACAACTTAGTCTTGACTGTCTGAGACCCCCATTCCTAACTCCAGAAAACTAGCATGAAAATATATAGGGGAGTTTATGAAACTTCAAAGATCACCAAATTAATGGTGGATATTCCCTCCAGTGCCTTATCACTATCTCCCATTTATTCATTTTCATCTGCTTTTAATTTGAGACCCCAAAATTCCCTTTTTTCTTTACAATTTTTAAATTGATCAGGTATAAAATCCTGCTCTTATTTTCAATAAAATATAAAAAATACTTACTCTTTTTTTGTTTCTATTTCTTGAGTTCTATTTTCACCATAACAATTACAATATTTTGGGCCAAATGCCCTCTTGCAAACACTGACCACCAGCAACTGACATGACTAATAATCCAGAAATATAAGGTGTCACCTGAATCTCAGGTTTTGATCAGCCTTGGATTCCCAAGCCTTCATGACAGCATGAAACTTTAATCTCAATAGTACAAGTTCAATTCCTGGTTTTATTTTTTATCACCTAATCCTTCTAACTTACTTAATTTCCTTCATTTCATATACTTTAAAAGTGAATATTTATTAAATTTTAAATAAATACATTAATTAAATAACCCAAATACTCTTACTAAGTGCCCTTTTTAAACTAAATAGTCTTATTGCTATTGCTAAAAACTGAAAAAGCTCTATGCCTAATTTTATCTATTCTATATAGTATCCAATAAGGTTATGTGATCTTATGCATATAAAATTGGTAAAATTAGGACAATAAAAAAATGAAGTGTTATAGATTAGATGCTGATCAGTAAGCTTAATATTCACTGGATCAGCGATCAAGTGCTTTGCCACCCCACTTGAGGGTTCTGGTGTCAGTCATCTGTATAGGAAACTAATATAAAAATGGATGTTGGTATACATATATCTGTTTGAGATTTATAGACTCCAACACCATCTGACCAACTGTGATGAACCTTTGATGAGTTGTTGTGGGCATGTCCATGAAGGTTTATAAATTTTAAAAATCATTATTTTCATAATAATTTAAAAACTTTTATATGCAATAAGTGAAAACCCTATATGTTCTCAATGGTATTTGCTATATTTTTATGGCTGAGCAGTTTGGTATTTGGTTGATTTGATATTTTAAATGGTTTTGTTAAGTGGTTAGTTGTCATTTGGGCTAATTAGCAAGTTAATCTAAATCAGAACTTTGAATCAAAAATCCGACTGTTTAAAGATACCTTTACTCATAATCAGCTCAGCTTTTGGCTCTTAACTTAGTCACATCTATATAACAACCATGTAAGCTCACAACACGTTGGTAACTGACTCATTGATACCAATACAATAGATTTCTACCATTTACTAAGCTCCTCACATTGGTTAGAAATCTATTGCCCATATTCATATGTTAAGAATATCAACTTATAGATTTATAAGCCAAACTCATTCATCTTCAACCTCAACTCATCTCCACCAGTATCACTTAAACCCAAATTGATATTGATCAAATGAGCGTTTTGACTTCTAGTAGGAAACTAAAGTTTATTACCATAGTGATAAGTAAATAAACAGATGATATTTACTGGCACCAACTCCCTGGCAAAACCATCGAACCTATAAAATCAATCGAAGAATATTAAACTGCTTTGCAAAACTATTGATCTATTGAATCAACCAGATAACCAACCGCTTGGCAAACCATTGGACCTATCAAATAAATCACATAAACCAAAAATGGTAGCTGAAGCATTATCAAGTAGAATGCTCGCCACCCAGGCGTAGAATGGATTTTCAGCTGATACTTATAACTATACTAGAATATTCACTACCATGATATAAAGCTGACTAACAAGCCACAGAATTTTTAACTTTCCAAAACCACGTTTTATTGCATATCGAGTGGAAGCAAGCTAAAGATGATTACATAACTTTAAAATTTATAGACTCATCTTAAAGTAGTTGACAATAAGTAATAAACTAGCCAAATAAGGACTTAACCAATTCTGACTTCGCATCTTTATTTACCAATCTACATCATTAGAATTTGCGGTATTATCCTGCTTTTAATAAGGTGCGGGTTTCGTGAGATAACATTACTATTCGAACCTTAATTTATATACTGGTATTACTTAGCTTAATATAAGCAGAAATTACTCTTTGGTCAATTTGGAATAGAAAGATCTCTTATGGGACCACCTAGTGCTAAAAAAAGGAATAGAAAGATCTCTAATCGAGTATTAGATTACTAGCTTAAAATGAGGTAAATTAAAAATAAACTGAGACTTTCAAGGAAACGGAACACTACCTAGAGCAAAACTACAGGTTATGTATAAAAGCTTAAGCGGTAGGAGTATCGACTAGTAACTATGATCACTATATTGAATTCTTTACTATCGTTAATCCAATTATCTTTTATCATCGGATGTGTAATTGGTACCAACAAACCCAAGTATTCTATATTTCGCTTAAGAGAGGTTCAAAATATTCATTTTGGTCCTAAAGTCGATATTAATGAAAAGCAGTTTAGTCATTTTCTCAAAAGAGGATTGCTTGCGCTTAGAACTCAGCAAATTCTACCAGCTCTCATGACTTCGTATACCATATTCTACAGACTCAATTGGTATAGTATCAAAGTAGTCAAAGACACTACTTCAAGAGTTCATCGTAGATGTCCCTGTGAAAGTTACTGCAATACTGGTACTCATATGATCAGTATCCCTATAAAGGAAACAAATCCCATCAACTTTCCAAATTACTTACTTTTGAGAATGGCAGCTAATCAAAGTCTAGAAATCTTTGCTGATTTTAATACAGATATTAGCCCTCAAAAATTTAGCACCATGATATTTACACCTTTGGTGTATAATATTAAAGCGGAAATAGTGAAATATTATCCTGAAGTTGGTTTCAAGTGGCCCTGGCAAAGTCGCAATGTCATAAATACAACTTCACAAATAAGTTTAACTTTTCCAATATCCATTAGAAAGCATAATCAACTATATGCAGTGGGATTTAAATTTATCAAGAATTGTAATGGTAAGTAACTGGATGCAATAATTTTTCGCCGATTTTTTAAATATGACAGGTCTTTTCAATAAACATTTGGAAATGACTAATACATGATTAATATACGATATCTTAATTTTATCTATTCTCTTACATTTTTTGATTTTTATTATTTATGTTTAGTATCAAATTATTTTAGTGCATCTTATTATTATATAATTAAGCAATTTTACCCATGCTAACTATAAGAGTAACATTTACTTGGTTTTTAATGCTATATGGTTTATTTAAGGCTCAATCCAAGTATAAGGTATATTTGTATATAAATTACTTAAAATATTAAGGCTTTTATTTTACTATAATCATACTGGAGCTTCTGGGCCAATTCATATTTTTATATCAATTTTCATATTCATTACAAGCCATTTCATGATTAGTTCGTTAAATTAAATAAATATAATTTAAAAATCATAGCCTATTTGTGACCAGGAAAAGTAACAAAGAAAAATATATGAAATGGTCTGTGTTAGATGCAAATATCAATGAAAAATACATAATTGGCTTGAAATAAATGCAAAACAATGAAAAACATGATTTGGCTTGTAATATTGCAAAATAGCCTGTAAAACCCTGTATATATAAGAAAAGTGATTGTTAGAATTTTAGGCTTTTAAAGAGGCTTGCTGGTGCATTTTGCACCTAAATTTCAAAAAATTTTTCACAGGAGAAATAATATTATCTACTGAAAAAATATTTGATTCAGGGATATTTTGCACCACTTATATTAAAAAAGATAAAACACTAATAATACCAAAATGTTGGATTTTTATATAGCTTTTTAGTTGCAGCGGGGGGTAAAAAGAAAACCCCACTATGGTCTTTCTGCTTAGTATTTAATTGTGTCAAGGCTCAAAGTTCAGATTAAGATAGGAACATCCAAATTAGGAAAAATGAGGATTTGACCTATCAGAGCTCTCAAATCTATGATTTTTGTGTGCCTACTAGCACCCAATGCAAGAGCTCTCAAATCTTGCTTTGCTTCAATGGAACATCTGAGGGAGGATTAATACTGGGTAGGACTAGTCTGTTTGGGTAAGATTTAATATATTTAACCCAATCAATGGGCAAGAAAATATTTTCAGCTTAGGGACCCCTTCCATTTCCTATATAAGGGGATGGTCTCCGCCTAAGTGTTTGAACTGAATTGTTGATGGGCCAGGGAGGAACCTTGGCATAACTTACCATATTTGGCCACAGTTTTGGCACAAACCAACTACTAAAAGCTGGATAATTTGGATGAAAATTGGATGGAATAAAATTGCCCTGCTTCTAGGGGTTCCACCAATAATTGTCCAGGGTCTTTTGGCCAATTTCAATCATCATTATAAATTGACGCACTCTTATTACAATATCAGACTTTTAATTTTCTGACATCACCCTCTTCAAGAGTGTTAGGGGGAGAATAAGGCCGCAAGGACTGGCCATGGACTCAGATGACAGTCACTCCTGTTTAAGGGATTTGATGGAGTACTCATCCCCTCACTTGTAAGTGACTACAAAAAGTCATTCCCAAATAGACATGAGCTTTTCCCTTCTAGGAGTGATCTGATTATGATAGTACAGAACCAAGTCAGATACTTGAAAAGAAGGGAGAGGGTGCTAGAGCTCATTAGCAGCTTGACTCTCTTTTGTGACAGTTTTGACCAAATTAGACATAGCCTCTGATTGTAAATGAATGATGCGCTTGGCAACTTCTTTATGGCTTTCCCAGGGTCAGTCCTATCAGTAAAAATGTCTTTGGCTAATAATGCTGGCATTCCAGGTTCATGTCAATACAGCACATGGAAAGGAGACATTTTAAGGTTTCAGTGGTAACTGCTAGGTAGTCCATGAGGGCACTTGGTAAGTACAGATTCCAGTGAAGGGGTCTGAAGTGGCCATTTTTTGTAATATAGAGACCAGGGTCCCATTGGCTCTTTCCACGGTACAATTGGTCAAGGGGTTATAGGGGGCAGAAAAGAGCTGTTGTTTGCCCATGGAGGTAGTGAGGATCTTCACCACTTGGGAGGTGAAATTTTTACCATTATCACAGAGCAAAACTTGTTTGCAACCATTTTGAGCAAAGATATATTTATGGAGGAAAGTTGCAGTGGCCTGTCTGTTTGATCAGGAGAGCCACAGCCTTGACCCATCTGGTAAAGTGATCAATTTCTACCAAGATATATCGATTTCCACCCGTAGTTTGGGGTAGAGGGCCAACCATATCTAGGCTTATTGTGTGAAAGGGCTGTTGCGGAGTGATAGGTTGATATTGATACCTAGTTTCAAAGCTTGATTGCTTTTTACATGTCAGAAAAGCATCCAGGACTTTAATGATGGTCTCCATGACTCCCTCCCAGTATAGCGTTCTTTCACCCACACATAGGCTTTCCGCACTCCACTAAGCCCTATATAGCATGAAACTCCATAATGACAGATAATCACTCAGAGGATCGGAGGTAGGGTACTTAGTTCACCCTACTTTCTTGTATAGTTTCCCATTATCCACCTTAGTGTTATGGGAGTGTCAAGCTAGCATCTTCTGTAAGGGTTCATCATCATCCTCCAAAGCCTCAGAGGTTATTAGTTGGTCATGAAGCCTCTACGCTTCACTAATATCTAAGTGAAGAATGGGCAGCTGATTCAACCCATCAACATTTATGTAGCTTGTCCCGGCTTGGTGCTCAATGGTCATATCATAGTACTGGAGCTTCAAAGCCCAGCGTGCCAACCGCTCAGTGGGATCATTAATCTTCTGTAACCACTTTAAAGAGGCGTGGTCAGTAACTACTTTAAATGATGTCCCATATAAAAAGACGGTAATATTTAACAAGGATCAGAACTGCAAGGCACTCCTTCTCAGTGAAGCTATAGTTGCGTTATGCCTTAGAAAGCATCTTGCTGAAGTATGAAAAGGGATGATCAACCTCATGCTCATCTAGTTGAGCAAAGATAGCACCAACTGCATATTTGGAGGCATCAGTAAACAGCATGAATGGTTTACTATAGTCAAGGTGGTGTGATTGCCCGTCGTTGAAGCAGATTTTTTAGAATTTCAAAGGAAGCCTTTTGTTCCGCTCCCCAATGGAAAGGGGTGTTCTTAGCTAAAAGACATATAAGGGTTTACTGAGCTGAGCGAATTTGGGGATGAATTGATGCTAATATCCTATTGTGCCCAAAAATATCTGAATATTGCAGAGGGTTTTGGGGGCAGGCATCTTGTATATCACCTCAACCTTATCATTGAGAGGCTAGATCCCATCTGGGGAGAAGGCGTGGCCCAGGAATTTAACTTCTTCTGGAAGAATGTACATTTGGAGGGCTTCATAATAATGTGAGAGGCTTGAAGGCGTTGTAAAACTTCTTAAATGTAAAAGGTGTTCATTGAACGTTTGGGAGAAAACGGTAATATCATTAAGATAGACATTACACAACTAAGCTCAGGTCCTGCAAGATGTGATCCATGGCTCGCTGGAAACTTGCAGGCGCGTTGCAAAACCCTTATGGTAGCCAAGTGAGTTGAAATAAGCCCTCACTGCAGATTAGCGCACACTTCTCTGGTCTTGTTAAGAAAGGTCCATCTGCCAGTATCCACTAGCTAAGTCTATGGCGGAGAAGGATTTAGATCCAGAGAGTTGGGGAGAGCGTCATCAATTTGGGGGATTGAGTAGTGTTATTAAAATTCATAGGGTTCTTGATTTTTCGTGGCTGATAACCCCTAAATTAATTAACTGCACAGGTTTGTTGTTGTGCAATTCTCCGCGTTGTCTGATAGTAAGATGTATTCATTTGATAATAGTATGGAGACTACTATCTGTAGTTGAATAAAGTACTAGTATAGGGTCCAACGCTTGACCAGTATTTCCCTAGAAATACTTAGGATGTCCTCAATAAGAATTCGTTCCCTTATACCACCTAACTCGATCCATGCTCAGATTCTCGTTTACAGCTTCTCTCTGGTGACACACAGTCATCAGCAATCCCCAATTCAGTTCAGCTTCTCTTCTCTGGATCCACGCTTAGATCCTTACTCTTTATCCTAAAGAGTCTCCCAATTAAAGCATACAGCAATAATTCCTTGAAAAAGAATAGAACTTGATATAAGACTGGTCTGATATTAATTAATGGTAAAAGTATAGAGTATTTCAGTGTATAAGTGCGTGTGTTTTTTATTAAGTGAGTTCTCAGGGGAATTTATGGTGGATATTCAGCGCCCAACCCTCAGTTGGCACCTCATTAATGAAATGGCAGCCATTGCCATTGAATTACCCATCATCGACTAATCAGCAATGGTCTTACCCATCCTGGCTAGGATTCCATCATTGGACATCTTGAGACCTAAAATGGAAAGAGTTGGAAACTTTGTACCTAACGTTTTCCTTTCAATCACAGCAATACAACAATATTAGCAAGCGACCTGCTTAGGTAATGGGACTTGTTACCCATTAAGGCAGGTCAAAAATTAACTGATCATTTCGCTAGTTGCAGGTGGCATCACTCACCTCGCAACTTGATCCTTGAATTCCCAATTGGTTGGTGATGGAAACTGACCAATCCCAATCAGTACACCTGAAATTTGATCATTGATTAGCTATCAGATGCCCCTATTTTGTCAGCAACTCTGCCCAACGATATCTCAAGCATTCACCCACATTGATCCCTAACAGATCTGACCCAGGCAAATAGTCTAAAATCTCCCAAACATTATTTCCCCAAAATCAGGGTCAACTAATATCCAATTCAATTTGGTATAGGGAATTATCTCCTAGCGACCCCTGGTAATCTAGTCATCTGGGAATATGGGTAAACCTCCCAACCGCTGTCCTTCTTGGTGCGGTCATTCAGTTTGAGGTAATCCATAACTACCTGATGCCCACCAATAAACTTTTTTATGAGAAATAGTGGAGATGACCAAGGGCTTTTAGATGACACCAGCAGCCTCGCATCCAGTAATGTTTAAGCTCCACCCTCATCTGGAGCTCCTCAACTTTTAATTTCCAATAAGGCTTGGATTGAATAGGCTGGGCATCACCAACATCAATGGTGTGGCTCCAGTTTTTCATATGCCCATAGTCAGTAACAGATTTGGAGGTGATGTCACTATAGGACTCCAGGAGAGAGTGAACTTTTTGAGCTCTGAGGGGGATTAGATCATCAAAAATTTGAAAGTTGGGCAAAGCACATAACAATTGGTTGGTGGGTAGTCTGAGATCTAGCATAGACCCGATATTATGGACTTGTTGGATATCCTCAATTGAAATCAGCGGGGCTTTTGCAATCTCCTGATGCTTCTTTACAACCATGTCTTTGTTAGTGAGATTCCACGGCAGAATATTAATAGATCACTGTTAGGCAGGGTCTAAGATACCTGGCAACACCTGAGGTTCCAAAGGACTTATCACCTCAACGTTTGTTAATTGCAGTAGGCAGTTGTAGGGGATTTGCACGAAAATTTTGGTGTCTATCACCTTTTGTTCACCCGCCATGACTACTACCTCCTCTGACGCATACAATGGAAGGCCCTCTGAAGCATCTATGGAGTCAGAAAACTTGCTTGTGTTTCTGCCCGACGTGGTATAAGTAAGATTGAGGGAGGAAGAAGGGTACTTAACGACGCAGGTGTATTCTTTCTTCTTGAGCTCATCATTTGTAAAGACCAGGGGTACTTCATTATTTAAAAAGGGTAAAAATACCTGTTTCATATTAGTGATTTTGTCATACTCAATCATGAATTGAATGCCAATGAGTAGGTCATATGCGTTATTGTTTAATGCCACAGCGTGGGCATCCAGTAGGAGCTTCCAAATC
This sequence comes from Massospora cicadina, assembly GCA_022478985.1. Taxonomy (NCBI): domain Eukaryota; kingdom Fungi; phylum Entomophthoromycota; class Entomophthoromycetes; order Entomophthorales; family Entomophthoraceae; genus Massospora; species Massospora cicadina. The sequence continues at coordinate 125,314 of JAKSZP010004083.1, read as the reverse complement.
CGTATTGGTAGAGAAGAGTAGGCTTTAATAGCTTGCATGTTATTGACCCCGCAGTTCAGAATTCTTGTAAATAGTCCAGGTCAGGCGCCAACTTAATTTTATTGATGAGCTTTGAAGACACCAAATTCACTGGAGCACCCTTATTAAAGATGGCGAGAACTTGCACCTTGTTGATAACCTCCACCTTAGTTATTGTGCTACCAAAAGTAGGGGGAGGGCGAGAATCTACATCAAACTGATGTAGAGGCAAGGGTTGAGACATCGCAGGGGAATTATCCTTCATATTGGAGGGTGAACCTGCTGGGTAGATTGGATCACTGTCCCAATAAGCTGGTCAGCGTCACTAGTGGTATTAATCACCACTGAAAACACCAACAACTGTTGAAGATAGTTTGTCAGGATATCATGGCCATATCTATTCTTTCAGGCATCAACCTAGCCAGTATCTGCACTTCCTTTGGGGCTCCCAGGACATAATAGCCCGCGTCTTCACCACCCCCTTTAGACTCATCATCAGAGGGATTGTCAATGTACATCAAAGAGTTGCTAAGAGGTTGCTAAGAAACTGGCTTGCTATCCTCTTAGGGGAGGGCCTTTTTGCGCTCATCTACCCTTTTGGCTTTTAAATGAAGCATCGTAACTGTACCAACTTTTGTGGCCACTGGAGGAGATGAACTCTTCAGGTGCGTGGTCTGAGGAGAGGCTGTGTTTGTTATGGAGGACAGCTTTGATGGATGTGATGGAGGAGCTGCCATGATGGACCCTTAAGGAGTACATAAAGGCAGCGAGAAATCAACTGGGTTCAAAGCCCTGATGGGAAAAGATGAGGGAAGAGAGCCCGACCTTGTCACCCCTGGTTCCCTCTGCCCAACCTTTAATGGAGGAGGGCAGTCTAGATTGAGCCGCCTCATGGAAACTGACTTTGGAAGGGTAGTCAGCACCGGAGGGTTCAGTAGTGTCAGCGTGGACTCCTTCTGCTAGGGTATAGTGGGGAGTTCCTCAATTGTTAAGGCTTGCAGTTTCAACCCCACTCCTTGGGGGATCTCAACTTCATAAATAATTGCAACCTCCAATAAAACCTCCTTTGAATCCCATATACTCCTGAAATGCCTTTTGATTGAGATAAGTTTCCTTGCTAGGGAAGGGCGAGAAGGCAACCCACTCAGAATGGCAGCAATGGCGTCATCAAGAGGCAGCATTTTTGTGAGTAGCAAGGGTTGAGCCTCACTGTAGAACCAATCAACAAATGAAGCAACTGATTCGCCCTCTTTTAAGCTAAGAAGCATAAAGGCCAGTTCTCTTCTCTTTAAACTCTGCGGTGACCTGAACTCATTCACAAGCATAAATTTAATTTCTGCCCAGGTATTAAGGGTGTCCATGTATAAAGCTACTATCTCTTGGGCTGTTCAAATTAAACAGAGAAGAATATACTTAACTTTGTGATGGTCATTCATGCCTTTCATCGCCAACCCATAGATGAAAAGGAATAAGGCAATTCTACCCTCACCCGGGGGGTAAACTTGTCTCAGAAGGGGGTTTGGAGATGAATGGAGTGGATAGCTGATCTTTGTTTAAGTCGAGAGAGTACACTGGCTAGCTGATGTTCCAATGCAGCTATCCTTGGTTCAAAAGCAGCGGGGAAGCTAGAAGGGTTAATCCCCCAACAGCCTCCATTTTTTTGTTATAAAGTTTGTGGTGTACAGGCTACCCTGTAGTGAGCACCACTTGTTGGATTTTAGGCTTTCAAGAAGCTCATTGGTGCGTTTTGCACCTAAATTCCAACAATTTTTCCACAGGAAAAATAATATTCAATACTGACAGAATATTTGATTCAGGGGAATATTGAACTACTTATATTAAAAAGAATAAAACACTAATAATACTAAAATTTTGTATTTTTACATAGTTTGTTAGTTGCAGCGTGGAGTAAAAAGTAAACCTTTTTATGACCTTGCTGCTTAGTATTTAATTGTGCCAAGGCTTAAAGTTCAAATCAGGCTAGCAATGTCCAAATCAGGGAATATGGGGATTTGACCTATCAGAGCTCTCAAGTATTGCTTTGTTTCTAAGGAACGGCCAAGGAAGGGTTGATACTGAGTAGACTCCATTTGGAAAGATCTAATATCTAACCCAATCAATGGGTGAGAAAATATTTTCACCTTGCAGGACCCCTCTATCCCAATAAAAAAGGGTGGTCTCCACCTAAGCTTTTGAACTGAATTGATGAGGGGCCAGGGAGGAGCCTCAAAATAACTTCCCATATTTAGCCACAGTTTTGGATCAACCCAATTACTAAAAGCTGGATGATTTGGCTGAGATTTGGATGGAATAGAATTGCTCTAATTCAAGGGTTTCCACTGAAAATTAGCCAGGGTCTTTTGGCCGATTTCGTCCTTATTATAAGCCAAAGCACTCTTATTAAACTATTGGACATGTAATTGTCCAACTTTGTTTGATTAAATAAAAATCTTTGTCAAATATTATTTTTAAATTATAAATTTATTGTTTACCACCACACCAAGAGAGTAACTAATATACCAATTTAAACCTGAACATCTTGTTAACTCACTGAGGTAATAATTAAGATGGTTCAAAATACAAAATGATGATTATGCTTGGAGTATCCACTACATCTTCATATTAAATCTAGTATTCAATTGATTATCCCTGTCAGAAACAGGAGCAGATTTTTATAGTCAAATTAGAGCTGTTTATATATGCCTGGAGCTGATAAGATGATTGGTTAGGTAGCCTAAGACCAACCCCAAGGGGATACTGTAAAGGTGTGCAATAAGACTTTATTTTGACCTTTCAGGCAGCACATGGAAGAGATGATAATGGTACAAGTACCTTTTGCATCAGGACAACAAGAGGCTAGTTTCTATTTCTTCTGCAACATAGTTTAGCAGTGTGACTATTCCAGTAAAAAATGATATCTTCCAACTAATATATTATGCTTGCTTTCTTTTCATTTTTGAAGGGGAACAATTTCCATATTTCTATTTTGTTTTCTAAGTACAATTGAACCTCATGGGGACATATTCCAAAATTCTTTATATTCTGGTGTTCATTACAGGGGTCAGCCAATACAACCACTACCTATCTTCAGCTTACCAGTACTATAATGGGATCTTACAATTCAAGTCATTATTCTTCTACAACAACTGCATTTTTCTTGTGGGCTTTGGCTCCAAGTATGTGGGTAACCCAAGGAAACTTCAAATACTAACACTTTTTACCAAGAGGCTTCTTCTTATACTGAGGAGGTTCCAACCAATCTACAACTTGCAGTCTTCCCAGATTTCTGAATTTTCCCAGCACAATAAAACTATCAATGCTATTACTGAACAGATCCAAATGATCATGGAATGGCTTATTGGAGACTACCATCTGCATGACGATGACCTAACAGATAATATAATGGGCATCTCTTAATGCTTAAATGACTAGATCCGATGCTATGAGACTTGCATGTCTGACCTCACTGTGATAACATTAATCCTGATCTGAAGTCTCAGATCACATCATACATTCTAAGAGTACCTTGTTTACTACATCCATTCTTCCATCTGTCATCAATTCTGTGATCTAGCCCACCACAGAATTTAGATTGTGACCTGATTGCTTTCTCACAAGTGCAATTAGACTGTAAAAGAAACCTCCTTGACCAACTTGACCATGCCTTTTTCAATTCAGAATATGATAGATCAAATCCAAGGATATTTTCTATAGGCGCTCAAACATCTAGCCCTCTTTGTACAACAAATGAATGACAAGTTTCCCTAGGCTATAAGCAACCTTAAGTTGCAGAGACCTCATCTCTGAATAGGTCTTATATCAACACCCATGTTGCCATTGAATGCTTCATGTAAGAGTTTGTCTGCTTAAATTACCAATATGGATGATGATATCAAATTAATTTTCACCTAGATTAAATTTATTGGCCACCATCTTGTTAACCTTAAAGACTTGGCCGCGGATGAAGTCAACCAACTTTGAGGAGACTTAATAAACTTTATCCAGTTGGGAACAATAACTACTCCATAGAGCAAAACCTCAGAGTACCATCAACTCAACAACCAGTTATATTAGTTTAAGAAATATTACAGACAAGAACTGCGTAAGGGCAATAGCCACTCCATTTAAGACAATGGATTGCTCTGCAATAAATAGTGAGTTTCAATAGTGAGAGACTCTATTGATACCTATACCATGAGTGACATACCTTTACAAACAGCTAGATGACAGAACAAATAGGTTACAGATTGACAAGCATCAGAAAAACAGTTATGGGATTCCTTAAATGATATTTGGGTGCAGCTTTATTATATGGAAGACAATATGGATGCCATAATGAAACAATGCCATAACTATGACCTGAGATTGAAAATTACAAAGTGAGCTCAACAAAGGACGTTGAAAGTATAAATAAGACAAACCATCAGTACTCTCAGCAGAGATTTTTAAACACAAATTGACAACAATGGTGAAATTTTTACTTTAAGTGATAGATCGACACCAGTTACAACTTCAAAGGCAAAAAATTTGACTCTACTTTAGAAACCCTCAAAAAAGAATTCCTCTAGTAAGCTGGCCATCCTTATCTCACTTAACATGTGAGGATAAATTGCTGCTCGGGGGTCTACTTTGCACAGATTAGGCACCAGAAACCGTAACTTAGATCATAATCATACTCATAAAGAAAATATACCTCTGATGCTACCCCATAGTAGCATCATTTCTTAAAAAACATTTTGCTCTCATGAAGAAACTTTGTTGACACTCTTTGACATGTTCTCTTTATGTTGTCCCTTGGGACACAACGGAATACATTCTAACCTCTCCCTTAGAAGGTTTGCTTTAAGGTATAGAAAATTTAAAGTTTTGTAGAAACATGCAGATTTCAAAATAGTTACTGTAATCTGCTCAATTGTTAATTTGAACTGGCTAATGGTGATTAGATCACTTAAACAACTATAAGTGAAACAAAAAGAATAAAAATGTGATTCTGTAGGAATGTTTTTATTGAATTGAAAGTGAAGTACTTCATACTTCTTATAAAAATCATGATATTAGATGAATAAAATTTATAAAGTAGTTTGGGAATTGGGGTAGCAATATTGGGGGTTTTCAAAATCCCCTATTAAGGCGGCATCTGATTGCCTCTTTAGTTGCTTCGTCTATTTGGTTTAATTTTCTGTGTCTGTGAGCTCCTTCTCGTGGTGGTTACCCTTGAACTTGAATGTCCAGGGGCCCTTTCTTCTGCTCCCACTTCTGTTGTGCGCGATAGCAGCTCCTCAGGTTATTGCTTCATTACCTGATTTGGTAATATGCTTCTCTAAAATTTGGATTCCAAGCTAGGGGCGCACCTTTAATAAACCTCACATCATTTTTGGGTGACTCTCAAAATTGCTTGCCATTTTTGTAATATTCAGATGAGAGCCTCAATTGTTCCCATGTGGGTAATTTAGTTGGATTATTGCCTCATTATTGGCAAGTTGAAAATTATCTTACCCCTAAAGGTTTAAAGGGAGTCGATTTTCATAATCTTCTTTGGCAAAGTCTCATCTTCATATAATAAACCTTCGTAAGCATTAGGTGTAAAATAATTCACATGATGTCATATATTTGGTTTTAAAAATTCTAGACTCGTTTGAACCTATAAAAGGGGCTTGTCCAACTCCATCCGTAATTAATTAGTTGCCTTCACTTTAGCCAGTTTGGAGTTGAACTCTGTTTATTTCTGCTAATCAAGGAATGATCTGCTGATGCTCTCACAGTCTCATCCATGACACTTCCCCTCCCAAGATGAGACTGGATGAATGACCTCATGTGCTGCGCATGTAGTCTAATAGATACCAAGTTAGTATCATCATCCCAGATAGAGTATTCGTCTCCTAACTTTACTATGCTAGTAGCAGGCTCAGTTCATATGGCCTGCAGCTTTTCTGACAGTCCTCCCCATAAATAATACAACAAAACTTTATCTCCTAGGCTGAACTCTGGTATCCTAATTCTTTGCTGACTCTCTCATTGACTTTCAATGATAGGCACTCTGTGTCGTTTGAGGCCTCCAATTAAATTTAATAAGTTTATTGGATAATTATTAGTAAAAGATTCTAGGTGGCAAGTTTTTCCAGTCTGCGGTGATAATAAGTGTTAGAAGGGTCAGAAGTGCTGCATCTCATGCATAAAGTGCCTTGAAAGGGGGCATCCCAATAACTTGGTGGTGTTTAAACCTGTAAGCCAACAACATGGAGGGCAGCAACTAATCCTATTAAAATTTATAGCTAAGGATCATCCTATTCAGAATACCTCTCAAGGTTCCATTCACTTGCTTGTTGCTTACATTGAAGATAGGGTGAAGGGAGTGGTGAAATGTTGTTTCTCTCCCACTAGTTCCATTAGCTTTCTCATGAAATCTGATATAAAATTCTTTCTGTTATCTGAAAGAAAGACTTGAGTGGCATTCATGTATTGTGATAACTTGGTTATAGAGGAATCATGTAGTTGAGTTTGTGGTGTATGTATTAACCACGGAGGCTTTGACTCACTTGGTAAAGTGGTTAATGGCCACAAGTATAAACTTTGAAACATTTGAGGCATTGGGAAGTAGTCTCACTACGTCGATAGACACGTTACTAAAATTGTGCTGTAGGTAAAATTGGTTTAAACTCAAAGCTTTTTAAGGTGGGTGGAACGTTGCACAAGGTATACATAACTTTAAATCCTAGTAAACTTCATCAGACATGTGCTCCCAGTAGAATCGCTCCTACAGTTATGCCAGATCTTTTTGAAATTGTCCATGGCTGGCATGCTTATGCGCCTCTATCTTCAGTTACATCTGGTCACTGGGTCTGGTATAAGTTACCATTTGTTCTAACCCTCTTCTTCTTTAGGTTTCTAATGACAAGCCTAGTGCCTTTTGAGCACCTTATCAGGATATTCTTCACTTCATACATCTCATTTCGCCATGCTTCTTCTGGTAACTCAGTAAGCCATATAGTAAATCACTCTCTGGCGCTATTAAGTGGAAAGCCAGAAATTGTGATAGTTCATCAGCGTTAAGTTGTTTTTCCCCTGCGCAGTGGATAATCTCTAAAACATATCCCTGAAGCAGCACTGCCCATTTGGCAAGGCATATGTCATGATCCTTAATATTCTGCAACCAGTATAGCGAAGTGTGATCTTTCATGACCTTAAAATGTACCCATACAGGTAAGGTAAAAAAATACTTGAATGCTCAGATCACCTTCAGGCACTCTCTCACATTGTCAGTATAGTTCTTCTCAGCTTTGCTAAACACCTTGGAATAATAATCAATTGGGTGGTCCACCCCTTCTTCATCCAGTTGAGCTAATATTGCACCAAGCTCAATGTCAATTGCGCCAGTATAGAGGTAAAAACCCTTTTTGAAATTCATGTAGGCCAATATTGACGCCTCTGCAAACCTTGCCTTTAACTTCTCAAAGGCCTTTCCCTGTGTCAGGCCCCTTTGAACTGTATTTCCTTAGTCAGCAGGTATGTGTAGCATGCAGCTAAGTTCACAAAATGGTGGATAAACTCATTAATATCCCACCATCCTGAGAACCATTTGGGTGTCCCTCATGATTTTGGGTGCTCCATAGCCATGATCACTTAGACCTTCCCGTCTTGGGTCTTAATTCCACTTGGGCTAATCCCATGCCCAAGGAACTCCAGTTACCTCTTTAGTAAGGTTCACTTGATCCAGTTCAACTAAATATTTGATACTAACAGCTGGGTAAAGACCTCGAGAAGGTGTTGGAGGTGTTCTTAGAAGGTCCATATGAACACGGTAATGTCATCAAAATAAATCAACAAATTGGTCAATCAAGAACACCAAAGATACAATCCAATTTGCATTCTGTAAGGTAGCAGGGACGTTACAGAGACTCAAAGTCTCCTCATAGACTCAAACAACCCCTGACTACTGATCATGGTTCACTTTCTCTTATTCCTCTGGCGAGAGCCCCATCTGCCAGTATCCACTGGCCAGATCCATCGCCAAGAAGTATTTCAATCTTCTCAGAGATTTCAGAAGGTTGTCAATCCTTGGGAGCATTTAAGGGTCCATTTTGATTATTTTGTTTAAGTAATGGTAGTCCATGACTAAAGGATGGGTCCCATCCTTTTTGCATACTAGCAGTAAAGCAAAGCTAAGACTCTTTGATAATCTAATAAGCCTTGCTTCAGCTAGTTGATTCAGTTCTTGAGTGATAGCAGCACTTCAGCTTTTGAGCGGCAGTAGGGCTTAGGTTTAGATGGTATAGTGGACCCAGTATCCATCTTGTGAACCTCGCCCTTACAGAGTCCATGGTCACTAATCCAGTACTTAAAATATCATTCAACTCATCCAATACCTCATCTGGCTTCTTCAGTTTTTTTGGGGTTATATCCTCAAACCTGAGCTTGTAAAAGTCCCTTATAGTATGTACAAGATGAATGTTGTTGCAACTGGTCTGTTGGGCCTGTGCAATGACTTGTTCTTTCTCGACTATGATAGGGTGAAGTACACTGCTAAGACAATAGTCAACTCTCCAGAGTAGTTGGTGTCATAAAACCTAGGTATAATCCTTAATTTTTAGTTTCTGATTCCATCAAGATTTTAAACTTTCAGTATGGTATCTGGCGGAATTTTCACACTAATTGACAGAGTCATCTGGTGTTGATTCACTGGTTGATTATCCATAATTTCATTAGCTCTCAGCGGAAGCCCATATTATGCATTAACCGTGGAGGGAAACTGTTTCACATCCTTCTTAGTAAGGGTGTAATGAATGGGGCAAATTGATTGATCTGTTTCTACCAAACACATCCGTTGCTTTTGCAGTTTAGAATCCTTATCTTTAAACACCAGCGAAAAGGTAACTTAAGATACTCACAGTTCTGGTGGCAAAGTCAACCTTTGACCCAAACTAAAGGAGGAATTGCATCCTGATTAAGAAGTCGCAGTGGTCATTAACCAATACTACTGCCGGTGCCATTAAGACCATGCTCCAAATTTTAAGGGGAGTGCTGAGTAGGCAATAAAGTGCAGATAATGTCAGTTTCAGAGGTTTGGTACTTCACGTCATAGTTGATATTAGCTTGAATTTGAGCCACTTCATGAGATTTGAGGATATTATGTTGACTGGAGCTCCGGTGTACTATACAACTAAGACGTTCATGTCTGGATAATCATTTACACTTTTGTCACACTCTTTCAAAAAAGTTTTCAGTGATCATAACGTCAGTGATGTATTCTTTAAACTATCTCATTTATTCAGCGCTTGTTGTAGTTTTTACAGTATCCTTGCTATCTGGTCCTAAGTTCTTGAAGGTAGCCATCACCAGCTGCTCTCCTTCTTTAACTGAGTTAATGATCCAGGTAGGGTGGTTTGCTTGCACCCGGTAGGTTTTGCTTAATTTTATAGCCATCAAAGCCATTGACTCTTAATTTAGTAGGCACAGCCACCGCGCTATGTCCCCTGACAGGTGGTATCCGTTATTAGCTAAACCTTCAACCTTGTGATTGTCTTCACCCTTAGTATGCAGCTCCACCTAGTTTACAGCATTGGTGGTATCCTCTTGAGAGGGTGTCCTTTTCTCTGCGGCAAGTAGCAGACAAGATTGGTAAAAGTGCCAAGGCTGATTGCACTTATTGCAGATCTGTTCTTGATAGGGCAAGCCTGGGGTTTTAGTATTCTTATCTATTGGTTTGTCACTCTTGTAATTAGTGATGTAGACGGCATTGCTAAATTGTTAGGGCGTTCTCATTGATTTGTACTCCATATCATATTTCCCTTGTATGTCAAGTGAAGCTTCTTTAAGAGCCTTTAGAAACATAGTGCTCTTCTCTAAGAGAATCACAATCATAAGACAGGATGCAAACTCAAAGAATCAGTAGAACTTCTTTTGTGGTAGATGAATTCATAGTCCTTGTTATACAAGCTGTTGAGCTTTGAGGTAGTAGCAGGAGGAGTAGTTTGCTACAGACTCATTCTTTCCCATTTTCATAAGAAAGAACTCTTGTTTCATATTTTGGCATCTTTTCACTATTGATTTCTTATATAAGGATACTCTTCACATTTTTAAGTTAGTCCAGGCTGTAGGCTCACATTTAGGATCTCTTGCACCTCATGACTTAAACACCCTTGCATGTGATGAGCCTTTTGACTATCGCTAAGGCCTCATACTTCTCTTATACATCTGAAAAGTATGCAATTGTTCCTTCTCAAGTTGTATAAATAAATATATCAAAACTCTTGCAAAGAGTTGCTTGCAGTTGCTTAATTGCAGGATTTTAACAATTTAACATTTGTGGGAATAATAAAAAATCTTAGCATCTGTTTAACAATTTGGGACTTTCAAAGCAAAGCACAATCAGGCTTAATATTGGCAAAATAAATGGGTATAAAAAGAGATACTTTAATAATCTAATGACTCATAATATTTATGGTACCTAAAGTTAAAATGAGTTAATCCATAAGATTCAGGATATACAGAAGGTAACTAGGGTAGCTAATTACCAAATCGACCTATCAGAACTCTCAAAAATATTTCACCCTAAATATGTCTTACTTTAAAGTAATTGGTTGACAGCAGTTATAATAAATCCATGCGGTAACAACTTAATACTTTATCCAAATAGCCGTCTTGGAAATATTTTCATTTCATCCAATTACAGGGTTTCCTAATTTATGATTGGCGGGTAAACTATTTTCACCCTTCAGAACCCCCTCTAGGTCTATAAAAGGGGGTGGTTCTCTCTTAGTTAGTAGCACTAAGTTCAAGTTAATGCATTGCAAACTTCCAAATCTGTTCTCCTATTTCACTGTGGGTTAGAAGTAAAAGGATTGCTTTAATCCAAACTATTCTGCTGAGAGTTTGACTTTGAATTACTAATATTATTTTAGTGTTTGACTACATGACATTCTTCTCAACTAGTCAAGTATCCAATTGTCATAAATTACCACCTTCAAGAATGTTGGGTTGGAGAATATGTGCGTAGAAACCATCCATGTACTCTGTTTATAGTGACTACAAAGGCAAGAGACTTGATATAATACTCATCTTCCCTCATATAAGTGATGATGAAAGGTCCTTCCCACATGGACTCAGAGTTTATCACTTCTAGGAGTGATGCGGTTGTGTTATTTTAAAACCAAGTCTGATATTTAGAAAGAGGTATAGGTGGTATATGTTCAAAAAGCTCATCCCTCTTTAGTAATTTTTTTAGCTAAATTGGTCATGGCATCAGATTGTAGATTTATTGTATGTTAGGCTAACCGCCGCATGAATTTGTCAGGATTGACAGTCCAAGCAGAAAAATTTTTTTGGCTAAGAGGGCGGGACCCCAGCTTCTTGACCATAAGACATTGAAAAAATACATTTTTAAGATTTGGTGATAACTAATACAATATGTCATAAGGGCGCTAGGCAAGAATTGATCCCAGTGTAGAGGGGCTGAAGTGGCCATCTTTTATAATATAGAAACCAAAGTTTCACTCGCTCTTTCTATAGTATCATTTATAGGAAGGGTTATAGGGGGATAAAAAAAGTTGTGCTCCCATAGAGGTAGACAGGATCTTGACCACTCTGGAGGTGAAGTTTTTCCCATTGTCACAGGGTAGAATCTGAGGGCAACCATGGCGAGTACAAAACTGATGCAGAAAAGTTGCAGTAGCGTTAGCAGTCTGAGCTGGAAAAAAACAGCTTCACCCATCTCATAAAGTGATTAATTTTTACTGCATTTATCAATTCGCACTGTTAGTCTGGGGTAGAGGGCTTACCACATCTTAGCTTATCACGTGGAATGGTTGTTGGAGGGTAGTAGGTTGATATTGATATTTAGACCTGAAACTGGGTTGCTTTATAAATGTTAGGCAGTCATTCAGGACTTTAATAGTAGATTCCATAAATTACTTCAAAAAGTACCAATCTTTTAATCCACCCTTGGGCTTTCCGCACTTTGCCATGTCCAAGGTTAGAGTGGGCTTTTATGATAACAAGTGCTCACTCTGAAGGTCAAAGATAGGGAAACCAATATACACCTACTTATTTATATAACTTTCCACTTTTTACTGGTGTTAAGGGAGTGTTGCGTTATCATTTTTTTAACAGGTTCACCCTCAGTGCCCCAAGCATTGGGGGTCATGAGGAGGTCATGAAATCTCCTAGCACCACTATTATCTAAGTGAAGGACAGGCAAACGAGTTAACACATTGAGATTTATATGTCAAGTACCAGCTCAGTGTTTAATCTTCATATCATAATGTTAGTACTTCAAGGCCCAACGCGACAGTCATCTGGTAGGATCCTTCATACTTTGTAAGCACTTTAATGAGGTGTGGTCAGTAACCACGGTAAATGTAGTTTCATACAAAAAAGGCGGTAATGTTTTACAGAGATTAAGATGGCAAGGCACTCCCTTTATGTAACGCTGAAGTTACGTTCAGCTTTTGATAGTATCTTGGTGAAATATGAAACTGGATGATCCACTCTGTTATCATCCAACTGACTCAAGAAGGTTTCAATGGCGAAAGCACAAGCAGCAGTAAATAAATGAAAGGCTTTTCATAATCTGGGTGGCGTAAAATAGGACGTTCATGTAAATCTTTTGGAGTCTCAAATGTGGCCTTTTTATCAGCACCTCAATAGATTAGAGTGTTATAGTCAATAGCCAAATGATAGTCTCACTAAGCTGGCCAAACTTCAGGATAAATTGATGGTAAATCCCATAATACATATAAACACCTGGACATCTTGTAGGTTTTTGGGTGGATGTATTTTTTATATCGCTTCAACCTTATCTTGTAAGGGCCAAATCCCTTCCTATGAGATAGCATGTCTGTAAATCTAGAAATTTTTGGAAAAAGGTGCAATTTAATGATTTAAGCTTAATGTTAGAATCCTGAAGGCGTTGTAAAACCTCCTATTAGATAAGTAAGATATACATCAAAAGTTTTAGGAAAAACTGTGATGTCGTCAAAATAGACTATAACACAACTTAACTTAAGATCTTTTAGGATATTATCCATAGCTCATTAAGAATAATGTAGTCGCATTACACAACCCCTGAGGTAGTTGAGTGGGATGAAATAGGCCTTCACTGCAAATGAGAACACATTTTCCTGATCTTGTGGGGAAAGGTCCATTTTACAGTACCCGCTAGTCAAGTCCATAGCAGGAAATAATTTGGAGTCAGAGAGCTATGCAAGAGCGTCATTAATGTGAAGTATAGAAAAATTATCTTTTATTTGTGAGGTTATTCAATATTAATAGTCCATAACTTCCCAATGACCTCCATTTTTTCTTTTTAATACAAAAGAAAGAAGACGCCTAAGTATTTGGGAAGGTACAAATAGTCTATCTCAGTGACTGCTTAAGCTCTGTAATCATTTGTTGCTCTTCAACCTTTGACTTACGATAAGGTTTAGATTGTATAGGACTAGCATCAGCAACATCAGTTGTGTGGCTCCAATACTTTATATACCCATAATTGGTAAAAAATTTAAGGAAAGTATCACTGTAGTCATATAATAAGGAGTGATTTTTTCTAAGCTTGTTCAAGGTTAGTTTATATGAAATATGAATTAGGGTAAAAGTACACAAAATTTTGTCAGCAAAAAGACCCATATCTAACATAGAATTGATAAAGTGATTTTCTCAATATCCTTAATTCAAATCAGCAGGCCTTTCCATATCTCCTGATATTTTTTCAAGTAATGTCCTTTATTAGTGAGATTCACTGATAGAATATTGATAGGTTGCTGGTAGGCTGGGTCTAGTATACCAGACAATGCTCAAGTTTCTAAGGGTCTAACTCCATCAATGCTGGTTATGTGTAATAAGCAGTTTTTGAGGGATTTGTAAAGTAATCTTGGTGTTAAATATTTGTTGTTTACCAAATTTGGTTACTATTTTTTCTGAGGCATAAAAAATTCCCCCTAAAGTTTCTACTATTTCAAGCAATGTCTTTGTATTTTTCCTGGAAGCTATGTAGTATAGAGATAACGCAGAAGAAAATATTCAACCAGGCAGATATCCTTTCTTGCTGGGATCTTTATTGTATAAACACAGAGGAACCTCATAATTGAGTAGGAGAGAAAGCCCTGTTTCATGTTGATGATTCCGTCATACCCAAGCATAATTTAAGTGCAAATAAGCATATCACAATTATTGTTATCTAAGGCCACAGCGGGTGATGACAGGATAAGATTTCCAATTTTAATGGGTAAAGCGGAGTATGACAATAGTGCAAGTACTGTTTGGACCCTCAGTTCCATAATCCTAAGAGCATACTGAGCTATGCGCCAATATATTTCTTAATAAGTTTCAAGGAGATGACAGTTATTGGGACCAGTGTCAAGGATGGTTATAACCCATACCATTTGTATAATTGTCAAGAGAGTGTCTGTAACTCTCTCGTTCCCAGCAAGGTGATGTGGGATGCAAACCCACATTGCTAGGGAACTAGCCGTTAAGAAAAGGGATAAGAAGACACCTCAAACGGTGCCTGTGCCAAAGGTACCCCAGGCAAGGGTGTAGAACACAACATATAAGACCAGGTAAGTTAGGAACATAACAGCTTGAGCGGACCCCAGAGGGGAGTCCATAATCAAGTGTAACTTGGTGTCAGGGAGCTTGGGTGCCTCGATTTGGAGGGGACCTGGGCGGCCCAAGGGAGCACCTTAGATTTTTTCAAATTGTGACAAAAGGTAGTGGCCCACATAGTTGGAGACCTCCCTGAAGAGGTCCGCCACCAAGTTAGCCCAAGAAACCATATATAAACGTAAAATAACGAGTATTTTATTTAATAAAAGTCGACCAACAAGAAAAGTTGGTCACAAAAACCATATTTAAAGTGGGCCGGGGAAATTCAGGTTCTGCGGAGGTGCACCCAAGCCTTGACGCTCCAATAAACAGATGCTTCCGCCCGTTTTTGTAAAATACACCAAAAGTGCCTTCACTCAAATAAATCGCTTGAAGCCGTATTTTACCCAAACTCAAAATTTCATAACTCAAATGGGCTTTGAACCCCTGCTCTCCGACTAACCATTTTAAACCATCTTTGTTTAAGACGTAAATCATTCATTTTAGTGCCTGGGCCGAGATAAGAGGCTGGGCGTTTTGCACCCCATTAGTATCAACCTGGGCATGCTTGGCTTGTACCCAGCGTTAATCTAACAGGTGTTTCAGGTCAGGAAGAGCCTGAAGTTTCACCTTCTGGGCCTCCTGTCACCCAGCCTTATCTCTAGCATCAGTTTCTACTATAATGTCATCCAACTATGACATTACCTTCTCCTCCTCCTTGGGCTCCACCCCCCCTCCAGGGGCGTTTGCTAAGGAGAAGTTCTTATGTGCTGGCGGCAACTTCATAGCAGCAACGGCCAGCTTAGGCTGAAATCCTGCAGCCTCAGGGAAACAATTATGAAATGATTCAGTCAGTTCTTGGGCATGTACACAATCCCTTTCTGGCACCCAACTGTTCTCTGCTGCGTCAAACCCTTTCCAGGATACCAAGTACTCAAGGCGTCACTTAACCCGGCGGGAGGCTACTATTTCCTCCACTTTCCATTCCAGTGCCCCATCCACAAGATAAGCCTCAGGAGTTACAGGAGGAGGGCCCTCAAACAGGGTCAACTTGCTTTCATGAAAGACGGAGAAGATCCAAAACGCAGAGGGAAGATCCAACTGGTATGAGGCATGTTCCACCTTTCTAACTACACGGTAAGGACCAATCCTCTTTGGACCCAGTTTTTTGCATGGCTGCTTGATAGGGATGTTGCGAGCATCAAGCATCACGAGATCCCCTTCCTTGTATGCTGGACCCACTTAGAGCTTTCCATCAGCATTCTCCTTATAAACCAGCATAGCCGCCTCCAAACTTGTGGACACCCCCTGATGGACCTTCTTGAGAGTCTTAGCAAAGTCCAGCACCGTTTCACTTTGGAACCACAGCTGGGCTCCATGTTAAAAGCAGGGTTAAAGCCATGGTTAGCAAAAAAAGGTGAACAACCGATTGATGAATGCAAAGTGTTGTTGAAGCTAAACTGGGCCATGGGAAGGTGAGAAACCCAATCTGAATGGTCTGTGGTGGTGTAACAACACAGAAATTGTTCTAAGCACTGGTTTACTCGTTCAGTCTGCCCATCTGATTGGGGGTGATAAGCAGTTGAAAGGCAGGGGCAGATCTGAAGAGTTTTACACAACTCTTCCCAAAAGATGGAGGTGAACTGGGGACCCCGGTCACTAATGATTTCTTGAGGAACCCCATGAAGTGAAAATACATGGACGACGAAGAGCCTGGCCATTTCAGCAGCAGTTATGGTTGTTCTGCAAGTAATAAAGTGGGAGAACTTTGTAAAGCGGTCCACCACCACCATGATTGCTACATACCCATCTGAAACGGGTAACTCCACAATGAAATCCACTGATAGGGAAGTCCAGGGCCCTTCAGCCTTTTGGACTGGTACCAGCAACCCTGCTAAAGGTTGCCGATTGAGTTTCATTTGATTGCAAATCAGGCATTCTTTACAGTACCGCCCTACTTGAACAGGCAAGCCCTTCCAATTGTAAGTGCGTCATATCAACTCCAAGGTCTTTGCTTTCCCAGGATGACCAACAGTGATTCCGTCATGGTGGTTCTGGATGATCTCCAGGCGCAATGGTCCAGCAGGAACCCATAGGCGCCTCTGAAACCACACCATCTCATCCTTCATGTGATAACCTCTGGATAAGTCCTCCTGATTCGAGGGCGCTCTTAGCGAGAACAACAGCATATTCAGCTGATAATGGCTGAGAAAGAGATACCTTTCTAAACATAAAATATCCTGCTGCATTTTCCAGAGGCATGAGCGCTGGCTTCTGTACCATGGACTTAGGAAGTTGTGGCATAATCATACTTGGTGGAATCATCACCCGGGTGTTGTGAATCTCTACCTCCTTTGGATTGGGAGCCAAAGCAGGGTTGCGGCTCAAAGCATCTGCCAAACCATGCTCCTTACCCTTGGTGAACTCATAGTAAAATGTAAATAGGGCAAGGGTCTCATTCTAACGGGTCTGACGTGGTGTTAGAACATGTGGAGCATGGTAGTACAACAGGGCTCAGTGGTCTGTGCATACCCGGAATGGTTGGGAAGAACCATGTAAATGGTGACGCCATTAATCAGCGCCTCTACCACTGCTAATAACTCCTTGTCATATACAGCGTAATATAACTCATGCAGAGACATTTTCCTAGAAAAATATTCCACGGGATGCTCGGACCCATCTTCACCCACTTGTAACAGTGCAGCCAAAATGGCGAAATTGGAAGCATCTGAGGACACAATGAACTCCTTTGCAGGGTCAACATAGCGAAGGATGGATGTGGATAACAAGGTGCACTTCACCGCTTGGAAAGCATCCTCCAAAATGAGGGACCACTGAAGCACCTTGGCCCCGCTAGCCTTATATAAGGGAGCTGCCACCTCGGAGAGATTGGGTGTGAACTTCTTGAGGAATGTACACGTCCCCAAAAAGCTCCTCAGTTCCTTGACAGAGGTGGGGGTACGCCACTCACGAATAGCCTTCTCCTTGTCTGGAGTTATCATATGGCCCTGGTCAAAAATGACGTTGCCCAGAAAAGTAACCTGGGACTTGAATAATTTGCATTTACTAATCTTGAGGGTAAGGTAAGCGGCCCTCAATCTCTCCACTACTTGTCAAAGGTGTACTGCATGTGACTCATGATTGGGGGAGAACACCAGAATGTCATCCATGTAGTCAACCGCACATACCCCTCAACAAGTCTCCCAACGCAGCATCAATGCGGCGTTGAAAGATGGCAGGGGCATTCTTAAGCCCAAAGGGCATAACGCGGAACTGGAAAATTCCTTTTCTGGTGCGGAATGCGGTTAGCCATTCCTGGCCCTTCTTTATCTGGATTTGAAAGGACGCATTGAGGAAGTCCAGCTTAGAGAAGACCTTCGCCTTTTCCACATAGCGCGCAATCTGGGAATCTAAAGGGATGAAATGGAGGTCAGGTACAGTCACATTGTTAAAATTCCCATAATCGACACACAGATGTAAAGTTCCATCAGCCTTCTCCACAAAGAGCAGTGGGGAGAAAACAGGGGAGGTACGCTGAAAGATGACACCTTTGGCCAACTGCTCCTTCACCCATACATCTAAAACCTCTTCCTCCCAAACAGTCAATGGGTATATGAGGGAAGAAATATGCACCAGATCCACAGTGAGTTTAAATTCACAATCAAGCTCGGAATGTTCGGGTAGCATACTGGTTGAAGCTGCATCAAAAGAAGATGCCAACTCCTCCAAACAAGAACGTAAGGAAAGTCCCACAGTGGGCTTCAGCAAAGGGGCAAAATATGGACTGGGAACATTGGGCCAATGGGGTAATTTGCCTTGGGCATTATCCTCAGACAAAGGAACAATCAACTGGTGACCATCTGTCAAAGACAAGGATAAAGTGTTTTCTTTTAAATTAGTTCTGACATCAAATTTCCGCCACCACTCGACACCCAAAATGATGGGAAACAAGAGGTTTCTGATAGCTTGAAACTGGTCAGACAATAGATAAGAACCTACCTGGAAATTGACTGACTCCAAGATGTTCAATTTGGGGTTACCTTGATATGCCCCACCTCTAACCATACCACCTGGTGAGTAACTCAACTCAATGTAGTCAGCAAGGTTTTGGTCAATAAAATTATTTGAGGCACCAGTATCCACCAAAATAGTTGTGCTGAACTTTTCATAAGAGGAAGTAAGGGTAGCTGTCAATAAGAAGTATCCAGAATAGGATTTATTCAACGCAGAAAACGCCATCAACTCACCAGAAAATTCTTCCTCTGGCTTGAATAAGCCATCAGGGTATGTTTTGGAATCATAGAAGGGGGAGGGATAGTGGGCCACTCTTACTACTGAGGCCACATATCCCACCACACCTTCTACAGGTGCATATACATCTTTATATTTATAACGCAGTTCCTTTTCAACTTCCTGAGAACCCCTAATCATGGTAGGGGTCAAACGAGGTTCTCAGGAGTAATCTGATATATAGAAATAGGGTCCTCATCAAGCCCATATGAGCAAATAAACTGTTCAGTTTGGGAGAAATTGTTCACATTATAAAACGCATTTTTTGGTTCTAACAAACCCACACTCACTCCGAGGGTTTGATGTGCATTGCTATCCAAGGCCAACACCCCCAAGACTAGGGTCAATGCCTCGGCATGCACCTCAGAAATGTGTTGGGGAGAGAAAACAATAACGGAATCCTTTTTTGCTAAATTTGGGTTTGGACCCTCCGATGTTCCCAATTTCTGCTGAGATGGGGAGGAAATCAGTGGGAAGCATCTCACGTTTCAAGGAAAAATCACTAGTTGAGGACGCGCTATTTATAGGGATGACCATGGGTGACATCATCGTGGTGGAATCATCTGAAACCTTTACTTTATTCTCAGGGCTAGACTCCTGTACAGTTCCAAATTTAGAAGAAGTAGAAGGATTAGAAGGATAAAAATTCCCATTTCCAGAGGCGCGTGCAACTTTTCAGCTTCCATATTTATATGATTTGATCTGATGATGGCCAAATTACCTGGCCCCTTCCAGGTTGGGGTGGAGAAACTACCCCAAAGGGTTTTGACAAGACGATTGAATTTGGAAGGAGGCGACTTCCAAACTGGGGAGTTTTGCATTGATATGTCCAAGGTTGAACGGAGAAATGACGTTTTAACTTTGTCAGTTAATGGCAAAGCCTGGGCTTTTTTGCAGAATTCACTCAAGTATACTTTCATCAGACGACCCACTTGATGCAGAGAAAAGAACTCGAAGAAGGAATGGAGGGATGCTTCATCAGGTCGATTCTGCTCCAAGACCTGTTCCAAACCCCCTATTGCTCACCACAAGAGCGGCTGTGTGCAGAGTACCACAAAAACCCAGTCACCTGCCTTAGGAGACAACTGGGACAATAGATCCTTTCCCCGCAAAAGCAGATGTGAACTAGACGAATTGTTTTTCCCTAATGAGGGTTTTGGCTCCAGGGAAGCTAAGGCCTGATGAATTTCTGAGTAAATCTCGGGAGAAAGGCGGGGAATCACGATATTAGGATGTCAAAAAGTCTGAGACCACCAGGTACGAGCAGGAATGGTGGGCACTTCCCAATTGGTAGTTGCAAGAATGACACCAAGACGCACCAATACAAAACCAAACGAGAAAACTGTGGTGAGCACCATTGTGGCAGTAACAAATGGCCAGCGCACCCAATTTACTAATAATGAAAGTCACACATGGATAAAACTTATGCACATATAATAAAAAGGTTGGTCAACTAATGTCAAGAGAGTGTCTGTAACTCTTTCGTTCCCAGCAAGGTGATGTGGGATGCAAACCCACATTGCTAGGGAACTAGCCGTTAAGAAAAGGGATAAGAAGACACCTCAAACGGTGCCTGTGCCAAAGGTACCCCAGGCAAGGGTGTAGAACACAACATATAAGACCAGGTAAGTTAGGAACATAACAGCTTGAGCGGACCCCAGAGGGGAGTCCATAATCAAGTGTAACTTGGTGTCAGGGAGCTTGGGTGCCTCGATCTGGAGGGGACCTGGGCGGCCCAAGGGAGCCCCTGGGATTTTTGTAAATTGCAATAAAAGGTAGTGGCCCATATAGTTGGAGACCTCCCCGAAGAGGTCTGCCACCAAGTTAGCCCAAGGAACCATAAATAAACATAAAATAACGGGTTTTTTATTTAAGAAAAATTGATTAACGAGGAAAGTTGGTCAAAAAGCCATATTTAAAGTGATCTGGGGAAATTCAGGTTCTGCAGAGGTGCACCCAAGCCTTGACGCTCCAATAAACATATGCTTCCGTCCTTTTTGTAAAATACACCAAAAGTGCCTTCACTCAAGTAATCACTTGAAGCCATATTTTACCCAAACTCAAAATTTCATAAACTCAAATGGGCTTTAAACCCCTGCTCTCCGACTAACCAAATAAAACCGTTTTCTTTAAAACGTAAATTGTTTGTTTTAGTGCCTGGGCCGAGATAAGAGGCTGGGCGTTTTGCACCCCATTAGTCTCAACTTGGGCATGCTTGGCTTGCACCCAGCGTTGATCTAAGGTGTGTTTCAGGTCAGGAAGAGCCTGAAGTTTCACCTTCTGGGCCTCCTGTCGCCCAGCCTTATCTCTAGCATCAGTTCCTACTATAAGGCATCCAATTATTACAATAATGGCCTCTACCTTAGTTATGGTTCCACCAAAATTAGGAGAGAGAGCAGAACCTTCTTTGGATTGAAAGTTAAGGTAAGTTTTTGAGCTTTTTAGGATATCTCTCCTTAATGGATTGCAATGTATGACATTCTAAGTAAGGCATATCAACAAGGCAATAAACTAGTCAGCATCACTAAAAGTATTAATAACTTCGGAACACCCCAAAATTTGGCTGAGATAGTTACATCGGGTATCATGGCCTTATTCACTCCTTCAACATTCAACCAATCTGGAAATTCGATTTCAGCTGGTGCTCTTAAGACATAATATCCAACAACTTTATAACCCCCTTCAAATACTTCATCAGAAGAGCTATCTATATAAGTAAGATGAACAATAGAAGAGGGACAAGGTCAGGCACGTCACATTTGTCAGCAATAGTGGCGCATGTACTTAATCTGACATATCTTTTCCCTGACCTTTCAGTGTTGGTTCTCTTCTGAGACACATATTGTTAACATTCCTGACCTGGTTGCAGTAGGTGCACTTGGGGCGCTCAGTTTGATTCAGCAATGGACTCTCAATTGTTGAGACTAGGGCTCCAAACTACTCCCCAGTTAGTCTCAAGTTTATGGAAATCATTAACATCTAGCAGAGCCTCCTTTATATCACATATTTCAGAAAAAAGTTTTACTGAGATACTTTGCATTGCCAAGGAAGGGTGAAACTTCATCCCAGTCATAATTGCAGCAACGGCGTCATCAAGAGTTAACATCTTGGGATTTAACAGCATCTGGGCTTCATTATAGAAACAACCAGAAAAGGCAGAAACTGATTCTCCCTTTTGCATGCTAATGCGCATAAAGACCTGTTTATCATGCTTGAACTCTGCTTTTATCCAAACTCTTCAATAAGCGCTTCCTTAACCTCTTCCAGGTACCAAGAGTTTCCATATGAGGAACCATTATCTATTGAGACATGCAACTTAGACAAGATCAGATGTCAGAAGATTGCTTTTCTAGTGACAGTGGGTTCTGCTAGTCAGCAGGCCAACCAGTATGAATAATGGACGGCCCTTGACATTTCGCCTTAAACGATGTGGTCAGCAGAACAGCTGACCCCTTGGCGTGTCACCTGCACCATTTGAGATCCCCTAGCCTAAACTCCATCAACAAGAATAAAATAAACTTATAGTAAAATGGAGAGTAGGCAAAGGGAGATGTTTATTGAAAGGGAAGCACCAGTTATTTATATGTACAAAGGGCTACTGCACCCATCAACAATCTATCAGCTCATCAATGGACCTTCCAGCCAACCACTCTCTCTCTCTACTGCTCTTCTCTCTTCCCTGGTGTCATCCCTCTCACCTTATCCTTCCCAATGACCGATTATTAGTTTTGGCTTCTTCCTCGGCCTTCAGTTGTTGGTGAATTATATAAATTTCTTATTATAAATAAGCACAAAATCGGAATTTGACCTTTAAGTTTCTTAGTATTTGCTGGAAACCACTTTGGCCACTTGCTATGAATCAGAATATCTCAGCATATTGACATCAAGTTTTGACTTGTCATAGTTGATCATTCAGAGGATTGCCTTTCTCAGGTAATAGTTAGTAATTATACATTAGGTTCCAGAAACATACTCAGATGCCTCAAACTTGTAGTCATTGGGTTCTGCCAACCTTACTAAATTAACACAAATGATCATCCTTAGCTACTATTAACCAGTGATCTTTAAATCTAAATTGTGCCATCAATTGGCTCCACTTGATCCTAACCTCTTAACTCAGTGGAATATGGGTTCAGCTCAAGCCAATTTGTGGAGCAACTCACCGCACAATCATTAAAACATACAAAATTCAGTCAATAAGCCATTCCGCCGGGATTGGCCTATTTCATCCCAAATCACATTATATCATTAGAAGAATCCATCAGGTTAAATTTCCAACAGAGGATTTGCTTGACTTTCTGGTGATCAGTCGTCTCTTCCATGGCAGATTTGTAGATATATAAAATAAGGCAACACTACTATCACCCAGGGTAAACTTGTCCTTGAATATGTGCAAAAAAGGGAAGAGGCACTCCTAGTGAGAGCATAGACAGCAGGAGTGGACTCATGAGTTTCTTGAGAGGGATGTCAATTTAGTTCCATGATGTGTGACAAGGCTTTTGCTAGTTGTTGCTCTAAAGTGGCTTATCTTTGTTCATTTCCATTTCTTATCCATCTAGTAACGCTAGCAACAGGAACGTCTTCCATTTTAGTTATTATTTATAGATTTTGGTGTACAGGTGCCTCCTGTAGTAAGCACCACTTGTCAAAATCCTAGCAAGGAGTTGCTCACAGGTGCTTAATCATAGGATTTCATCTATATAACAGCTCTGTGAGTACTAAAAAACTCGGCAACTGCTCAAAACTTTTGGGCTATCAGAGTAGATTACACTTAGGCTTAATATTAACAATCAAGATGGGTATAATAAGTAATACTTTATTTAATAATGCCACGCAGTATTATGGTACTCAGAGGTCAAAATGAGATAAGCCAGAGGATTCAGGACAAGTAGAGGGTATCTAGGTTAGCTAATTGCTAAATTGACCTACCACAACTCTCAAAGATATCTTCGCCACAATATGGCTTAGTTTTAAGTTATTGTCAACAGCAGGTATGATGAATTATTCAGTGACAACTTAGTATTGTATCCAATCAGCTATCTTGTAAGTATTTTCATTTTTGCCAAATACAGAATTTCCTTGTTTGTGATTGTCAGGTAAAATCCTTCCCCGCTTTGGAACCCAGTTTCAGGTTTATAAAAGGGGGTGGTTTTCTCTTAAGAGAAATATTATACTCAAGTTAGTGCATTGCAAACTTCCAAATCAGTTCGCCTATTCCGCCAAAGGTTAAAAGTATTATTATTACTTTGATCAAAGTTATTCTGCTGAGAGTTAGACTTTAATTAGATAATCTTCTTTTACTATTTGACTACAGGAAATTTTTTTCAAATAGTCAAGCATCCATTTATCTGACATGGTTTTAAAGTAAGGTTTAAAACCATCTAGTACTAAAAAAAAGTAAGGTTTAAAGTTATGGTCTTCTTCAATATGGTTGGCATTTATCATGACTGGTTTATGGCAGTCATCTGAGTGGCCAATACCAGTCATTTTGTAGAAATCCCGCTTATGTGTGCTCACTGGTGCTTACGCCACTGGATCCTCACAAAAGTTTAGATAAATTTAATAAATATACACTAGTAAAAATTTGGGTTTTTTATGGGCTTTTACTAGCAGCGCAGGGTAGGAAAGGAAAAAATGATTCCTTTTGATATACAATCAATCAGTATTTAAGTGTCTCGCGGGTCAAAGGGAATTCAATGTTAAATTTAGAATGGCTTGTTACCATCTGAATTAGGAAATATTGAAGTGTAACGTATCAAAGCTCAGATTACTTGCTTCATTTAGGCTGAACGAAGGATGGGGAAGCATTATTGGCTAGAATGTACCCATGAGGTAACTACTTGATGAATTTCAGCCAATTCCCATTTGTGAAATCTTTTGCGCCTGAGGAGACCCCCACCACGCCTATAAAAGGGAGTGTCCCCTTGTAGGTGCTTTGAAGGACCTGGTTATGGCTGGGTGTGTACCACCCAACAGATGCCTCAAGGTCCACCGCATGGTCAGAGAATTCTGACTGCTCAATTTTGTGGTTATTTTCCAAGAAGAATCTGAAATAATGTTACCCCAAATGGCGGGGTTACACCAAGAGCCGCCAGGGTCTTTTGGCCAATACTATCAATAGTATCATTGAAATCGTTTAAATTAGTATTGCAAACATGTAAATGGCTGACATCTCCCCTTTTCGGCTGAATTTGACCTAAAACATTCTTATTTTTCAGCTGTCTGGCAAATGTCTGACATCAATCCCTCAAGAATGTTGGGGGGAGAATAAGGCCGTAGGAAATGGCCATGTATGCGATTAATGGTAATACCTGTAGCTAATGATTTGATAGAGTACTCATTTCCTCTCTTGTAAGTGATGGTGTAGGGACCCTCCAAAAATGATCCAAGCTTACCGTTTCTAGTAGTAATGCGGTTATGGTAGTATAATACCATATCATATACATGGAAAATAGGCAGGGGGAATCGAAGCTCATTGGCTGACTGCCCTTCTTTAGTCACCATTTTTGCTAAATTAGTCATAGCCTCAGATTGGAGTTGGATGATGGGCTGAGCCAATCTTCACATAATTTTCTCAGGTTTCTCAATTCAAGAGTAAAATACATCTTTAACTAAGAGGGCAGGTATTACTGGTTCCCGCCCATAAAAGACACGGAAAGGAGACATTTTCAAGTTCTGGTGGTAGTTAATCTGGTATGCCATAAGAGCACTGGGTAAGAAATGATCCCACTGAAGAGGATCAGAGGAGGCCATTTTTTGTAGAATGGAAACTAAGGTTAAATTTGTTCTTTCCATGGTCCTATTTTTGGAGGGATTATACGGAGCCAAGAAAAGTTGCTGGGCTCCCATAGATGTGGCCAGGATCTTGACTACTCTGGAGGTGAAGTTTCTACCATTATTGTAGACTAGTACTTGGGGACAGCCATGTCGAATGAAAATTTTTGATGTAAAAAGGTGGCTGTGGCCTTGGCCATTTGAGCAGGAAGAGCCACGGCTTCCACCAACTTAGTGAAGTGGTCAATAGCTGCTAAGATAAATTTGTTTTCACTATTAGTCTGAGGATGGGGACTGACTACATCCAAACTGATGGTGTGGAACGGTTGTTGAGAGGTAGTTGGCTTATATTGATATCTAGACTTGAAACCAGATTTCTTCTTACACGTAAGTCAAGCTTCCAAGATGTCAACAATAGATTTCATCATTCCATATCAATATTACCCATCCTTAATCCTCTCATAAATTTTCTTTGCCCCTCCATGACCTAGAGTGGAGTGACCTTCTAGGATAGCAGATACACGTTCTGAGGACAAAAGGTAAGGCAGCCATTTTGCCCCCACCTGCTTGTACAACTTCCCATTCTCCACTTTTGTGTTACAGGAGTGCCGGGCTAACATTTCTGGATGGGCTCATCCTCATCCTCCCATTCATTGGGGGTCATTAAGAGGTCATGTAACTGCTCCGCCTCAATATTATCCAATTGAAGGACTGGCAGCTGAGCCAACCCATCAACATTAATGTGACGGGTCCCAGCATGGTGTCAAATCTTCATATCATAATGCTGGAGCTTTAGAGCCCAGCGAGCTAAATGGCCAGTAGGATCCTTCATATTCTGTAACCACTTCAACGAAGCGTGGTCCATTATTACAGTGGAGGTGGTCCCATATAGGAAAGGGCGGTAGTGTTTCACAGCTAACAAAATGGCAAGGCACTACTTCTCTGTAACGCTGTAGTTGTGTTCCGCTTTTAAAATCATTTTACTGAAATAAGAGACTGGATGATCAACACCGTTTTCATCCAATTGGGCAAAGATAGCCCCAACGGCATAGTCCAAGGCATCCATAAACAAGATAAATGGTTTACTATAATCAGGATGCCTCAGATAGGGCGTTGTTGTAGCAGTTGCTTCATCATCTCAAAAGCGGCTTTTTGTTCAGCACCCTAATAAAAAGGGGCATTCTTGGTTATTAGTTGGAAAAGGGGCTCACTGAATTGGTAAAACTTAGGTATGAACTGATGGTAATACCCAAACATCAATTTAGAAATACCTGAATAACTCGTAGATTTTTAAGGGCGGCATTTTTGAGATTGCTTCGACCTTGTCCTGCATGGGTTGAATTCCTTCCTAAGAAATGGAGTGGCCAAAAAAATCTAATTTCCTTTGGAAGAAAGTACACTTTGAAGGCTTCAACTTGATATTTGACTGGCATAAACTTTAAAACACCTCCTTCAGGTGATCAAGATGTTAGTTAAAGGTTTGCGAGAACACTGTGATGTCATCAATATATGAAATGACACAAGTTAACTTGAGGTCCTGCAAGATGTAATCCATTGCACGCTGGAAAGAGTCAGATGCATCGCACAACCCTTGAGGTAATCACGCGGGTTGGAAGAGACCCTCACTACAGATAAGGGCGCATTTCTCCTGATCCTGAGGAGAAAGGTCCATCTGCCAATAGCCGATAGCCAAGTCCATTGCAGAGAAGAAGTTAGATCTGGAGAGTTGTGCTTGGGCGTCATCAATGCAGGGGATAGGATAGCTATCCTTTTTTGTAAGGTTTATCTAACTTGCAGTAGTCTATGACTATCCGATGACCACCATTTTTATTTTTAATTATCAAGAGGGGGAAGACCAAGGGCTTTGTGAAGGGACAAGTACCCCCGCATCTAATAAGAGCTGGAGCTTTGTCCTCATTTTCTGTTCCTCCACTTTTAACTTGTGATAAGGTTTGGTCCTAATAGGGTGGGCGTCACCCACATCAATGGAGTGGCACCAGCCCTTCATATGGCCATAGTCAGTTTTTGATTTGGAGTGTAATCTTAGTGTCAACCACTCTTTGTTCACTAGGCTTAATCAAGAACTCATCTGAAGCGTAGAAAAGTAAATCGTCCCTAGCATCCACTGAATGAGGCAATTTCTTTGTGTTGCGCCCAGAAGTGGAATAAGGCAAAGTTATAGCTGAAAAGGGGTATTCAACCAGGCAAGAGTATTTGTGCTTGCTGGGTTCTTTATTGGATAAGATTAAAGGGATTTCATAGTTGAGCAACGAGAGGAAACCTTTCTTTATGTTGATTATTCCATAATACTCAAACATAAATTAGATGCCAATGAGCATATAATAGGCGTTGCTGTCCAAAGCCACTGCAGGGGCTGATAAGATAAGCTTCTCAATTTGAATGGGAAGGAAAGAGTATGCTTTGATAGTATGGGTATTATTTGGGCCAGCAGTTCCAAACTCTTGCGTGTACTCCAAGTCAGGCGCTAGCTTTATCTTCTTGATAAGCTTAGTGGAGATCAAGTTAACAGGGGATCCAGTGTCCAGGATAGCCATTATTCGGACCTTTTGAATGACCACTTCAACCTTAGTGAGGGTTCCTCCAAAGTTAGGTGACAAGGCTAAGACCTCCTAGAGCCGGAAGGTGGAGTTTAGCTTTTGAGCAGTCTTGGGTTATTTATCCAGGATGGATTTCATGGTATAGACCCGCTGAAGTGGGCGAATCAAGCTACTTAAGAAGTGATCACCGTTGCTGGCAGTGTCAATAGCTTTGGGACACCCTAGAATTTGGCTGAGGTACGATTTCTCAGGTATGGTGGACTCATCTACTCCTCCAGCGTTCAAATGATCAGGAACCTCTACCTCTGTGGGGGCTACCAATATATAGTAACTAACGTCATCGCCACCTCCCTCAGATCTTCCCTAAGGGTATTCTCAACAACTGGCAAGGCCGTGATGGAGGTAGGGGAGACGGCCATAGGAGATTGAATAGCCTTAGGGCGCGCATTTACCAGCTTGGCTATAGGGGAAGGCACATAGCTTTAGTGAGCTTGTGAAGAAGTATGGTATATGCTACTTTACAGGTCTCTAATTCATAAGAAGGAGTGATAACCTTTTTAAGACGCACTGAGGAAGCAGGTTTCGCAGGGAGGATAGGCACAGGTGAGCTCAGTCCAAACTGTTCAACAGGGGGTAGCTCCTCAATGGTGAGAGCTGAAGATTTCACCTCAGATTCATTTGTTGTGGCACATAAATGTAATTTGGCCACATCTTACAAAGCCTCTTTGATGTCGTGGATGGTTTTAAAGTAGCGTTTCAATAAGATGATATGCCTGGCTAGAGAGAGCTGAGAAGCCAACCCTTTAACATGGCAGCGATAGCATCATCTAGGGTTAGAATGTTAGCCGTTGACAACCTTTGCGCAGCGAGTAAAATCATTCAGAAAAGGCAACAGGCGATTCGCCCTCACACATGATAAGGCGCATAAAGGCCTGTTTTTCCCTGTGTAAACTCTGCTTTGATCCAAATTCAGCCAAAAGAGCCTCCTTCACCTCTGCCCAGGTGTACAAAGGGTTCAGGTAAGGAACTATCATCTCTTGCGCTTGGCGGCTAAACAAGGAAGAATGAGTTGAACCTTTTTCTTGTCTGTTGCGCCATCCATGGCAGCTTCATAAACATACAAAAAGTTATCAATGCTCCCCTCACCAGGGATGTACTTGTCTTTAAAAAGTGGTATTAGTGGGCGCTGCTCAAGTTCATTGAGATGGGATAGAGCGCTTGTAAGTTGGTTTTTAAGATCAACTAACCATGATTCAACGGGAAGAGGAAAAGAGGGAGGGTACTTACGTTTCAAGCCTCCATTTTTGACGATTTTTTCGGTGTACAAACGTCTCCTGTAGTGAGCACCAATTTGTAGGAATCCAGCTTATGTGTGCTCGCTGGTGCTTACGCCACTGAATCCCACAAAAGTTTAGATAAAATTTAATGAATATACACTAATAAAAACTTGGGTTTTTTAAGGGCTTTTACTAGCAGCGCAGGGTAGGAAAGGAAAAGATCCATTTTGATATACAATCAATCAGTATTTAACTGTCTCGCAGGTCAAAGGGAATTCAATGTTAAATTCGGAATGGCTTGTTACCATCTGAATTAGGAAAAATTGAAGTGTAACGTATCAAAGCTCAGATTACTTGCTTCATTTAGGCTGAACGAAGGATGGGGAAGCATTATTGGCTAGAACGTACCAATGAGGTAACTACTTGATGAATTTCAGCCAATCCCCATTTGTGAAATCTTTTGCGCCTGAGGGGACCCCCACCACGCCTATAAAAGGGAGTGGTCCCCTCGTAGGTTCTTTGAAGGACCTGTTTGTGGCTGGGTGTGTACCACCCAATAGATGCCCCAGGGTCCACCGCGTGGTCAGAGAATTCTGACTGCTCAATATTGTGGTTATTGCCTGAGAAGTATCTGAAATCATGTTACCCTGAATGGTGGGGTTCCACTGAGAATCGGCCAGGGTCTTTTGGCTGATACTATCATTAGCATCATCAAAATTATTTAACTTAGTATCGCAAACATGTATATGGCCAACATTCCCCTTTTCGGCTGAATTTGACCCAAAAAATCTTATTTTTCAGCTGTGAGGGCAAATGTCTGACATTTTTAAAAGAGTTTTTTGGTTAAGTTAAGGTAGGTTTGGTTATAGTATGCAGTTGAGCCTTTGACTCATTTGTATTCTATCCATACTTTCCACCATGTTATCATGCTGTTGTAAGCGCTCTCAACAATTATTCAGGATGAAATATTACTTTGTTCTCCTTTCCAAGAAAAAAAATTGATCCTCCAGTTTCCTAATGGTAACTTTGAGTTTTACTGTGGTTGAAGGTCCTCTAACAATAGGAATAGAGGCAAATTGTGCTCTTTTAATAGTTAATTAACGCGTTTAAGCTGGTTATATAGATCATGATTTTCTAAAGCATGGGTACAAAGTCTTTAACGGATAATATCACCCTCCATCACCAGGAGTTTAGAGGAATCCTCTATGTAGTATAGTTCCATATCTACTTCATTATCAAACTTCTCATTAAAATCTCATGATCTTCACTATGGCATGATGATGCTGCTCCTGTAGTGAGCACCACAGTCAGCTCGCTGACCATGGCAATATGAAAAAGTGAGGCTAACTTGCTTCTCATGGGTCTACTCATTTCAGATTAGGCACAAGAAAAAAAATACTTAGGTCATAATAATCCTCATAAAGCAAATCTTTATTTAATTCTGCCCATTGTAGCATCAATTATTTAGGTAACTGTTTGTGCCCATGGCGAGAATCATGTTGATTCTCTCTGTCATGCTCTCTTTACGTTGCCCCCATGACACAACAGAATCCAATACAACTTTTACCTTGGCTGCTCAGTTCCAAAAGACCCAATAAAATGAGTGTCTTATTTAAACAGAGCAGATCTCAGACTGACTACTATATTATGCCAATTGCTAATCCCAGACTAGCTACTAGCGATTAGATCACTTAAAACTACAAGTAAAATAAAAATGATAGAACTGAGATTATGTACAAAGGTTTATTAAATAAAAAGAGATTTATCTTGTACTTCTTTAGAAATAAGATATAAATAAATGAAAATTGTAAAGTAATTTGGTAGTTTTGGTGAGATATTGGAGGGTTTCAAGATCCCCAAGTGAGTCAGCGTCTGATTGGCACTTTAGCTGCTTTATTATTTTGTTAAGTTACATTTCTGTGAGCTCCTTCTCTCAGTGATCCCCCCTGGACCTGGATATCCAGGGGACCTTTCTTCTGCCACTACTTCTGGGTTGTGGTTAATAGCAGCTCTTTAAGATATTGCTTCATTACTCAATTTTGGTAGTATGCTTCTTATATTTAGATTCATGCAATGTTGCACCTTTGATGCACCTTGCATTAGGTCTTTAATATCTATTAAAATTGTGTATGCGGTTTTGGTAATATTTGGATGAGCTCCTCAATCATTTTCATGTGGGTAATTTGGTTAAATCATTGCAGCATCAATTTGAGATGAAATTATTACACACTGAAGGTATAAATAGGGGTTGTTTTGCATAGTCTCCTATGGTGATGTCATTTTATTCATATAATAAACCCTTGAGCGTCAGATGTAAAAATATCTCTCTTGAAGTCATCCTACTTGATTGAAAAATTCGTGACACATCTGAATCTATAGAAAGGTTCATGTCCAACTCATCCGCTGCAGGTAAGTTGCCCACATTTCCATTGGATTAGGGCTGAACTCTATTCATTCCACAAGTCAAGGAATGATCCACTGATGCTCTTAAAGCCTCATCCGCATCACCTCCAATACTTATTACAATGACCACACACTTAGCGCTAAGTGAACATAATTTTACTAATGACAATGGCGCCATTTATTCAGTGCCGCTGTCTCTCACTCTGACCTTACTTTCCTGAAACCATAGATATCCACAATCATGTTGAGAATGCATGGTTCAAACAAGTAAGAGTATTTACTAACTGCCAAATAATACTTCTTATTTTAAATATGAAAATGCACATTCAAAAAGGTTTAAGTTTCATAAGTAGCTTTGGATTCACGCAAAGCTAAGCTATTGTTCTCCACCATTGATATAGACAACGCTGACCAAAACATTTGTTACTTAAAGGATAGCTCTGTGTTTGAAAAAAATTAGTGGACTAATAAAACTCTTTATGGGGACTGAGAAGATAGCCTAACGCAAGGCAAATTCCTCATTGTTGAGCTTTTCAAAAATTAGGATGAATCCTTGACTGTACTTTCCTACTTATTATTAGGATAAGTTCCCCTGATATCCTTTATAGCTATATATAGTGCTACGCCAGACATTTCTATATAATGTTCAAAAATATTATTATTCAATGCACGAATGATCAACTAATATAATCATTTTACATTGAGGTATTGAGCTAAATTGTAATAATTGTTTCCCTAATGATCCACAATCCTATGAGATTTAAAGCTCTCCCTTAAAAATCCACCCTCTTTTACATATATAAAAGCTGGGAAAGAGAATTCCTATATTTTATATCCAATTGGATAAGCAATCATCAATTATAATATTTCTAATTTCATGGAAAGTTTAATAGTACATTTATATTACCTATAAGCTTAACCGCTTGCACCCTTTTATTTAATTAAGTAGTTTTAGGATATTTTCATTGTTCCCTAGGGACTTATGAACCGCTCTTTAGTCAGTTACATCCTATTGTATTCATTTAATAGACCAAATACCCTCTTGATAATGTGTGATCCAAAGGAGCCTTGAAAAAAGTTGGCCCGCCTTACCTTAAAGTCAGTGCCCAACACTTACTATTAGTTTTCAATGCAACTAGACCCTCACAGAATTTGTTGACTTCTTAACCCAAGAGGCATATGTGTTAAGAGGGTCTGGGATCTATAGGAAGCGGACCTGGCTATTGTGAAGACCTACACTATGAAGACATACCAAAAGCTATTTAATGCAAGGTGCCTGTCCTACATGGGGATATGGATCTACTTAAGATCACTAACTACTTATGCACTCACCACCTCCTTCTGACCCCTGAACAAGGAACAAAAACCCTACATCTCCACCAGTGGTTCAAGCACCTTGATCAGAGTTGCACATATATAAACTGTGAACCCTTGTCCAGAAATGAGAGTGACATATGACAACGCAATGTCTCTCTCATAACCTGTCACAGACGTCACAAAAAAAGTCCACTATGCATTGAACTGCCATGAGAAGCATAGGGTGCACACAGTGCCTTTGAACATTGAGGACTTGGAAAAAAGACCAAGCGGAGTAGAGGAGGGACTTTTATATTTTGCTAAACTGCCACTCAAGTCCCCATATAAACATAAAAAAAACTTACAATGAATCTGGTAACTACACAGATCATATGATCATCAGATGACTACCATGCATTTGTACGGAAATATAGCCTGTGCACAATTATAAGCAGCAGAGGTCCAGATTTTAATGAGATATATAGAAGACTACGCGTTAAAAATACTTGAATAAGGCTCATTAGATGAACTCCCCATCACTGATGCGCTATCCTTGAAAAATGTAAATATAGCCTTTCCAGTATGCATGATCTTCAAAGGCTCCCTCATATTGGATATGGCCTTAATTGTTTCCTGAACCGCAAAGCTATTTGGATGTAGATGTATTAAAAAACTAAAGTTTTTCTTAATCTGAGAGCTTTTATTGTAATGTTTTTGAAGTAAAGATGAAAGTTTTAATAGTAGACACTGGAGCCTCAGTCCCTATCATGCTCACCAAAATGGTAGTCAATCTTCCCCTAATTGGATTTAAAACATAAAGAAGTATATTCCACAGACATCTATGAGTGTACCATATTAGAGGGGGCATATATCACCTTTTTCCTCGAATTTATTATAATCACCATGATGGCACCAGCAATTGAGTTTCCTAACCAACATTACAATCTATTGATTGGCGCAGTAATTATGCGCCTTTTAAGGCCATTGTCAGCATAGCAGAGGAAAAATTTGAATTCTCAGACAAACAAATTCCTGTTTAGTTTATGTTGCAGAAATTACCCAAAGACAACATCACATTATTGCCACAGCATCAACTCCTGTGGCTGGGCCAGCACTGGCTGAGCTTAGTCCATTCAAGTGTCTCAATTGGATCCATGAAAGCAACCAGCTGTTCAATGTCAAGCTGGATTTCGCATTGGAGGAGTTTTTTATTAATAATCCCAATTTGTGCCCCCGCCGTTTTCACTCTAAAAATGGCTTCCTAAATTATAAAAATATAAATAAAATGGCTGTAGAAGCTGTAGCTGCCCCTGCTAACTCATCCTCCGCAAACATCCCCATGGGGCGATGGAACCCCTAGTTGATAGTATTCCTATCCTAAATTTCCCCTCCAATTTTGATGAAGATGCAAATTATGAAATTGAGGAGCTTGCTTTCGGTGTGAGCTGCTATTGTATCAATATGGCAAAGCTCCCCTTTTTGACCCCAATTATCCCCAAACCCGCCAGCGCATCAAGTTTTAACTTGTGTGCCAGCTCTCATCACATTCTCTGAGCATCAACTTGATTAATATGTTGAGGCGATGGACACCGCTGGCCTCATAAATGAAGAAAACCCACAACTATACCTCCTTATGCCCCATGTCGCTGATTCTCCCACCCCAATGCTGTCCGCCAAGGTCCACCAGCTAAAGCAGGCGCCAAACAAAAGCTTCCCCAAAGCCTCCTCACCTTCTGATATGGCTTCCTAGGCTGATAACTTAGGTGCTATATCAGGAATTTTTGTTTCTAATAATCCCTTTATTTGGCTCATTCGCAGATAAAGATGCATGGCAGCTCCCCCTTTTGTGTTGGGCACCACTAGTGCCAAAAAAAGACAGCATCACATTATCCATGTGAATATGACTTACCAGGATGGTGTACTTCCCATATATATCACCAGTTAAAGAAGAGAACTAAGGTTCTACCCAATTTAATTCACTAATACAAAAAGGCTTTATTTACGCTTAAGCTGCAGCAAAATACTTTTCAGTACAATGTTTGAGACACTCCCTAACTAACACATTGCCTTCATATTACCTCTTCTAAAGTTAATAAACTCAATTTTAATATCTTTAAACTCCTCATAAACAGGATCAAGCATCAATAACATCAATCTAGGACTTTTATGGTTAGATTGAAAGCATCTGAAACCAATGAAACCATTTGTACTACTTTTAATATTCTGTTAAAGTCTCAAAATAAAAAACAATGAATCTAAATTATATAAACATGAAAAGCTAACCTTCTAATAAGTTGAAAGCGCTTAAATAAGAGAAAGCAGAACATGGATACTTACTTTAATTTTATTTTAAACAGTTATCATCCAACAATTAAGTACAACCATTTTTTATGTATTTTTATTTAAAATATATAAAACCGCATTCCTTGGTACAAAAGGTAATATCAGTCAGGGTATCGCCTTGCTCAATAGTCTTACTTTGAGTCAAAGGTTTTTACTTGGTGCCATTATTATTTCTATTCATTTTTCAGGGTCTAATAACCTTGAATGAAATGCGCAAATAAAAAGATTGATGTTGGGTACTATATTGATGTAATGTTATATGTTAGGCCTGCCTCAAAAGGCAAAAATCCAGGTATGCCTGCTACTGTTTCTCCTATAAAATGCAAACCTTAGTACCCACCCTGCCTAGCTGGCTGTATGTTGAGAAGATTAAGCCTTTGTGTAGAGAAATACCTCAACTACACCGTCAAAATGACAATAATAAGCCTGTTAAGGTCCCATACCGCCGCCCATTTTCACAAAATTTCCCTTGTTGATTTTTTTGACTGCTTCAGATGAATGGTTCTTCATCTGGAATTTAAGTTGGAGATACTAATGCTTATTGTATGAAAACAATAGACCAGATGGTGATAATTCTTAAGATATTAATTTTTTAAAGATAATACTTGAGGCTGTATTCTCCTATAAGTTACTTGTATAATGGCTTCCTGCCCTGATCTTCCTGATCATAAGTAAATTCTTGCTTAACACAACGGAAAAGTATTAAATGTAAAAAGCTTGTATATTTTTAACTACCAAATTAGATTTTTTGTATAAAATTACAGGGAACAATATAGGGCTTGATGTTCACTGCATCTTCAACCATGACACCTCGACTTGCACCACCACTTAACCAGCAGTTAGTGGTGAAGGTTTTAGAGGATCTACAATACATGAGAGATGTCCTGCTGTACCTAGCTTGGTCCCGTGGTCAATGTCACCTTGACATAATCATTTCAAGCAAGCCGCTCATTAAAAACTATTTAAAAAGACCAAACCCGCGCTCCTCTTGAAAAATGGTAACACATACCAAGGCAATTCATACCACTAATTAGCAATTAGTTCAATTGCAATGCAATTAAAACTAAAATCTAATTTCAATTAATCCAAAAAAAGCCCCAATTTTGGGTCATTAAATCAGTATAATTGATTGAAAACTGCTAGCCCACAAAAACTAAATTTCCCTTTTACTTAGAAAAATTTTCACTATTAGTTGATGATATATTCAATATAAGATGTAAGAAATTAGACATAAGCCAATATTGTTACTTTAATTTCTCGTTGCAATCAATTGTTGCAACTGATTTGAAACAAGACTAGTAAGTTTAATTATCAATATGAGGAGATGAGTTACACCCAATATCAGTTAAGGGATGGGTAAGCGTGGTAAAGGGGACAGGTTCAGTTTTTGTACCGTCCAAAGTTAGAAAACGCCCTTATGACTCCGATGGCAAATACAAAATCAAGAAAACAGCGGGGAGCATCTCTCTGGAGATTTTAGCATGGCAAGCAAAATGCAACAAGTACATCAAAACTCCGCACTCTCAGCCCATGTTGTCAGTGGAGCATGGGATTCGAGTTTTTCTGGATATAAATTTAATGACACTTTGGGAGAAGTTCTGTGGTGATGTGCACAAACACTTCCTGGCTGTCATGTAAGTCGCATCACACTATATGACCTGGGGTGGTTGGATCTAGGGTTTGAAACTGAGCGAGCAGCGGATGCTGCTGCACAAGTGCACATGGTGGTTGATCTCATAGATGGTCAACGGGTGGTCAAAATGAAGTGCATGCATTGGACAAAATCTAACCAAATTTTTGTCACTTTTGAATTTCTCCCCACAACGGTGAGATGTGACGTCCTAGAACACCATCTCTCAGATGAGCCTAAAAAACTATGGGGGAAAACACTCTTTTTGAAATGTAGCGCTTCACACTTATGCCAGAGCTTAGCATGGGCAAAGCAATTGCAGTGATCACCCCAACTGTGGTCATCAAAGAAGATCTAACTCAGATTCCACACACCACTGTTTTCAATATTGATGAGCTGGATTTCTGTCCATTTTGCATTATGGTAGATATCGCACCCCCTATCTGCACCTATTGATACGCTTTTAGCCATAAAGCAAACACCTGCCCTTCCAGAGAGGGCACCACTCAGCATGAAATTCTCCCAGATGCAATAGGAAGTGTCGACTCTCATTACAAACCCGCCATTGACACCAATGCCACCTTCCTATGGAGTTCACAGGGGTGTTATATTAAGTTTAAACCTGTGTCCCGCAAGAGCGCCTAAGGCCAAACAGGCCCATAGAGCAGCAGCCAAGGCAGAAGCTTTAACAGCATCTGTGATCCTGCCTGCCCAGATTCAGGATGACATTAAGTCAATCACAGCTAAAGCAGCTTGCAATTTCATTCACAATCAAACTGGGCCCCCAATCTATGTAATAGTATCTGAGTTGGGGTCACCCACACCAGTTTACTGCGCATCATTTAAACCTGATTCTTTCAGCCCAACCCTCCTCAAGTTTTTGTCAACCTTCAATACCCACTGCAGGAGCACCTCAATATGATAAGTCGATTCAAGTCAAAACTCAAATCTGAAAAATCATCCAAAGTAAAGGAAAACGCCCTTAAGGACACCTACCTGGTGGCATACTGCACACGCAATGGCATAAAGGAGCGTGCTGAAAAGCTGTGCAGGAAGGGCAAGGGGGCCCTTCTCATTGCACCTAAGGTGCTATGGGAGTCTCCTTCACAATAGGTACGTTGAACATCACTGGACTCAAGGCCTCGCCGTCCTGGGCTATAAAGCTGAGTTTTATAAAAAAACAATTTACCTGTGGACATTCTGGCAATTCAGGAATCCCACTGTCCACATGGTGCTGAGGAAACATGAGCAGCCATGCACACCCTCCCTTTCTTTTTGGTCTCTGCCAGTAGGGTGCTTATACATTTGACCCATAGTTATAAATTTATATCTAAACATTTGTATCTCGAAGGTTGTGTGCTGGTTGTGTCCTTTTCATGAGACAATGAAGTGCACGATATAGTTTGTGTTTACGCCTTTATTTGTGCACGGGCTTGCCAGAATATTCTCTCAGCCATAACTTCCCTCCCGCCTCAACCTGATTTTTTTGTTGTGGGAGACCTGATCTGCTGGCCAACCTGGCCACTGGCCAAAGCCTTCATCGCCTACTCCCCCCGCAGGGGCATGTTGAACTCTGCGTCCTAAAAGCCAATTTGGGGCTTTTTGATACCCTCCCCAAGCATGCGTCGTTGCTACCCAATATGTCCGTCCCCATGTGCACAATGGTCAGCTTAGGTCTATGTCCTGCTTAGAATCAATTCTTGCCCGTTGAATTTTTGCCCCCAGATTGCACACTTTACACTGACAAAAGTTGATTTCTCCAACCACAAGAAGCTGTCAGTATCCTTCACTTTGTCAAGCACATTGGCACAGATTCAAAATGGTGCAAACTTTTCCTAGATGAAATAACGTCGCCCATGTTTTCATCATGAGAGGACACCAAAACTCAGCACTGGAGTTTGTACACCATTCTGTGGTGATCCACTTTCTACCTGGTCAGCCTTCAAAGCAAAAACCATCCTTTAAGAAAACCACATCTTGTCACAGTGCACTAGGGCTGCCTCAGCAGTCATTAAGTGCACATTAGTGGAAGTGGACCACCTGGAGTCTAATGTCCCCACTTCAGGGTACAGCCCAGATTGGGGTCGTAAGTGAGCAGAAGTGTATGCTCATCTCACCGCGCTGGTAAGGCAGCACAAACATTGCGTTTGTGTTAGTACAAGGCATAAAGGTATAACGACAGTAGACACATGCTCCGCCTACTTTTTCCTCAAATCTTTCAAACTGTGACAAAGCTTGGCCTGCACACAGGTGAGGCGACCAGACAACTCCGTCACAAACACTCAAGCCAATGTAGCAGTTGACGTTTGGAACTTTTATTCCGAGTTGTATAAGTCCAAACCATTCAAACTGCCGTAATTGATGAGCTTCTTGTTGGCACAAATATCACACCATTTCCCGCTACCTGGAGTTAATGAATTTAATTACTCATGACAAACTCTTTTATGTCGTTTTTGGTGCACCGCACAGGAAGTTCCCAGATCCAGATGGGATTCCTATGATTCTACAAAAAATAGTTTAATTATTTCTCCTCTCTGAAGCTTTCCTCAATGAACAAATGTCTTTTAGAAACGCGCCTCCTTCCTGTGGCCAGGAGGCTTATGTGATAACGCTATATAAGAAGGGGGACAAAATGGAATTGGCTTATTGGAGATCCATCTCACTTACTAATACAGATATTAAATATATATTAAAATTATGGCCACCCTCCTAATGAAAGTTTCCTCTGAAATAATTTCCTCTAAGCAGTTCGGTTTTATCCCCAGATGGTCAATATGAGACAACATTCACACCGTGGCCAATGTCTGCCAGTCTCCAGCTACTGGGGCGCTTGTGTTCTTAGACCAACAAATTTTTATGACAGGGTCAACTGGGATTGTCTTTAAGCCTGCCTTCACCAATTCCACCTCACCCAGTTCATAAATTTGAGTGATGTTACTCACAGAATTTGCCATAATGGCAGAGCGGCCCTGGAAACCTCACTGATGTGGTTCATCCTCAATGGGATATCTTCCAAGGGGACCCTTTAATTCACCTCTTAAATAACTTCAGCCTCATACCACTCTTACAAAGTATGAATGCACGCCTTGCTGGTGTCCATGTGCAAGGACAAGAACCTGTTAGGATGCTGGCATTCGCTGATGGTTGTGTGGTTGGGGTATCTGATAACCTTGATGCACGCGCTCTGGAGGTAACTATCCAGGATTACTCCAGGGTCAGTAACGCCGCCATTAATACCTCCAAAACCGAATCATTCTCCTCAGCTGATATGAAGCCTGCTGGTCACCAGCGCCCCTTAGACAGACTGCTTCGGTGGCTAGGTCTCTGGTTCGCTTGCTCTAGCCACCCCATACCACCTGTCATGTTTACATGACCTAATTTAGTGCACCAACAGAAAGGACAAAGGTGGGCGGCAGGAGGTCTAAAAGGTTAAACTTTAGGACCTTCCTAATCTCAAGAACACCGTGGACCAACTCTGGGTACAGGCCAGGTATGCTCAGGTTGGTACAAGTGAGGTTCATAACGCCCAGACCCTTGTTTTGGCTCTTGCATTAAAATGGATGACTTATCTTACAAATGACAATGGCTTGATTCGATTAATTGGTAAACGGGGATTTGAAACCCATTCAATTTATGAAATTACTAACTTGGGTCAGGCTTAACTTCAATCAATTACTTGAGTAAGGTCAATTTAAAGTTCGTTACCTGGTTGGATGGAAGCATGCGCTTATTGGTGCACCAAGGCTTAGTACGACTTTCTCTGATCAATGATTTCCCAGAGTTTTATTATAATGTTTTCTCAAGACCAATCTTTCTCATTGGGTATATTCCTCATAATAAAATACCCCATTCATTTACAGTTTTTTCAAAATTATGCAACTTGGGCAAAATTGTGTGTGGACCTCTTCAAGGAGGTCTTGTGACACATTAGACAATTTATTTGCTTAAATATTACAACAGCATCAGGTACACCACTGGTTAGCTCAGTTTCCCTCCATAATGAGTCACCCGTGTACTTAAGTTCTTTTCAAAGCTTGGACATAAACTTCCTTTGGGACACAACCAAGTTTTGCTGATTGTACTATCTTGATTAATGTTCACCTTGTTAACCACAATCGCCCTAGGCCACTTTAGCTCAAGCACACTCTGTTGGGCTATACTTATTGTAATACTGACATATAGTTCCCTTTCGTTGGGCCTATGCACCAAGCACCACCACGCAGGGAACTGGAGAGCTATAGATACTCTCTTGACACCGCCCCTCTTGTACTCCAATTCA
This sequence comes from Massospora cicadina, assembly GCA_022478985.1. NCBI lineage: Eukaryota > Fungi > Entomophthoromycota > Entomophthoromycetes > Entomophthorales > Entomophthoraceae > Massospora > Massospora cicadina. The sequence continues at coordinate 83,869 of JAKSZP010004083.1, read as the reverse complement.
TGTCAAGACCCACTGTTGGTCCAGTGCGCATTTGGGAGTGTGGCTGAGGGGTGGGAGGGTACGCCTCATCAGTAATGGAGCACCACATCCTAGACAATGTCACAAAGCGTATCGCCTCCCTCAGAGCCACCAGACTACCCTCACAGGCCACGTAGTGCTTGCAAACTCTATTATCCTATCAAAAGTCTGGTTTATGGCCCTAGCCATCACTTTTCCCCCTCTTTCTTCGCCACTTTGTATGTCCTCCTGCAAGGGTGTCTTTGGTTGGTCTACCCCCCTGTGCACCTGAATGTCATGTTTGGCCATTGCCATAGTGGTGGTATAGCCTGCTTAACTAAGAGGACCATGCCGCCAAAATACTTGACACCTGGATCGCTGCAGTCACCAGCCCCACACTCTCAGAAAAACACTGGTCACATGCGACCTGCTCCTATTTTTCCCACGCCCTTTGCCTTCGCAATGGTAATCACCCCCATTCTCTCCTTTTATCTTGCCTCTCATCCCTTTGCTGTGGCTCGCATGGGACGCCATCCCACTATAAACAAAATAATCCTCACTATTTGGAGCGCTGAGTGGAGAATCAGCATCAGTGGTCACACCACCCAGAGGGGTCACCCTACTCCTTGTTTCAAGCAAGAAATCCCTGGGCAAGTCGTTTAAACAACCTGGTACTCCAATGTCACCCCATCATTGCCCGTGTGGACTACCTTGACAAGCTGGACACCCCATAGTCTCTGGAGACCCAAAAGTACATTTGGTAGTATGCACACCATCCTCTGTTACAACCCCATATTTGCGCTCATGTGTATAGGTGCCTGAGAAAGTTGTACCGCACTGCTGTGTGGTCCAGTGCCTCTCAGTCTTCATGCATTTGTGTGGTCAATATGGGTCATTAGTCCATCACCTGGAAGATTGCCCGCCATCACAGGCGATCTGGCAGGCTGTTATGCATCTATTTTGCCAGGAGCGAGTACAGAATTTCAGTCTGTCTAATAACATCTTCGCCTTTTCCATGACCTCCCCTATCCACCCTTCTATCCAGGCCTTAGTTGTAGCAATAGCATTATGAATGACCCACACTATTATCCTTGACGCACTTCCTGGCACTACCACAACAATCCATGAAGCTGTGCGTCACTTCCACTCTCACATTATGGATCACTTCCAGCTTAGTTGTTTGGCCACCTGCCATCTCTCCTACGCCGGTTTGTCATCCTGGTTCCCCATCTAGTTCCTCTCATCGGACCCTTTCCATCATTCATGTTCTGTTTTGCCCAGGCCTCTTCCACCGCTCCCCCTCTTTCTTCCATTGGTGGTCTTGCTGGCAACAGGAGGTAGCTTCAGCTCCTCTTGGGTGCCCTTATGGTTTCTTGGCGTTATGTTGTTAATGTTTATTAAAAGTTTCTGTCCCATGGTCGGCCTTCCCCAAATAAAATATAGAAATTATAAGAAACTTAAAAATTTAGACATAAGCCAATATTGTTATTTCCTATATCTAATATACCTGATGACTTAGATCCAGGAAATCATTCAACAATTACCCTGCCCTGACTGGATATGTGCGAAGGGTTGCTTTCTTTCTTGATCACGGTTTTTGAATTCTTTAATCTTCAAAGTATGTATTATATCTCAGCAGCCTTTCTGCCAAAGATAGGCGCGTCTTCTGAAGGTTCAGTTCCTCCATGTGGCGCTCTATTGTTAATTCAGGCATTATGGCTTCTCTCTCTAAGATTGGTTCAACCAGTTATGCCTTGACAGTCATTTAGCTTTTTCTTCGAGGTCAGCTGCAACTAAATTGGAGCCCAGCAAACCTGATGCAGTCCCATTGGTTTTTGATCCCATTCAGTGAACTTCCCATTGGATTAAACACGATCCTTCTTGAACCGCCTCTCTAAATCTTTGTGGCCCCTTGCTTTCAAAATAAAAAAATAAGTTTTCATCAGTTCTCAACAGATAGCGTTCTTCTCCATGACTTCTTTTTTAGATGCTTCAAATCTTCCCTTCAGAAAGCCTTCTTTCTTCACTTTGCGCAGGCTGCATCGCCACTTTGTTTTTTGATATTGACTCAATGGCTGAACTCCTGGAAGCCAATATGGCTTTCCATGCTTACTTCTGAGGCTAATGTCACTCCATTCGATCTGTTTGAAGCCAATCAGGCTTTACTCTTTACTAACTTAGCTGCTAGACTCTGCTGTGCACTAATGACAGTTCACACTGACTTGCATGTGCTGTTGGGCCTAAAGAATCATTCTTTAAAATAAAATAACATTCTTTTTCTCTACTATTCCCTTTGCAAGAACCTGTAAATAGAGCTATCCAAAATATAAACCCAGATGGCTCTACTTGAAGAGTGCATATGCTTCCACCAGCAGCCTTTCCCAATGACACCCTGCCTGAAAATCGCAGGTTGTTAGACAAAAATCACACACAAATGTTTCAAGCAAAGTATTTATTCCCCAGTCTATAATTTCCTTAAATACCTTATCACTGATTATATCTTTTTTCGGGTTTTTCCCCCAAGTAAAACCTCTCTTAACTATATTGAAGTCTTTTCCAATGGCTGCTTCCCTTGATTTTTCAATGAACTTTCCTTAGTCAACCAGGCAAACGTGCTTGGTGCTGTGTCTTCCTAGGATTAGCGCATCTTTGACAAAGGGCTTGACAAGTAAGGACTTGTACGAAATTTGTGTTTCTCCCCTAATCACTCTTCCTTGGGTTACACCCATGCAAGCTCACTCTCCGCACTCTGCCAAAGGAAGGGTATCCAGCTCTGATGACAATGAGGCTGCCAAAAATATGAATTATAAGATTGCTTTTTTTAGTTGTCATTGTTTTTTAATTTTTTATTCTATTCAATCTTTTATTATAATATTATTTATCTAATTCTTCTTTTTCTTTTTTAATTATATATGATAGGGTTAAATGATTTTAGCATGAACTCATTTAATGACCCAACCACCTTAACCCAAATAGTGTATCTATCTTCAGAGTATTTCTCCAGTATGATAAAAATACTTTTTCAAAAGTAAAGCCAACTTGGTGCAAATGGCTCGTGATATGGGTGTCACAATATACTACCAAATCTCCTTCCAGTAACTTGGACATGGAAACTTTATTAGAGTCATCATAACTCTTCTGACTTGTTTTCTGACAAATCACATTCTGAAAGCCACAGAATGCACCTTGATCAATGTTTTTGCTTATTGTTTGACATAACATGTAAGGATGACTGCCTAAGATAGATTAATTGCTGAATATAACATTGTAGGTAGAGCTGGTTGTCATTCATAGAATAGTTAAAATGGAGAATGTATAGTGCTGCTATGATGTCTAATATTGTATGCAAACACTGTAGCACTAATGAAAGTAGCTCATTATAATGGTGCCGCAGCTTCATTATTGTGCAATATGCCAAAAAGGCATCATTCACTCGTTCTACCACTTCATTAGTCTCAGGGTGGTACAGCATCAAAAACAATCCTTTATAGACATAACTCCATTTAAGAATTACACCATTTGTGCAGTGAAATTTGTTTTATTGTCCATCAGAACCTTCTGAGGACATCTATGCTTGTAGACAATGTAATCAATGATGAATTTAGAAACTGTCAAGTCCTTACATCTCATATTGCTTTTGCTTCCACTCATTTTGTCAGATGGTTGATAGCAACAAATATACCTGTTACCCAAGGCTACTCACAGGCAAGGGGCCAACAATATCAATCAATACCATATGCCATGCCTAGTCAGTTTGACTAATCGATATTTCACATCTGAATTTTTAGGTTTTAAAATTTGACATGAATGGCATTTTTTGATCACATTTTGAATATTATTCCATGGGATCTTAGTAGTAATTAGGTTAAATTAGTTCCCACATCTTTATCATTTCTTCATGTCCAACTGCTATATGTGCCTGTGTAATAATGTCTATTCATTCCAAAGTTTTGGAAAATTATACTCTGTACATCAGGATTAAGTTTTTATAAGACTCAATCCCAATATTCAGTGTCATTTAATGCTCTATCAATAGCCTTTTTAAATTCAATAGTCTCATTTTCATATTTCATTTTTATCATTTTTCATAGAGCACATCAGTCAAGTTGCTCAGGATGGCCACAATTGGGAGTTACAATGATCTGTCTGCATTCTAGCGTGCAGCTCCAGCCCTATGAATATTCTAAAATCGTATGCCTGGAACTTTAGATACCAGCGGTCAAAATGACCCTCAGGCTCCCTTAGGTTGTGAAACCAATGAAATGAGCTGTGATCCATTACTTCTTTAACTTGGTACCATGAATGTACACTTGAAATTGTTTACAAGTGTAGATCACAGCCATTTTATCACGTTTAGTTACAATGTAGTTATGCTCATGCTTATTCTGTGTTCTGCTGCATTAAGTGACAAAATGCTCCTCCCCATCATCCCCAATTCAAGATAACACACCCCCAATTGCAGTCAAAGATGCGACAGGGTGTATGATAGATTGTTTATTAAAATCTGGTTATTGGAGGACAGGTGCCATAATCAGCGTTTTTATAATTCTTTAAAGGATTGCTGACATTTAGATGCCCAACAAAAACAAACTCCTCCCTGTAACAGGTGGTATAAGGGCTTTGCAATTGTCACAAACCCTTTAATAAATCTTTGATAATATCCCACCATGCCTAGAAACACTTGGACATCTTGCATACTCATAAGTGCTTTCATGTTATCTATTGCGTTCACCTCATGATGTTGAGGTTGCAAGCCTTTGGGATCAATGATAAATTTAAGGTACTTCAACTGATTTTTGAAGAAGTATCATTTTTGGTCTTTATCTTCAGGTTGACCTTCAATAATCTTTCAAACACCTGTTTTAATTTTTCTAGGTGTTGGGAAAACAATCGCAAGAAGATTTTAATATCATTCAGGTACACTATCATATAGGATAATTTAAGGTCCCCAAAATGGTATCCATTGTGCGCTGAAAGATTGATGAAATTACACAGCCCTTGTGCCATGAGTGTTATTTGAAATAGACCTTGCTACGAAAATCACGCACTTATCTTGCTCTTCTTCAGGAAGATCACTTTTCCAATATTCAGAGATAAGATCCATTGTGGAGTATTACTTTGCACCTCCCATATGGTCAACATTGTTGAGCCTTGACAATAGGTAAAAATTCTTTTTAGTAATGGCGTTGAGGTGGCGTAATCAATTACAACGCGGTTGCCACAACATCTATTCTTCACAATTAAAAAAGGACTGACCCACAGGATTTTCAAAGGCATGACCATTCCACTCTTCAGTAAATTGTCTAACTCTTCTACAACTACTTTGTTGCTAGCTTGGGAATGTCTAAATGGCCTCATCCTAATGGGTACTTGATCCCTGGTAAACCACAAAGTGTTGAAATACTTTTGCACAGCCCAATTCTTGGTCAGCTTTTGCGAAATAATTTGGAGTATCATTGAATAATTCCAGGGCTTCATCTTTTTGTTGCTCCATAATCAAGTAAGCAATACTCAGGGAATTAAAGTGTGCGCCCATATGCCCTCATTAGGTAATCCAAACTTGATAAATTACTGAATTCTACAGTCAATTTTAATTCATCTTTGGAACCAGATGCACAAAGGTGACCACTTTATGTTTTTTGACCTTGATATTATGGTTGGTTAAAATTTGACAATAAAATGCTAATTTCGTCATGCCCAGATATAAGTATTCCTTGCGCAACACTGGGTTCCACCTGGGAACAATTTTAAGGCGGTGCAACCTTTCCATATAATCCTTCTGGAATGTCCAGTGCAGTCCCAGTACTCATAAACAGTTGATGGCCTGGAGTTTTTTTCATCCTTGTTCACTCTTATCAGTATCCCTCATTTTTCATTTATGGTGGTTGACGATAGTCAGCTTTAATTTCCACTTTAGGTATATCCAATTGGTAGTATTCCATTGGTATAGGATATATTGATAAAGTTTCAGTGACAGCTGTTAGGCTTGGTATTAGTGCAACAGTAGGAAATAGTGAGTTTTTGTCCCAAATATTAACAAGATTTTCTTTAGAATCACGTGAAGTTCCATAGGTTCTTAGAAAACTGGTTCCAATTAATATACTGTAGTTGGCATTTGGGAGCACAATTTGTGGGTGCCAATACTACCAGTGCACCAAATTACAGCGTCAAGGCGCTGTAGGCTCCTTCTCTCTTGGTACTATTGAGACACACTTTCACATATTCTTGGTGATGCTCAGTGTCAGGAACAATTTTCAACTTCTTGAACAGCTTAGTAGAGACAGATTTCCAGGCGCACCACTATTGATAATAGCTACAACTTTGATTTTGTTGACCAAAATATCACGTAAGTACACCCCAAGTATTAAAAAGCAATTAAATTTACTAAGTGTAACGCACTGGCTCCTTCCAATGAGCCACAAATGAGTTGGGCAACAGAATCCATGTTACAGACCATAGGGCTGACAAGGCTCCTGATACTACTCTCCTTGTGCGCGCGCTACAAGACTGGACAAGCACCCCCTGGAAGACAGTTGCAAGTATACTTAACCCCAGCAACATGCCTTGACTCCAAGACAAGGTATAAAGGGAGGCAATAGCTCTCCCAAGCTCACTCTCAAAGTCCAATTCTTGTTGATTCAAGCCAAACATGGCTGCAGTTAGGCAATATTTTTAAAAATAACCTCAAAGTATAAATATATGAATTTTAAGTTCTTTTATTTAATATTGGGCCAGGTTGATAGAAAACAGAACTGAGAAGCCTCCAGCTCCCAGTTCCTTCCCTATATACACATGCTACAAGCTAATATAAAATATAGCATAAGCTTATGGTGCTAATCTGACTGATGCTTGGTGTAAACCTTACAGCAGGATCGCAGAATCCTCACTCAATGGTTCTGTGCCAGTTCCGATCCTCAACAGTTCCGCACCAGTTCCATTTTGAATCCCAAACGAACCGCAAAACTTCCAAGCACCTGTTCCATTCTGTTCTTGATTCAAATCCAGATCGAATCTCGAAACTACCCATGTTACTTGATTCCCTTTTTTCCTCAACTTGGACGCCCATCTTGCTCCTTGGCCTCCTTCAAGCTCCTGCCCCTTAGGCGTCCTTGCCAGGACCAACGCCCCCTCCTCCTCCATACATCCAGACACAGCCTGCCCTGTCTTACCAAAGATCAGGGCAATGTGATGCTGAGGATAGACCTCAACCGTCACATCACCCCTAGACAGGAAGAACTCTTGGATTTTCTCAGGACATCGGGCACAATTCCTAGCTGACTGCCATGTGGACTCCTCAATATGATGACCCACCCAACATACCAAGAACGAACGACGTCCTCTCACCACTTTGGTGTTGAGAATCTCCTCAACTTCATACTCTTCGGCTCCTCCTCCAGCTGGGAATAAAGGAGGAGGACTTTCAGGTGGCTGGCCAAAGAATGGCTTGAGCTGCGATACATGCAACACCGGATGAGCTCTTGACCCTTCTGGGAGCTTCAGCTCAAATGCCACCTCGTTCACCGCCCTCACTACCTGATATGGGCCCAACGCCATTGGCCCCAATTTCTGGCTCCTTACTGGCAAGGCGTAGTTCCGAGCATTCACCAAGACCCAATCACCTCTCTTGAAAGCTCTACCTTCAGATCTATGCTGGTCTGCCTTCCTCTTCTGAGCCGCGACTGCCACCACCAAATTCTTCTTCAGGAGCTCCAGGGTGTCCCAGGTATCTCGCGATAGTTCATCTGCCGCTGGATTCCGCCCTTGCTCCCTAGGCCCCATACCCTCTGGGTGTTGGCCGTGATTTGCAAAAAATGGGGTCATACCCGTGGATGAATGCTTATGATTGTTATAAGCAAATTGAGCCAGTTTCACCCAATATACCCAGTCATCCTGCCGCCCTGAGACATAGCACCTCAAATACTGCTCCAATATCTGATTTACTCTCTCAGTTTGGCCGTCTGACTGAGGATGGTATGCTGACGAATGGCAAGCCTTGATCTTTAGATTTCCCAACATGTGGAGCCAAAATTTAGATGTAAATTGCAGACCCCGATCCGACACAATCTCTTCAGGCACCCCATGTCTGGAGAAAATCTCATATACAAAAATCTGTCCTGCCACTTTTGCAGAAATGGTTGACTGACAAGGGAAAAACTCTGCATATTTAGTCAGGCGATCCACCACCACCATTAAGGCATCCATCCCCTGTGACTTGAGCAGTCCTGTGATGAAATCCACACTCACTGAGGACCATGGCCTAGAAGGAATTTTAAGCGGCTTCAATTCCCCCCCTGGTGCCACCCGTTGGGCCTTCGCCCTGGTGCAAACCACACAATGCAAAACATACTTCCGCACCGCCTCACCCACACCTCTCCACAAATAGTGACGGCGAACAAGATCTAATGTCTTCTCTTGACCGGGATGACCTGCCAGAGTATGGTCGTGATTAGCTGCCATTACCTCTTGTTGCAGACTCTTCACTGGGACCCAAATCCTTCCCTCATGGCGTATGATACCACCCCAAACTGAGAATCCCGCATGCCCCCTGCTTGCCTCACCTTCTCCTGTCTCTTCTCTTATCTGTTGGCCCAGCTCACATCTTTGCTGCGCAGTCTGGAGTCTTCCTGCCATTCCTTCTCTCTCAGCCCTGGATCGTTGCAAACAAGTTCTGTGGCAACATCGTGGCTGTGTTGAACTTCCTCAACTCCTCATCAGAAAACACCAGTCCAGAATCACGGCTCAATAAATCTGGAAAGATATTTTGTTTTCCCGGCTTGTATTCAATCCGCAGGTCATATTTAACCAACTCTAAGTGCCACCGGGCCTGCCTCTAGTTCATCAGGCGTGGGGACTTATAGTATTCTAAGGCTCAATGGTCCGTTCGGATGACAACCAGGTGCCTGGCATACAATAGGTGATGTTGCCACTCCCCTAAGGCTGCAACTATTGCCAAAAGTTCCTTATCATAGACTGGATAGTTGGTTTCAGCTGGTGCCATCTTCCAACTGAAATAACAGACAGGATGTTCAACCCCATCTTTACCCTCCTGTAACAACACAGCTCCAAGTGCAAAATTTGATGCGTCAGTCTCTACCACAAATGGTTTATTTGGGTCAGGGTGTGCCAGAACTGGGGCTGTCAGCAAACTCGTCTTCACTTGCTGAAATGCCCTCTCCTCAGCCTCCCCCAAACGAATGGCACGTTTCCCGTCAGTCTTGTCAATGGCACAGCCCATTGGGCCATATCCCTAGAAAACCTCCGCACGAAATTCACCACCCCCAAGAAGCTTCGCACTTCAGTCCTATTCCCAGGAGCCTTCCATTCCTGCTACCGCCCGCAACTTATCAGGACAGATCGCTAACCCTTCTTGGAGAACCACGTTCCCTAGGAAGGACACCGATTCCTTATTGAACTCGCACTTGGATGGCTTCAACTTCAAGCCCGCGTTCCTAACCACCTCTAACACACTTCTCACATCCCTCACATGGTCCTGTGCCGATCTGGAAAACACCAGGATGTCATCCATATAGGCAACACAACACTTACCCACTAAGTCCCCCAATACATGATCAATCATGCACTGGAAAACTGCAGGGGCATTGCGTAGCCCAAATGGCATAGACCCTGTACTCGAAGTTTCCCAGATGACATTTGAATGCCGTATACCGCTGGTGCTCAGGACGAACAGGAATTTGATTAAAAGCGTCCACCAAATCCAATTTGGTGAACACCCACACCCAGAGATCATGGGCAAAATGTTCTCCATGAGTGGCATTGGATAGGGGTCAGGTTCCGTCACCTCATTAAGGCATCAGAAATCAACACAAGGACGTAACTCCCCCCCTGACTTGAGAACCAACAGGACTGGCTAAACCACCGGCGACTTGGAAGGCACAATCAAACCCATATCCAGCATCTTATGGACATAACCCTTCAATGCCTCTCGGGCCCAGGGATTCAACGGATAGACTGGACAGCCCTTTGGTAACTCAGAGCCTTCCTTGAACCGGAATCCAAATGCAAAATCCCCTGTAGGCGAAAAAGGCGCATCACCTTTAGGCTCAAACACCTCCGCAAAATCCTGATACTCCCTTGGCAATCCTTCCGCTGACACACTTGAGGTGATTCCACCCATGTGCTTCACCATCAAACCTTGGGACTGAAACGTCCATTCAAACGACCCCTGGCCTCTAGGCGACAGCAGAACCCTCTCTCTCTCTTCATATCAAACTGTGGACGGACATGGTGCCACCATCTCATCCCCAGCACCACAGAATGTGGCAAGTGAGCTACGGCGTGAAACTCCTCCCTGAAAGCCTCCGGACCTTGCCTCAACAGGACCTTGGCCTGTACTCGCCATACTGCCGTTCTTTTGGAGGTGTCTGCCAACTTCACCCATCCATCCTTCTGTAATGACAATCCATGGCTTCTTGCCCACTTCTCCTCAACATAATTCTCCCCAGCTCCGGTATCAATCAAAGCTAGAACTTCACCGCAATCCCTTCCTTCATCCCCCACAAGCACACTGATGGCCAAATCAGATAAGGATAAGATGAAGTAAGCGGTATATTTTGAGGTACCAGATTCACCGGTTTCTTGCGAAAATTATAAGGAGCCTTCTTATTCTGAGCCTCAGGATCCTGAGTGGTAATCTCGATGGGAATCCTTGTCACCCGCACCTCCACCATACCCTCAGGATTCCCTTGACTCTTCTTCCCTTCCTCCACATAGCTAAACCCCTTAGAACCATATATGGGCTCGGAACCTGCCCTTCTTCCACCACTCTGTCCTCGAAATCCCCCTGGGGGTCGCACAACTTCCTGACAGGCCCGTACCAAACTCAACTGTCGTTCTACCTGCAAGGCTAAACCCACCTCTTCCTCCAACGTCGCTGCAGGTTTCACCGCCGCCATTGCCAATAATAAATCAGCTTGCAAGTTTTGGCGAAACATGCGCGGAAGCTGAGACTCAGGTGCCTTTGCTGCTCTTGCCAATGCGCGGAACATCTGGCCATACTCCTCCACTGACTTCTTCCCTTAACCACACTGCAGTAAAGCCGCCCAGGCCAAATCCTGCGTCTCATCCGGACATGCTGCACAATCAATCCAATCCAGACATTCCTCCACTGATACGGGTAACCCTGACTGCTCTTCCAAAAGTTCTCGCACCCAGTTGGACTGCTTTACTAGAAGTGCCAACAGAACCTGACTTAACTGCAAGGCAAACGAATCCTCCCCACCCGCTGCCTTTGTCAAACGTCCCTGAAACTGAATCCGGCTAAACGTCTGGTGGATCAGTTCCAAGTCTTCCAATTTCAAAACCGTGGGAATTCTTCCTTTGTCCTTCCCAGGCCCTACCACTTTCCCACCATTCCGGGACACACACTCTAAAACCCGGTATAATTCATGAAGCAAAAAGGCGGTGGAGAATATCACCATCAAGAGTGTTGCAGTATGGTTATACCACTTTGGAAACACCACTTCTTCTGGCACCTCTTTTGCTTGCCACCACAACGACCGGAAAGTAAATGAGTTCTGTTTAATGTAACGCACTGGCTCCTTCCAATGAGACACAAATGAGTTGGGCAACAGAATCCATGTTACAGACCATAGGGCTGACAAGGCTCCTGATACTACTCTCCTTGTGCGCGCGCTATAAGACTGGACAAGCACCCCCTGGAAGACAGTTGCAAGTATACTTAACCTCAGCAACATGCCTTGACTCCAAGACAAGGTATAAAGGGAGGCAATAGCTCTCCCAAGCTCACTCTCAAAGTCCAATTCTTGTTGATTCAAGCCAAACATGGCTGCAGTTAGGCAATATTTTTAAAATAACCTCAAAGTATAAATATATGAATTTTAAGTTCTTTTATTTAATATTGGGCTAGGTTGATAGAAAACAGAACTGAGAAGCCTCCAGCTCCCAGTTCCTTCCCTATATACACATGCTACAAGCTAATATAAAATATAGCACAAGCTTATGGTGCTAATCTGACTGATGCTTGGTGTAAACCTTACAGCAGGATCGCAGAATCCTCACTCAATGGTTCTGTGCCAGTTCCGATCCTCAACAGTTCCGCACCAGTTCCATTTTGAATCCCAAACGAACCGCAAAACTTCCAAGCACCTGTTCCATTCTGTTCTTGATTCAAATCCAAATCGAATCTCGAAACTACCCATGTTACTTGATTCCCTTTTTTCCTCAACTTGGACGCCCATCTTGCTCCTTGGCCTCCTTCAAGCTCCTGCCCCTTAGGCGTCCTTGCCAGGACCAACGCCCCCTCCTCCTCCATACATCCAGATACAGCCTGCCCTGTCTTACCAAAGATCAGGGCAATGTGATGCTGAGGGTAGACCTCAACTGTCACACTAAGAGGATATGAGATGTATCTAACTAATAAAGAGTTTGCTTCAAAGTATTTCTGATACTAGGACACTCTTTGATAAACGTGTCAATAGACATGACTATGTTGTCCTCTTTGAATTTGGGGTATCTCTTGTATGACTTAGCCCTTCAACTGGTATATTCTCGATTATTTGCTGCACATATGATTTAGTGACTACTTCTGTTGTTTCAGCTTTGTCAACCTTCTTTTGTGAGAAGGTCACCGCAATTACATACGTGGAGTTTTAATTTAGTACTATAGTAGGGTAGTTATATTGATAACTGTAGCTTTGTTGCCAGATTATTTGTATTGATCAGATAAGACTGATACTTGGACAAAATAGAACGTCCTGCTTCTATTGTGCTTATTTTTCCTCTCCATCTGAGGTTAATCAGAAGGACAAAATAAGAGCTACGTTGGCGGCATCTGGAGGCATAGTGCCTTTTTAATTGCAATGGAAACATGTAATTTCGCTTAATGGGTGTAGTTTCTTGATGTTTTGGGTTGCTCAGTTTTAACATGCGGATCACTTAAAGTCTTCTCATTATTTTCAATGAATTTTCCTGCATGTACTCCAGGTCCTGATATAACTGGTATTAGGAGGGCCATAGTTTTGTGAGCATCAGCGTAGATAATCAACCAACTCAGACGTCGTAAGGTTTTGAGTGAAGCCGGGTAATAAAATATTTGTCAAATTTTGATAGGGTTGCACTGCATGTTGAAATGCAATCTTGGCATCGAAATCAATCATGGCCTTTTCACCTAAGAGAACTTGAGCTTCATAATAGAGCTGATTTGCAAATCTTTCTATTGTTTTGTCCTTCTTTAAGATGATATTCATGAATTTGGATTTTTTTTACATTCTTTCTGGATCTCCAAATTTGTAAAGTACAGCCTCTTTGACTTCAGCATATATGGAGTTTCATCCAGGTGCACAAAATTAATTCTGAAACTCCATTGTCTAAGCATTTGACAATAGTAGCTTCTTTGGTGTGACCACTGGCCTCATACATGGCCATTTCAAATCTTTTAACGAAAGTGACCACACTTCAATTTTTATCAAAAACAGGCAGGTTTGCGGGTTTGTAGTTTTCAATCTCCCGCTCAGGATGATGGCTTTTACTACTCTGCTGACTTGACCTGGGTGTCTCAGGGCACTGAGTTGCTGCACCATAAATAAAAGAATTAGGGTTGGCCAAAGCAACCATATTACTAGACATCTGCTGACATGGCCACAATTGACTTAAGTATATATACTTCTAATGCTTCATCCTCATAGTATTTGGAAGTAATATCAATCAATTTTTAGTGGAACATTGTCATCAGCCATCATCAAATCTTTAATTAAACAATCAATATCTGTTTCTCAGTCAACACAGTTCCCATTTTCAAACTTAAATTCGCAATTTCCTCATTTAGGCCGGTTGTTTAAAATTTGCAGAACGGAAATTACTTTATTATTCTCAATGATCAATTTTCTACAGTTGTTCACTTCCCCATATAAATTTTTATTTCACTCATTGATGGAGGTAACATCTTCATTAAGATTATTGATCTGACAATTTAAACAATTGATGGAGTTTTAAATAACTTGTTTTCCGTTGCTAACCTTTGACCTTGGTGCGCCATTAGTTAATTTTTTCTGTAAAATCATCCTTCATGTTATAAATTTGGGCGCTCAGCTGTTTTACTAATCTCAGAATTCACTAATATTGTTTAGTTTTCCTCTTAGCCTTCAATAATAATTCTTATGAATTCTGGAGCCTACATAGAGGTCTGGGTTATTTTATTAACCTGAGCTTCAGTAACTCTTCTTTACCAAAAAATTTTTTGCATAAAGAGCGCAATCTGTCATTTAGTTCTTGCGCTATTTTCATTACTTGATTATTGGTACAAGTGGCATAATTGTGGTTCACCACCAATCTAGATCAATTCTCTCCAAATTTAGCTTTTTAATCTCATTCAGTATTTGAGCCGCTTGGCTGGAGCTTTAAGAGAAATTGAACAACTCAGTGATGGCTGCATGATGGCAGGCGAAAATCATTTGAGAGTTTCTGGAGGTAGGATGGACAAACTTGATTAAGTATTGGGCGATGTTTTCAACAACAATCAAATTATGTCTGATTTAAGCTGCGCTCAATTGGTAATTATCCAGTTATCTTTCCCGCAAAACATCTAGTTGACGTTAATGATAGAATGGATTGCTTTAGTTGCCCATGGCCTTTTCACATTTTAATTACCTCTTAAAAATCGATGTTCTAAACGCTATGGTTCGTCATGAGAAATGGAATTATCAAGGTAGATGATAATAGATACATCATTCCAGCTGATCTGAGACAGTCATTTCAGTGTTCCCAGTAGGACCATTAATTGTTCTTACTAATTGATAAGGATTGAGGTTGTTCCCCTGCCTTGTATGGTCACCATCTGCCATCCCAGCCATGAGCGCAACTGTTAAAGTTTGACTACTTCATATGACTGTTTCTTTACTGGGGTTAAAGTCAGAGTAATGAACGCATATTTTAAAAGACAAAAGACCAGATGGTGATAAATATTTGGGTAAAAACTTCTTGAAGATAAGACTTGAGGCTGTATTATCCAGTCATTACTTGTATAATGGCTTCCTACCCTGATCTTCCTGATCACATTTAAAATCTGGAATTGATTCAACGGAAAAGTATTAATGTAAAAAGCTTGTATATTTTAAACTATCAAATTAGATTGTGTTTTATTGTATAGAATTACATGGAGCTATATAGAATTTGTAGGAATCCATCTGAGTTCTCGATTACTTGGGCTTAATGCTGCTGGAAACACAACGGCTATTTAAATTAAAATTAAAACACTAATAAAAAGTTGGGTTTTATAAGATTTTTATTAGGTGGCGTGGGATTAGAAAGAAAAAGGATCCTCTCAATATCCAACAGATCAGTATTTAAACTGCATCGAGGGTCAAAGGGATTCAATAATAAGTTTAGAATGGCATGTTGCAGTCTGAATAAGAAAATATGCGCATTCAGCCTATCAAAGCTCAAAATACTCACTTCACTTTAGCTGAATGACAGATGGGGAATTAACTTTTGGCAATATGTACCCACGTTGTAACGATCTAAAGAACTTCAGACAATCCCCATCAGAGAAAAATTATTTCACCTTGGGGGACCCCCACCATGCCTATAAAAGGAGGTGGTCCCCATTTCAGTGCTTGAAGGGACATGGTTTCAGCTGGGGGAGTACCATCCAATGGACACCCCAGGGTCCGCCGCATGGTCAGAGTAATACAACTACTCGATCTTGTATTTATTGCCTGTGGAATATTCAAAATTGTGTTACCCCAATTTGTGGGGTTCCACCAAGAATCAGCCAGGGTCTTTTGGCTGATAAAATGTTATTGTCAATTAAATCCTTTGTACTAGTATCACAAACTTGCAAATGGCCAAAATTTCCACTTTTCAACTGATTATGACCCAAAACATTTTTATTTTTCATATGAGAGGGAAAATTTCTGACATCACCCCCTCAAGAATGTTGTGTGGAGAATAGAGGCGTGTGAATTGGACATGCTCCCAATTAATCGTAATCCTGGTAGCCAAGTATTTTATGGTGTACTCGTTGCCTCTTTTGTAGGTGATGGTGAAAGGACCCTCCCAAATTGATCTAAGCTTACCGCTTATAGGAGTGATGCAGTTATGGTAGTATAAAACCATGTCAGACACTTGGATTGTAGGTAGGGGTTATGGAGCTCATTGGCAGCCTTCCCTTCTCTTGTCACCATTTTTACTAAATTGTACATAGTTTCATATTGGAGTTGGATGATGCGCTGAGCCAATCTTCTCATGACTTTATCAGGTTCCTCAACTCTAGAAGAGAATACATCTTTAGCTAAGATGGAAGGTATTCCTGGTTCCTACCCATACAAGACATATAAAGGAGACATTTTTTAATCTAATAATAGCTAATTTGGTATTCCATAAGAGCACAAGTAGGTATTGATTCCAGTGAAGAGGATCAGAGGAGGCCGTTTTTTGTAGGATGGAAACCAAAGTTCAATTTGTTTTCTCCACAGTCCCATTGGTAGATGGATTGTATGGAGCCGATAAAAGTTGTTGGGCTCCCATGGAGGTAGACAGAATTTTGACTAATCTGGAGGTGAAGTTTTACCATTATTGCAGAGTAGTACTTGAGGGCAGCCATGTCAAGAGAAAGTATTCTGATGTAAAAAGGTGGCTGTGAGCTTGGCTGTTTGGGAAAGGAGAGCCACAGCTTCCACCCACTTAGTGAAGTGGTCAATAGCTATAAGGAGATTCTGTTTCCAACAGTAGTCTGCGGGAGGGGACCTACCACGTCTAGGCTGATGGAATAAAAAGGTTGTTGAGGGGTAGTTGGTTGATACTGGCATCTAGTCTTGAAACTGGATTGCTTTTTACACGTAAGGTAGGCCTCTAAGACGTCAACAATAGATTATATAATTACATCCCAATAAAACCGATCCTTAATCTACTCATAAGTTTTCTTTGCCACTCCATGACCTAGAGTGGAGTGAGCTTCTAGGATAGCAGGTACACGTTCCAAGGGCTGAAGATAAGGCAGCCATTTTCCCCCACCTTCTTGTACAACTTCCCGTTCTCCACATTGGTGTTATAGGAGTGCCGGGCTAACATCTTCTGTACAGGCTCATCCTCACCCTCCCATTCATTTTGGGTTATTAAGAGGTCATGTAACCTCTCCGCCTCACTATTATCCAAGTGAAGGACTGGCAGCTGAGTCAATCCATCAACATTCATGTGATGAGTTCCAGCACGGTGTTCAATTTTCATATCATAAGGCTGGAGCTTTAGAGCCCAGCGAGCTAACCGCCCAGTAGGGTCCTTCATATTTTGTAGCCACTTCAATGAAGCGTGGTCTTAACTACAGTAAAGGTGGTCTCATAGAGGAAAGGGCGATAGTGCTTGACAGCTAACATAACAGCAAGGCACTCTTTCTCTGTAAAGCTGTAGTTGCATTACACTTTTGAAAGCTTTTTACTGAAATAAGAGACTGGATGATCAACACCGTTTTCATCCAATTTGGCTAAGATGGCCCCAACGGCGTAGTCTGAGGCATTGTTAAATAAGATAAAGGGTTTATTATAATCTGGATGTCATAGGATAGGGCGTTGTTGCTGCAGTAGCTTCAGCGTCTCAAAAGCTGCCTTCTGTTCAGCATCCCACTGAAAAGGATTATTCCTGGTTAATAGGCAGACAAGAGGCTCGCTAAGTTGGGCAAACTTAGGGATGACTGATGGTAATACACAATCATACCTAGAAATACCTGAATATCTCATAGATTCTTAGGGGGAGGCATTTTTACATTTCTTCAACCTTGTCCTGTATGAGTTGAATTCCTTCTTGGGAAATGGAGTGGCCTAGGAAATCCAATTTCCTTTGGAAGAAGGTACACTTTGAGGGTATAACTTAATATTTGACTTATGTAACTATTGAAACACATCCTGCAGGTAATCAAGATGTTCGTTGAAGGTTTTTGAGACCACCTTGATGTCATTAAGATAGGCGATGACACAAGTTAACTTGAGGTCCTGCAAGATGTAATCCATTGCACGCTGGAAGGAGTCAGGTGCATCACACAACCCTTGAGGTAATCGCGTGGGTTGAAAAAGACCCTCACTACAAACAAGGGCGAATTTCTCCTGATCCTGAGGAGAAAGGTCCATCTGCCAATAGCCAATAGGCAAGTCCACTGCAGAGAAAAAGTTAGATCTGGAGAGTTGTGCTTGGGCGTCATCAATTCGAGGTATAGGATAGCTATCCTTTTTTGTAAGGTATATCTAACTTGCAGTAGTCTATGACTATCTGATGACCTCCATTTTTCTTTTCAATTAGCGAGAGGGGGATGACCAAGGGCTTTGTGAAGGAACTAGTAAGCCCGCGTCTAGTAACTTCTGGAGCTCTGTCCTCATTTGCTGTTCCTCCATCTTTGACCTGCGATAAGGTTTGGACCTAATAGTGTGGGCATCACCCACATCGATGGATTGACAATAGCCCTTCATCTGGCCATAGTCATTATCAGATTTGGAGAATATGTCGCTAGAGTCGTCTAATAAAGTATTAACTTATTCCAGCTCATCTGGGGTCAACTCATCCGAGATATGGACGTTGGGTAAGGTACATACCAGGTTATCCATTGGAAACCCCAAATCAGTCATCAAGCTAATGTAGTAAATACGTTCAATGTCCTCCACTGGGATTAAAAAGCCTCTGCCAATCTCCTGGTGTTTTCTTATAATCATGTCCTTGCCGGTGAGGTTTCCCAGCAGAATAGTGATAGGTCTCTGGTAGGCTGGGTCTAGTATCCCAAGTAATACCCAAGGCTCCAAAGGGCTAATGCCCTCAAGACTTATGAGGTGCAACAAGCAGTGGTGTGGGATTTTGAGAGTGATTTTTGTGTCCACCACTCGTTTTTCACCAGACTTAATCAAGAATCCATCTGCAGCATAGAAAGGGATTCCGTCCCTAGCATTCTCTGAATCTGAAAAATTTTTGGTGTTGCGTCCAGAGGTGAATAATGCAAAGTTATAGCGGAAAAGGGATACTAACCAGGTAAAATTATTTGTGCTTGCTGAATTCTTTATTGGATAAGACTAAATGGACTTTATAGTTGAGTAACGAGAGAAACCCTTGCTTCATTTTAACTATTCCCTAGTACTCAATCATAAACTGGGTACCTATGAGAATATCATAGGCGTTGTTGTCCATGGCCACTGCAGGGGCCAATAAGATAAGCTTACCAATTCAGATGGGAAGTGAAGAGTATGCCCCAATGGCACAGGTGTCGTTTTGGCTGGCTGTGCCAAATTCTTTATTATAATATAAGGCAGGCGCCAGCTTTATCTTTATTATGGTCTTAGTAGAGATCACATAACTGGGGAGCCAGTATCCAGGATGGCCATTACCCAGACTTTTTAAATGACCACTTCAACCTTGGTGAGTGTTTCTCCAAATTTAGGAGACAAGACTAAGACCTTCTTGAGCCAGAAAGTGGAGGTTAATTTACTAGCAGTCTCAGAGTATTTATCCAAGATAGATTTCACGTTATGGACCCGCTGAAGAGGTTGAATCAGGCCAGCTAATAACTCAACACCGTCGTTGGCAGTTTCAATAACTTTTGGGCACCCTAATGTTTATCTGAGGTACGTTTCCTCAGGTATGATGGTTTTGTCTACTCCTTCAGCATTCAATCAATCAGGGACCTTGACTTCTGCAGGAGCTCCCAGTAAGTAGTAGCCAACATCTTCGTAACCCCCTCATATTCATCCCCAAGGGTATTTTCAACCACTGTCAAGGCCGCAATTAAGGTAGGGGAGACGGCCTCAGAAAGTTGGGTAGCCTTAGGGCGTGCAGCTTCCAGCTTGGCTGGTGGGGAAGGCACAACAGCTTTGGTGAGCATGTGCGGAAGCATGGTAGTAACTGCATTATAGGTCTTAGGCCTACGGGAGGGAGTGTATTCTGTTTTAAGTCGCACTGAGGGAGCAGGTTTTTACAGGGAGAACAGGCACAGGTGGACTTACCCCCAACTTTTCTACAGGCGAAAACTCCTCAGAATTTAGAAAGGAAGGTTACCCTCAGCTTCATTGGTTGGTGCACATGAATGGAAATTGGTAACAGTAAAACAGAACCTCCATTGTGTCGTGGATATTTTTAAATTGGCGTTTCACTAAGATGATATGCCTGGCTAGAGAGAGCTGAGAAGCTAACCCAGTTAACATGGCGACGATAGCATCATCAAGGGTGAGCATTTTAGACATTGACAACCTTTGCGCAGCAAGGTAAAATCATTCAGCAAAGGCAATGGGCGGTTCACTCTCATACATTCTAAGGTGCATAAAGGCCTGCTTTTACCATTGTAAACTCTGCTTTGATATGAATTTAGCCAAAAGAGCCTCCTTCACCTCTGACAAGGTGTGCAGAGGTCTAGAAAGGAACTATCATCTCTTGCTCTAGGTGACTTAAGCAAGGAATGATGTGTTGAACTTTTTGCTTATCCGTTGCGCCATACATGGCAACTTCATAAACATACAAAAAGGAAGCAATGCTCACTTTGCCAGGGGTGTACTTGTCTATAAAAGGGGGTTTTAATGGGGCTGCTAAAGCTCTTTGAGACGGGTTAGAGCTCTTGCTAGTTGCTTTTCCAGAGCAACTAAACGCGATTCATTTTGAAGAGGAAAAAGTGAAGAGTTACTCACGTTTAAAGCCTCCATTTTAGACGATTTTGTGGTGTACAGGTGACCCCTGCAGTGAGCACCACTTTGTAGGAATCCAGATGACTTCTGCTCGCTGGTGCTTAATGCTGCTAGATTCCACAACGGTTTATTTAAAATTAAAATAAAGCACTAATAAAAGGACTGGTTTTTATATTTTTATTAGCACCACGGGAAAAGAAAGAAAACTGAACCCTCTCAATATTGGACCCTTAAGTATTTAAACTGTATTGAGGGTCAAGGGAATTTAATGATAAATCTGGAATAGCTTAGACTAGTCCAAATTAGGAAATATGGTATTGTAGCTTATCAAAGCTCAGAAACTAGCTTCACTTTGGCTGAATGATGGATGAGGAATTATTTTTGGCTAAAACGTATATGTGAGGTAACGATTTAATAAAATTCAGCCAATCCCATTTGATGAAAATATTTCACCTTGAGGACCCCACCAAGCCTATAAAAGGGAGTGGTCCCCGCATAGGTTTGAACAGACCTGGTTGTGGCTGTGGAAGTACCATCCAATGGACACCCCAGGGTCTGACGCATGGTTGGAGTAATCTGACTGCTTGATCATGTTTTATTTGCCTGTGAAGTATATGATATTGTGTTGCCCCAATTTATGGGGTTCCACCAAGAATTGACCAGGGTCTTTTTGCCAATTAAATAATCGTTACCCTAATTTAAATAAGCTTAATATTGAGAACTCGTAACTGTCTGATATTTCCCTTTTTAACCGATTTTGTCCCAAAACATTCTTATCTTGAAGCCTGGAGGGCAAATGTCTGACAAAAAGCAAGCACTTATAGCTATCTTCTCGGACAAGGGAGAGTGTCTTAAAGAATTAGTCATATGGGTTTTTGCCTATCTTCAATCCCTGGTTACCATAAACCAAATTATCATAGATGATACTATATTGCAGTGATATCCACTATAGTATTTTATCCCAAAGTATAATGTCATATAATTAGATGCAAGGGTAATTTTAATTGCATTTTAGAGTTTAAAGAAACCCTTAACAAGATAACAGCTTTACTCCTGATTTCTAAAGCTTCTACCTCAGTTTCCACCAGATGACCTTTTATTTTTGTCAAGAATCAAAAGGATTTAACGCCTCAATGCACTTTATGCAATGCATTTCACCATAATTGCATAACTTTTGAAAAGAGACTTGCTGAGGAGGCGAGAAAGGGGCAGTTGGCATGAAAGATGAGGAACTCCATGCTGACCTACCTATAAAGCCACAGAATATCTTGACTATTCATAATTAATCCAATGTTATTGTACCCGGAGGAGACTAATTGGTACCAAATGATATAAATAACCCAAAACTGCTTACTCTTATAACAATGACTCACCTATATTTTTACCTTGCCCCCTTAGAATGGGAGCTTGGCAACTCAAGATGTTGTTTGTAATCATAAGGTTCCTGTTAACGCTAGTATTAACTCTATCTCCTGTAAACAATTTATAATTGAAGTTTATGAAGTGCATAAGGATTGCATGATAGGATAATGTCTCTAACTCTCCACAAAAAGACTATTTTTTGAATCCATTTAGATGTACTCAGTACAATTTCTGCACCTTCATAGCTTATAAAGTAAGCCCAGGATACCACCATAAGGATTTATACCTCTAGGGCAGCAAAAGATAACATAGGGTATATAAATACATCTTAAAAAGTCTTTTTTTTAGTACTAGATGGTCCCTCTTAAAAAGTCTTTTATTGTAAGTGGAAAGGTGACCAACATAGAGATTGGTTGGAGAAACAATATCTCTAAGAAAGATTGGGCAATGGTCTGGATTGAAATGGTGGAACTTTTAATCAATGAAGCTTATAAATATTAATATCATCCATGGTAGTTCTATACAAAAGTAAGTGTGAACTCAAGCTTATAACACCAGCGCAATTTACCATTTTTGGTAATATTAACTAGGTAAATGAGTCCAATCCCCATTTGGAACACAAATGTATTGACTCATCTTATTTAAAACGTGACTAATTATCTTTTAGGACCGTTAATGTAACATTCTGGCTTCATCAAACAATTTTTGGGGATTAACCTGGGCCTGTTTGACCTAAACTAAGCGTTTATCCACAGTGTATCTGAATTCAGTGAGGGCGGCCAACTTGACCCTTTTGCCCTTGCTCATCCCTTCCTTGTACTTTAGATCCAAACAAAAGGTCAAGTCTTGGGACATAACATTGCCTCTGACTTACCCACTATATGAAGTATGGCACATCTGGACTACAATGTACTCAATTTATTAAACATACTCATCATTGTCTATCTGTTCCATCAAGTTTTGCTAAACACCTTGGTAGCTGCCCTGGATAACCCCAGCTACAACATCCCCCTAAGGACCCAGTTTCTCTGAACACCCTTCCATAGTACATTATGATGGTTTATTTTTACCCTCTTGAGACATAGAGTCCCTCTGGAGTTTGAGAGTTCTCAAGATGATAAGATGAGATTAAAGCACAAGCATGCCTTTTTGAAATGAAGATCGGAACAATTAGATAGATTATTATGTGGGGGGGTTCACATGTTCTAATACCCCTTCCTGTAGTTGATGGACACAAGGTTATGTCACTTTATCTACCCGAGTTGACCATCATACCACTCAAGTCCCAGGTTATACCAAACCCAGCTTTCATGTTAATAAACCTCTAGTGCACCTATAGGAGATATAAAGGATTGATAATCCCTAAATAAAGGAAGTCCTGACCTGATCAGAGATCCTAGATCTCACTTATTCTGGGCACATATCAGTGCTATAAGCAAATTTAACCAATAACCTATGATTGTGGAACCCAATAACCTGTCGCTTACATTCACTTACTGTCTGTGGAAGTTATTAATGATGTACGTAGCTTTTGGAGGTTACAAGGTTCTTGGCTGGAGTCCCTCTTCAGTAGCCTTGGTAAAGAAATCTATTGGTGGTGATTTAAACAGTGAGCAATGAGGTTAAGTTGTGTGTTGCTTGAAGAATATGTCAACCATTTCTTTACCTCTACTTGTGATTATTGTAAGATTATGGACATCTTACAAAATGTTTAGAATAGATATGCTAAACCTACCCAGGTTCGTCCTCATCAGAAGAACAAGTTTGGTAAAGCTCAGGTGGCTCTTGAACTTAAATGGTTATTAAATACTGAATTGCTGGTGACTTCTCTTAGACCTGGACTTCCCCTACCTTGCTGGTCTAAAAAAGATAGTAGTCATTGGTTTTATGATGAACTACTGAAGGCTAAATTCTATCACTAAAAATAGCTATCCACTTCCCCAGATTAATGACTTGATCAACTTACTTGCTGGATCCCAGTAAACTTCTGCAATGTATCTTGGAAGTGGAAACTTAGAAATTTGTTTATTCTACAGAAATCAATCAAAATGCCCCTTATTTCAAATGAAGGACAGTTAATCAACCAGGATGCCCAAGGGCTTTTTAATGCGCTGTCAGGAAAGCGGCAGATAAATCCTAGACTGGCCTGCTAGTTGGGATGCAAAAACACCCAAAAGGCGAGCCAGAATGCCAGGGGCACTGCTGCTTGAACTACGTTTAAATGTGCTAGGGAGATAAGTAACCAATGAGCGCTGATAGGCTTCAAACATAAAAAGTGACCCGGCTAAAAACCAGGCTGTTGCAGCTTCAGACCCATGGGCCTAGGCGTAGGAAAGTGTGGGATAAGATTGGGTGGTTTAGGTTTGCCCCATGAGGGGACTTGGTATGTTGACAATGGTGAAGGTGCAGATCCTTGTTTGGAGCGGGAAGAATTTCGTCCATAAAATGCTGAGATCCTGGTGGCGAATTGCTTTGGTTAATAAGAAAGTTTTAAGAAGTTTTTAACTTGGTAGGACCAGTCAACAGTGGAAGGCAACAAAGCCACCAACATGACCGTGTTGGTCCAGTCATTGTGCGCCCTGTAATTTCACATTAGGGTGTCGCAGGGTTCTGGAAAAGAATAATTTCGACTAACAAATGGTTTTAAAGCATGGAGTTTTCTTTATTAAATTTTAAATAAAGAGAATTGAAAGTCAATTGATCCAGTGCGGTATGACATTTTAAATGGTCAGTCAGTTGAGGAATAGCTAACGAACACATGGGATTAGGGCCCTCAAGTTTTGACCTAACCTGGTGGAACTTCAAGTGGGTGGAAAACTTTTTAATATGAAACTGACTCTGAAAGTGTCAGCAACGGGCAAATCACCATTGGTTCAACCAGATGATCAAATTGCAGCTTTGCTGCAATTATGCCAATTTTGAGTGGCAACGTCTTGCCTGATGGGTAATGGGAGCCTCCCAATGACTCCACACATAGAGATAGTCCCAAGAGGTTGGGAATGGGTTCAGGATGCCCAACCCGCCTGCACTAATCACTCTGGCTTCTGTTTGGCCATGCAGGATTTGGCAGATTGAGATTTTGATGCTAACAGGGAGGTTCAATGCTTATGGCTTACTTTGCTGGAGACCCAATTTTGTTGTCTAGTTTTACCAAAGTTTCAACACTGTTAGCTTTATTCACCAAAGATACAAGGACATTGGGCATTGTTGCTGATGATTTGCTGCTGTCAGCCATTGTTGCCAAAAGCTCGTTGCTGTTAGCCACATTCATCCCTTTCACCCCATGCTGGTCCTGATTTTCCAAAACCTTAACACAAATTTCCTCAATCTTCCAGAACAATCCCTAGTTGTTAGTACAGGGATAGGTGGCGGAATTTTCAAAAGGGTAAGCTGTGACCCACCGCTCAGCCACCACATGGGCGAGGTCGCCCTGGGAGATAAGGGGGTGGCTGGCCTTTTTTTACCTTTTTAGATGGGAAAGGAAATGAAACTCAGTCCAAGTGTAGGGGACGCTCCCCAGACTTACATTTTCCTTCCCTTTTCCTAAAGGGGGAGCGCCACTACTGGAGAATCGGGAGAGAGACACATTCTTATGGGCTTTATGTAACTTGATTGCCATCAGCATCACAATCTTTGGGGAGGGCGGTAGCATTGGGGTGGGTAGCATGAAAAGCCTTGAAAAGCTCAAAACAGTTAGCACAGTCCTGGGTGCCAACTCAGCTATTTTCATATGCTGGATAGTCTTTCCATGCGACTAAATATTGAACTGATCTGCATGAGCGTTAGAAAGCCAAAGTGGTGACAACTTAGCTTCCTCCATTCCCTTGATCACAATGGGCTTGGGTTCTGACAGGATTGCCCACTTGAATGGGGGCAATTGTGAGACACAAAAGATGGGATGTTGCCTCCAGTGGGCCAGCAATTTCAGCGGAAGGCGCCATTTCCCAGGTCCTCTTCCACCAAATGGGGGCCTGAGCTTTTACTTGCGAGCTTGTGCAGGAACACCTACATGCGCAAGTGCCTCATGTTCAGTATGACTTGTGAACCTACCTTTATCTTGTGCACTGGGAGACGTCTTGTTCTGCAAACCGTTAATAATCACTTATGTCCTTGTTCAAATGCTCCCAAACCAAGAACTGTGTGGCACAAATGTGCTGAGCATGGTCAGCTGCATTAGGACCTTTGGGCGAAGGCATGGGCCAAATGAAAAATGATGGGTTATACCCCAGGGTAGCCTCATATGAGGAGAAGCCCATGGATTCATAAATTCCGTTATTATACGCAAACTGGGTGAGGGAAATGTCATCCGCCCAGGTATCCTAAGTGGCTGCAGCGTAGCATCACAGGTACTGTTTAAAGATCTGATTGACTCGTTCAGTTTGACCATCTGACTGTGGATGGTACGCAGTGGAGCGACAGGGTGTAATCTTCAAAATTGCCAATATTTCATTACAAAATTGTGCCATAAATTGGGTCCCAAAAACACTGATGCTTTCCTGTGTAAGTACAAACATAGAGAACACATGCCTCACAAATAGGCGGGCAGTTCCTTCAGATGTTATGGTGGAGGAGCATGGAATAAACTAGGAAAATTTAGTGAAGTGGTCTGCAACCACCATGACCGCTGTGAATCCAATGGAGCTGGGTAGCTTGACAATCAAGTCCATGGACACTGACGTCCATGGCCCCTCTGCCTGCTGCAAAGGGTGGAGTAGACCATTATTACCAGACCGGTCTAATTTGGCCCACACATGTTACATAGTTAGCGATTAATGCCAGAACATCCTTCAACAGGCCTGGCTAGTTAAAGGTACACTTTACTAAATCCATGCATCTCTTGTTCCCAAGGTGACCAACTGCAGGGGGATCATGGTGACCTTAGATAACTTTGTCCTGGAGGAGGGGATGGACCTACAACTGCGACCTAAACTAGATAATCCCCTTGACCAGAGAATAAAGGGAATTCTTGGGAGTTGGAAGTGACAACCACTCCAAAAGTTACACCCATTCTGCACATGCCATCTGCGCCACTAAGACCCACAAAACTAAGGGCGCGTCTGAACCTAAATCCACTACCAAAACCATGGGTGTAATTATGGTCAAGATTTGAGTTGGCGGAATAATCCTGATCAGGTCTGCCTCATCTAATTCAGCTGGGCAAAGTGAGGGATTATGACTCAAAAATTCAAGAAAAAAGCTCAATGCTCCCTTCACAAACTCATATCTGAAATTAAAGCTTCACAAGTCTTGGTAGGTTCAGGCCTGCTGGTGCACCAGCTTCTGTGGCTTGCAGAAGCATAGGAGATCTTGGTGGTCCACACGCACAGTCAACTTGTGTTGCGCACCCTGTAAGAGGTACTGCCAGTGGGTCAAGGCCCAAGCCACAGCTGCCAACTCCTTGTTTTAGATGTCTCAGGATTGCTCTGTGGAGGAAAACATGCAGGAAAATATGTGACTGGGTGTTCCAACCCATCATGCTCTTAGAGCAAGACAACCCCTACCATGGCAGAAGATGCATTGCATGCTACAATGTAGGGTTTTAAGGGTTTGCATGATTAAGGATGGGAGGCGACAAGAACACCTCATTGATTACATCAAATGCCTACTGGCACTCAGGCGTCCAGCATAAGGGAAAGTTTTTGCCTGTGAATGGATGCAGCAGTGCAGCTAACTGCGAGAGTGTAGGGGAAAACTTTTCAGGAAAATTATGGTGCCCAAGAAGCTTCTTGGTTGATTCTGAGCCTTTGGAGTGGGCCACCCGTTGATGGCATCCAGTTTACTGTGCAGAATGGCGTACCCATTCTTTAAGATGAGATTACCCAAGAAGGTATTTTCCTCCCAATAAAATCCGTATTTTGACAGCTTGACAAACAAACTGGCCTTATGCAGGACAGCCACCACTTCATCCAAGTCTTTCGCATGTTGTTCAGGATTGGGTGCTTGCACCAGGATATTATCAATATATGTGACTTCCCAGGTGACCCAGAGATCACCTAGCACATTATCAATCATCCTTTGCAATGTTGCGGGCGCGTTCTTCGACCCAAAAGGCATTACTCAAAATTGAAATATTCTTCTCCTAGTCCAAATTACGGTAAGCCATTACTGACCTTCTGCTACCAAAATTTTATTACATGAATTTACCCAATTGAGTTTTAAAAACACTAAAGACTTCGCAATTGCTTGGCCATTGTCTGTTCCAGTGTCAGTGAGTAGGGATCATGAACCATAATATAGTTGGGGTGGCTGTAATCCACGCAGGGGTGAAGAGAACCTTTTGCCTTCTTGGCAAAAACAATGGGGAGGCAACAAAGGATTTTCTTTAAAACAACTCTTCTTTAGCATGTCATCTATCCATGCGTTGAAGGCAGCATCCTCCTCCACTGTATGTGGATACAGCGGGAAGTTTATATTCACCCACCTCCACCATTGTCCGGAAATTTAAATCAAATCCATGTGTGGGGTAAGGCGGCTAGCCTTTTTGGAATCAAAAATGCTATGGTAGTCCATCAACGCTGCGGGAAAATCTGATGGAATGCCCACAAGAGTAACAAGGGTTGTAATAGACCCTCAGCGTCAAGATTTAATGAGAGTGTAAAGCAATCATAACTCTCCCTCCACTTAAGTATTAGCAAACAACAACATGGAATCAAGGTGGATTCTCACATGCTGACGACGCCACCATCCCACCCCCTCATATTACCAGTAACACATGGTTAGGCATTGCAGAGAAGTAATCACAGAAATTAAACTGGTGAACTGAGAAAGGCACTGGACTTTATACTTTAAAGGATGGCTCTGAGGTTGAAGATGAAATCAACACCGCTGGCCCCAGATCCAAGTCTAACTTGAGCTTCTGGGCCAACTCCAGACTCATGAAGTTACCCTCTGCTCCTAAGTCAACCAAGGCCCCATAATGACACATAGTGTGCCCAATGATAATATTATATTTATTTGAGGCAAGATGACAAGGGGACAGACATTACTGAAAGAGAGAAAGAAAGGAAGAAAGAATCGACATGAAACCTGAGCAGGGTCAACTCCATTGAAGAAAGTTTTCCAACTCCAGATAGGGACTTGGATTTTTCTGATTACGTCATGGGTAAGATACTCGTGTTATTAGACCTACTAACCGCCAATAGCTTCCTTCAGCTGGCAACCTAATCAATGTGCGAAGGGTGGGAATCAAACCTGCAACCTTCAGGTTGGTAACCATACGCCCTACTGATTCGCCTTTCAACCCTTCAAGATGCTAATTTTTATTGGTAATAAAAAGTAGGCGCGGTTTTGATTATTGGCGGATGTAGTCAATTCTGCTGATAAAGAAGAGATTAAAACTAAATCAGGGGTAAAATAAAGGTTTTAAGGTAGCAATATTGGTGTGGACAAGGAATTGGATCACATTCTCCACACCCTGCTCTTATGTCAACTTAAGAGCAGGTGAGCTGAGCAAATTAACTCGGGTGCAGGTGCAACGTCAGCCCCCTGAATCAATACAGTACTGATTTGAAATCAGGATCAAAAACTGAGGCTAAGTTGACAAATTAGTAACGAAGTTCTCATTTTAAAGGCGGGGATCATGGCGGAGGGTCACATTAATAAAAGGTCACTGTCTTGCAAATCTGTTTCATTGTCTTCATAGGGGCGGACTAAAAAAATATGGCTAGCAGAGACTGAATTTAACGCAGTTCAGAAAAGTTACTTGGATTGCGTCCCCAGTAAGATTCAGAACTGGGGCTTGCTCACTGAAGGTCGCAACCAAAGAAGCCATGATAAGGGCTTCAGAGTTCAAGATAATAAATGGACAGGCGTTTGAAACGTGGCACAGGAGATTTCAACGCTGCTGACATCAATGTAATAAGTGAGAGGAGTCGCCTGCCCAAATGGCATAATGCAAAAGACCTTGCATGAACCAGTGGGCATCACTATCAACCGCATCCAGAAGGGCCACGCTATGCTGAGCTACATCAGCAAAGCGGCATTATTCAGTGTGATCATGGACCACATTTGCAGCTCGATGAGAGTGTCAGGACCTAATTTTCAACCTCATGTGTAAGAACTGCTGAAACCACTACTTGAGGGTGGGCCAATGGGAAAGTGAAGGTCAATGGGACAATATGGCTAATAGAAATTCCTCCAAATCCATCTGGGAACTGCTCAAAAAATCAGATTTACCAGACAAACAACATAAGGCAGGCTACAGGCTGCACGTTCATCTGGTAGATGGTGACCACTGATGTGCCCAGTTTGACAAGGAGGGCGGAAATAGCTGGGAACAATGGATGGTCGATTATTCAGGAAAGCAGCAAATAAAGTTTAGACTGGCAAGCAAGTCAGAATGCAAAATCACCCAAAAAGTGAGCCAGAATGACAAGGGTACTGCTGCTCAAACAACGTATAAATGGGCTGGGAGATAAGTAACCAATGAGCGCCAATGGTCTGCAAACATAAAAAGCAACTTAGCAAAAACCAGGCTGTCGCAGTCCCAGTACCCATGGCATGGGCGTAGTAAAGTGTGGGATCAGATTGGGTGGCTTGGTTTGCCCCATGGGGAACTTGGTATGGCGACAATGGTGAGGGTGCGGATCCTTGCCTGGAGTGGGGAAAATTTCATTCATTAAATGCCGAGATCCTGGTGGAGGATTGCCTCAGCAAATGTGAAAGTTCCAAGAAGTTTTTTAACATGGTAGTCCCAATTAACTGTGGAAGGCAACAAAGTCACCAACATGCCCGTGATGGCCCAGTCATTGTGCGCCCTGTAATTCCTCATTAGGGGTGTCACAGGGTTCTGGCAAAGAATAATTTTGACAAAAAAAATAGTTTGAATCATGGAATTTTTTATATTAATTTTTAAATAAAGAGAATTGGCCAAAAATCTTCCCAGTGTGGCATGACTGTTAAAATGGTCAGTTAGTTGGAAAATAGCTTATGAATGCATGGGATTGGGGCCCTTGAGTTTTGGATTAGCACGGTGGAACTCTAAATTGGGGGAAAACTGTCTAATTAAAACTGACTCCAAAAGTGTATGTGGTGGGATGAGTCATCACCAGTCTATCCACAGATGCCTAAATTGCATTTTTGCCACAATCACACCAATTCAAGCGGTGACGCCTCGCCTGACAGGTAATAGGAGCCTTCCAGGGCCACCCCACATAGGAACAATCCCAAGAGAGTTTGGGAACAGGTTCAGGATGCACAAACCATTTGCACCTAATTTCTCTGGCATCCAGTTTGGCCATGCGGTATTTGCTGGAATGAGATTTTTACGCTAATGAGTAGGGTTAAATGCTGAAGGCTATTTTTGCCAAAGACATAACGTTGTCAGATAGTTTTACCAAAGGTTTGACACTGTTAGCTTTATTCACCACAGGTATAAGGTTACCGGTCATTGTTTCTGATGGTTTTATGCTGTCAGACATTGTTGCCAAAGACTCATTGCTGTCAACCACATTCATCCCCTTTGCTTCATGCTGGTCCCAATTTGCTCAAACCTTGACACAAATTTCTCAATATGCTGTACCAATTTCCCAGTTGTTAGTACAGGGATAGGTGGCGGAATTCTCAAAGGGTAAGCTGTGATTTATCGCTCATCCACCATATGGGTGAGGTCTCCAGGGAGATGAGGGGGTGGCTGGCTTTTCAGACCTTTTTTGGATGTGAAAGGTAACACCACCTGGTCCAAGCGTAGGGGACGCTTCCCAAGACTTACATGCGCTCATGACATTCCAACGGGCATGAATAGTATCCTGGGAGACTTGAGACTGTCCAGTGTTTTTTTCTATCTTGACAACATTAAAGTATTATTAAAATATTTAATGGTCACTTTGATAACTTCTGGGAATAGTTTAACCACCTTCAGAAGGCTTTTGTAAGCTTAGCCTTTGAATAAAACCTTCTTACTATCTAAAATATAATTTCATGGACATAGTATTTCTATACAGGTCACCCAGTACATTCCTAATAATGTTGTAGCCAATAAGAGGATGCCACGCCCCAGAGCCTAAGGTATATCCAAGTAACACTCGTTTTGATGAGCTACTATTGCCAGATTATCTCTTGATTTGCTGACCTAGATGAGGCTCTCTTTTATCTTTTACAAAAGAAGGTTTTTTTAATGGCGACCTGAGCGGGAACATGCCTTTAATATGTCAAGAACCGTCATCTGTACAAATCCTACCTAGTTCACGTGTGGTTTGATAGCCCATTTTTGCCATTTAATAAAGCTATATAACAATAGGTGCCATCTTAGCACAACACAATGGAAACAATTTGACTATCCCTTTGGCCAACTACAGAAAACCCTTGAATAAGGATGAACGAAATTATAGTGTTACCAAATGAGAGTGCTTAGCTTTACTACTAGCAATATAACATTTCTGACATTACCTATATTAAGCCATTTTATGGTCATCACTGACCACTCATTGCTCTATTGGTTGTAAAAAATGAAGAACCTAGATGAAATTATTGATAATATGCGATCTAAACTTACAAAATTACAACTTTACCATCATCCTCGCACTTGAGAGATATATTAAAATGCGGACAGGCTCTCAAAAATGCCCATACTTTCCATATTAACGCTGAAGAAGATTGGCTATACAATCTAATTGGACGGCCTGAGATGTCAAATTTTTGACTACTGAGGTCCAAGCGGAGTTGCAGAACATGACCTGATTTACTCAGATTAGAGAAGGGATGTTATACTTGAAGATAGATGGAAAGTGGCTTCCATATATATGCGTCAGGAAAACGGCATAAAAAGTTTAGACTGGCCTTCCAGTCGGGATGCATAAGAACCCAAAAGGCAAGCCAGAATGCCAGTGGCATTGCTGCTTGAAAGACGTTGTATGGTGTAGGAAGTCAGGCAACAATGACTTGTTGATGTGTGGTGAGCGTGAAAAGAAAACCAGCAATGAACCAAACAGATACAACCCAATACCCTACTAACCTTGCTGCAGGGGGTGCACTACTGGATTAACTGATTTGTGATCTCTAATGGAAGGGGGCATTAACAAAGCAGAGGCAAGGGGGCGGATCCTTGCTCGAAGGTGAGATATGCAAGGCCACAGGATTCCCATACCTGGTAACGGATAGCTTCAATAATGGGATTAAATTTCCAGAAGCTTCTTGCATGATGGATCCAGTTGACTATAGTGGGAGCAGTTGTGACCATCAAAACTGGTATAGCCCATCCAGTATAGGGGCTGACAGGCCACCAAGTTAGTGCCATTTGGACTTTGGCAGGAAGAATTGAAGTAAAATAAAAATTTGGGTACTAGAGGGAATTTTCTTTAAAGGAAAAGTTTAAGAATTGACCAACAATTTCCTCACTATGACACAATTGATTAAATAGTGCTCGATTAGGGTCAGCTTGTCAAAGCAGGGATTGGGGCCCTCAAATTTGCCCTACCCTGGTGAATTTTTGGGGGAGGGGAAATGATTCTAATCTGAACTGACAACAAAGGATTTGGTGGCAGGCTGAGTCGCTATTAGTTCATCTGCAAACGCCTGACCTAAGGCTCTATTGAGTTTATGTCAGTTAGCATGACAGCATCTAGCCTGACAGGCAACAGGAATCCCATAGGGCCACCCCACAAAGGGGCGGTCCTAACGGGTCAGAAACAGGTTCAGGATGGCCAACCTGCCCATGTATGGTCGCTGGGGCATTTGTTTGGCCAAAATGGGTTTCATTGGGCATCAATCCCAATTTTTGAGATGGGGGTTTTGAACCATTGGTGACAGTACCCAATGGTGATACCTGCTCATTGGGGATTTCCCTCAAAGATTTTGGAGGGATTTTGGCATTGAAAATTGTACTGCTAAATGGCTCAATGCCATCAACAATTTTGACCAAGAATTCATTAAATGTCCCCTTCCAACTATTATTTTCTTACCCATCGGGCTTTATTCCCATTGATTTCGGACATTTTAGCTTTGATTCTGAGGATTCAGCACCATCAGTTTTATAAAGTCCCACCCGCTTGTGGGGAAGACAGTTACCAATGATTTTGGTGCAGATTTTCTCAATTTGGCGAACTAATTTGGTGGAGGCAAGTGCAGGAACTGGGGGAGGAATCTTCAGAGGGAGCGCTATTACCCAGTGTTTGTCTACCACATGGGCGAGGTCGCCCTGGGTGACAAGGGGTATAGCTGCCCTCTTCAGACCCTTTTTATTTGAAAATGAGAAAATTGCCCAATCCACGCAAAAAAAATGTTCCCCTGGACTTACAATATGCCTTTTTCACATAATAAATTCATCTGTGAAGGTCATTTAAGTTTGGGACACAGAATTTTGAAAGAGGCATTGAGTGTTAAAGTAAATGTTGCTATTGATCTTGGATGGTTAAGACTATGAAGCACTAGAGGCTTGTCTAATTTGTCAAACACAAGCGTGTTCCAGCTCTCAATAAGTTCATCAATATATAGTTCACTTGAGCCATTCAGTGTTGTCAGTATTGATGCAGTGGGTTATTAACAACCAAATTACATGTGCATAAATGTATCCTTTTATCCATAGATCATTTGACCAAATGGGTAGAGGCGAATTTTGTTCCTGTTGTAGCTGCCAAGGATACAAGCTTATTTCTCTTTTGATCCATTGCACTAAGTATGGATGCTCACAGAATTTTACTTATTGACAATGTTCTCATTTTCATCTTCCAGGTAGTCCAAGAGCTAAACTCTCTACTTGGCACTAATTAAAACTAATTCAATCTATAAAGTCCATCTAACAATGTGGCAGTAGAACGTTATAACAGGACCTTAGTTTCTATTTTGCAAAAGATAGACGCCTCTGATCTTATGTGTTAAAACACTAAACTTTACAGCGCCCTATTGACTTATCAGATAATCTACCATTAGTTAATTAAGATTTTCTTCTTTAAAACCCTCTATGGATGGTATACTCATGTACCAAGCAGTGTTCAGCCTTTGTTGGTCTCCTTGGTGCTTAAAAACTCTTTACTAATAATGAGGGCCTTAGAGGACAAAAATATCTGACTTTAAACCCTAGCTACCCAAGGGATTACCATGACTGCAATCAAAGAGCGGCTACTCCAATGCTAGCAGGCCTGCCTTGGCAAAATTTCAGTCAGGAGATCTGTTTATGTTCTATCAACATCAAGCAGGAGGCTGACAGAACAAACTTGACATCTTTTAGTCAATTCCCTACTAGTTTATACATAGGCGACCTCTGTGTATTTCATTGCCAATGTCAATCAGGTTCATGGCCATTTCTTATAGCCCTATACCCCCTCCAACTGGACCTTAAGGGGGTTTTGTTGGGACTTGAGATGACAAATGACTCGAGATTCTAGTTCCAAATTTAGCATTGTTGAGCTGGCTATCGTATGATTTTGTTTACATCTAGGGCCACCTACAGGAGATGGATCCGAAGGGTCCAAACAAAAATCTTCACATGTTCAGGAATCCAAAAGATTCCTTCTTTTTAGCTTCCTAATCCCTACACCTCATAAAGGCTCCTCCAATCAATGAGTCACAAGGTCATTGGCAACAGAGAACAATGAATACCTCAATTGAGTGTTCAGTGAAAAATGATTTAGAAGATCTTGATTAAGAAGTCCAAGAAGATCTCAGAAAAATGTCCTGGACCGTCATATAAAAATGTAAAACGTTTTGTTTTTGATAGAATATTATCATAACACTCCTCTTTTCTAGCTGCTTTGACAGCTCCTTTTACTTACAGCTATAAACCCCATTTTTAACCTCAGCTTACAGTCTAGAGTAATAGTAATACAACAAGAATCTTATATCAATGTAAAAAGTGCTTAGTGGCAATTTAAATTCCATCTATCAAAATCAACATCATAAGTTTCCAGAGAACAACATTAATTTATTTATTAACTTGCAGCATTTGACATGCTACTGATTGAATATCCATTGACACATCAAAAGTCTTAATTATTGTGTCATAATTTTTTTGTAAGATTTAATTTTATTGGCAGCTAGGCCAAATACTTTCTGGAAGTCTAGTCACTAAAATGGACATGAATGATTCATCAAATAATCATAATAGTGGCTAGATTTGAGCCTCTCCTTGGAAGCCTAAAATATCAAAGTTAGTTAAGAATTGGGATCCATTACCAAAATTTAATATATTACTAAGATAAGAAATTATTAGAAGAAACATAATCTGGTTAAATACTAATAATAAGACCTTTTTGATGTGATCTAGGTTAATGGTAGAGCTAGTGAGGAGAACTCCTTAATAGAATCTCTACCAAATTTGAAGACCTCAATAAACTGCAAATATCTTTCTTGCTAGTAGTTGTAAGCCAATACATGATAGCATCCACCTTGCTCTGTGCAATGGCAAATCCATTCTTGGATTCAACATATCCCAGAAACTTGGTCTCCACCTGCAAGAACTCATACTTTGAAAGCTTAGACTGAAGATTGTATTAGAAAATCTCAAAGATTACTTTTGAATGTCATAAGTGTTCTTGATAAAATTTGTTATAAACCAGAATGTTGTCCAAGTAAGCCATGAGAACAAGCTCTTTACCCGCCCAGCACTGAATTGATCATCTGCTGAACGGGTATAGGTGCATATTATAGTTCAAATGGCATGAAAAGGTACTCAAATAGCCTAAACCACGTCTTGAAAGATGTTTTATATTCACTAATCTCCCAAATCCAAATATGAATAAATGCATACCTCAAGTCCACCTTTGATAATGTATGAGCCCCAGATTGTTTATTACTCAAGTATTCAGCATCAGGTAATAAATATTGGTTCTTAACATTTTTTCCACTAATTTCTGATAGTTTACATAAGGACGCAAACCCCCATCATTTTTTATCACAAATAATGTGTTATAGTGTTTAAGGGGAATGAGATACCCATATGATGCACTTCTCCTTCATATTATACATATACTAGCGCAATGCCACCTGGATCCATTGCTTGCAGTTATACATTGATCTATGAGTAAGCTGCTTCTCTTAGCTAATTAAATTTTATTCTCAAAAGAAATTTGGGCTGGAATTTAATTCACCTCTTCCTCATAAACATTGAGGACCAGGCCTGAAGGTATGATTGAATGAGCCCTTTACAGGGCTTCAATGAATGTTCATAAATTTCTACCTCAGACAACTTTTGAGTCATCTTATTTTTTACCACCCATCCTTAGTGTTTCTCTCCTACCTCAACTATGATAGGGTTCTATCCATTACCCTGTAGAATTTCTAAATGTCCAAAACCAAAGGAACCCAAGGATTATAGGCCGTGGTGTGCTCTTTAGGACTTAAAATTTAGCCTTAATTCTTAGATAACCAATTTCTATATTTATAAGATGGACACAATGAAAGCACTAAACTGTTACCCATTTCTCAGAGTTACTCTTGGTGCCATAATCCCAATGACCACTCCCAATAGTTGTACCAACTCTTTTGACACTTAGTTTCCAGGAGGCTCCATTATCCAACAAGCTTTTAGTTTTTAGTCTATTCTTCATAATAGAAAAAAGTAAAATGAAATGAGACTGAGATGCATTTGTATTTTAGAGACAACAAAATTTGATTTTTATTACTTAGAGCAATACATTTCCAAATGTCCAGTATTATGAAAAAGTAATATAATACTTCCTTAAGTGGCTCCAATATTTTCTTTAATTATGGCAGGTACTCATCTCTGGAAGGAGATATTGTCATCCAGAAGTTACCTTAACACTAAATTCGCAGTAAATCTAAGCAACACTTGCAAAGTCAACATAATGGAGTGGGGTTAGATCAACTCACCCAGGCAAACTCCTAGCCCCATGACAAAATATAGCGCTCCCATTTCATTATTTAGCTTTATCTTCTGGAATATACCAAATAACTTATAAGTATTTTCCTAAACGGTTTAATCTTCCTACAAGAGTTCCAACATGACAATCCATGTCTATAATTGGTATCTGTGGGGGTTGCTGCAGCTAAAATATGGCTTCTGAACTCCTCATAGTCAACAAACAGATTATCATCTTTCTCCAGATCTATATTAAATTATATTAGAATGTCTCCAGTACAATGTGAACCAAATGTATTTACTTTTTGTAAATTATCTGAATAAAATTGGCATGAGCTTATATGCGCCCCAACAGTATAAGTACTTCTCACACTTCTTACAATGCCACCTTCCTGGCTGGAGAACTGTGGGATAATTTTTGGGCGTGTGGTTTTCCACAATCACCATCTGTACTTAAATTGGTCCAATTTTTCTGTTGAACATGTTTCATTATGTTTTTTTCAGAGAAAACCCAAACCACCAGTACTTAATAATCCTTCATCATAAAGGTGAATCTCTATAAAAAGCACAATCACAGTGGGGTGGTTTAGAAAATGGTGCAATTAATTTTTAGGGACAGGAACTTCCTTTGCACAGTTGAGATGGTAAGACATCTTGCTAAATTGGAGTTAAAGGTCAACTAGAAATTTAAAATAGTATATACCATTTGAGTCCAGCAGTGAAGATTGTTTATCAAGCCTAGAGAAGGAATGATTGATACAAGAATTTCATTCTTGTTAGGGTTATTGTCACATCAGTGTTAGCGCGTGATTTTATTGTAGTATGAGGATCAGGTAAGTATGATTATGCAACTATGATTTTAGGTTCTTACATTTCTGCAGTTAGAGGGTAGGGCATGGTGGTGTGGGTCTCAAGATGAAATTCTGTGAATGATTATCTGTGTTTTATGTTGTAGCATGTACAATTATATATGGTTAATAAAGTAAAGAGAATTTGCATCCATCTAAGGCTTTAGTATCTGAAAAGTATCATAAATGGTCACCTAGGGTTAGATATTTCTTAAAGTTCACCAGAAACTGCTCTTAATTAACTTTTCTTGTAGTGGTGGCATAATCACAGTCAGGACCTGCTCTCAAAAGTATATTCATAACTGAAACATATATATAGGGCTTGATACTACTTTATAATTTTCCTATTTATGCCATAGAACATTATAGACTAGTGACTGATACCTTGGATCTGATGAATAATTTCTAAAAAATCTTGTATTATTCTCATGTGAGGCTTTTGTCATGCTTTGATAATTTATCTTGTACAAAGAAATTCTTTACTATATCTTTTTCTCAACTCCTGCAAAAGTCAGCCATATTTCTTAGATATGTATACTTTTTTATAGTATTATATCATGAACCAGAAAAGTTTTTGACACATCTCAAGATTTTATATGGTTAATCATCCAAGAGCAAATGCTCTTTATAAATAAAAGTTTTTATATTAAAACTCTTTTTAACTGTTACCTTTGATTTAAATAAATATATCTGATACCAGTTATATCAATAGTTCTATCTCTAATTTCTATAGATCTAAGTTTTATTTAACTGTGGCAAGCCGACCAGGTAACAGGCATTACTGAAAGAAAGAAACGACATGAAACCTGAACAGGGTCAACTCTGTCAAAGAAAGTTTTTCCACCTCCGGATTGGGACTCAAATTTTTCTGGTTACGTCATAGGTAAGGTTTTCGTGTTATTAGACCTACTAACCGCCAATAGCTTCCTTTGGCTGGCACCCTGATCGATGTGCAAAGGGTGGGAATTGAACCTGCAACCTTCAGGTTGGTAGCTGTACATCCTTACCGACTCGCCTTCCACACCCCTTCTATAGATCTAAGTTTATTTCTTAATTTTTAATATAAATATTAGTAAATACTGATCAATATATAATTACATTTGACTTTGATCCCAAAATCACTTTTTTAACTATACTATAGCTAACTTTAGTTACTTTACAATCTTAAATATTTTATAGCAAAGTGTCTTATATCTATACTCCTATCCTAACCTGTCATTTATCACTAAATGAAGTTTTTATTGTTAGATATCTTGATATTTATGGCCCCAATCTTTATAGACACTTTATTGATACTTACCTAAGATACTATGGATGATATTAAAGTTATTATCTTTACATTAAGGCTATTACCCATAGCCCTTGCCAAAAATTAGCTTTAGTTGTAGTCTAAAGTATCAGAAAAAAATAATAAAGCTCACATTTCCATATCCCTTTCTTGTAATCTTTAGGGCCAACCTTTCAACTATATCATTCCAAGTACACCTTTAGGTCTATGATGGGTCACAAAAATATAGTTTTTCTTTGAAGAAGGGTGACCTTACCCTTCTTAGAAATGATTGTTGGGTTACTGAATTCCCCTTATGGCCTTAGCTCTCCTTCTAACCTTTCTATCACTTCTTTTTGGAGATTATGTATTTAATCTATATCTGGAGATGATCAATTCCGGGGTCACCATCTGGGTCCAGAAAACCAAAAGTACCATGATCAAAAATTAATCTTCATCTGGTTTGATCTAATGCAAATTAGCTCAAGTATATTCAAATCTGACTTTCCAAATCACAATTTGTTTCCTTGAATTGCCCAGACTAACTCAAAAGAAAATTTATACAGCTCTCATACTATAAAGAGCCTGTGTGGCACAAATTTATCTCTAATACGAACCATTTCTAATCCACCAGGGTAGTCAAAATTTACATAACCTATGTACAATAGCTTTGTTGCACTCATATTACCTTAACCATTTAAACACTTGTTTGCATCACCCTACATATTAGAAAGTCAAATAAATAAATTTGTTAATCTGAGCCAACCATCTGAAAATATCCTAGGAGCTTGGGCCTTTTCACCTAATGAGCATTTGTTTGTCATGCCTTAGCCTAGAATCACCATATATGTCATGACTTGAGGATAACATGATAATGGGGACAAACACCAAGGATAAATCTGCATGTCAGGAGGCCAAGAGGATGAAGCTGGCAGGCCTCCCTGACCTCAAACACACCTTGGACTAACGCTGGGTTAAGGCGAGGTATGCCCAGGTTGGTCCTGGGGATGTGAGAGAAGTTTGGCTTTGTATTACAGCATGTGCGTTAAAATGACGGTTTAATTCAATTTCTTGGTGAACGGAATCTGTGAGCTATTTAGTTTTTGAAATTTCCAGCTTGGGTCAGCCATGCCTACAATCAATGACCTGAGTTCTTTTGATTACCAAGTATAGTCTACTGCCCAATGGAAGCATGGCATATTGGTGCACTTTGGCTTAGCACCACTTCCATTGATTGATTATTCCCCTGAATTTCCTTAAAATTGTTTCATAAGACCCATCTCTCTTATTGGTCAACTTTCCTTATAATAAAGAGCCCTTCATTAGTCTACATTATATATATTTTATCTTGGATGAACCTGTATGCAGATCTCTTTGAAGAGGTCTCACACAACATTAGATATTTAATTTAAACAATTGTAACTCTCTCTGCTCATGTACCGCTGGGCCGCCCAGGTTCCCTCCAACCTAGGCCACCTATGCACTCCCGCTCAGAGCACTGTTTGGGTATGGACCTCCCTTTGGGGTTCATTCCAGCCTTGTTGTTAGTTTAGGTTTTGTTCTTATATCTATTGTTAACCACCCTCGCCCTAAGTTACTACAGCTCAAGCACCCTCTGCTGAGCTCTACTAACTTCACTACTAATGACTAA
Organism: Massospora cicadina; assembly: GCA_022478985.1. NCBI lineage: Eukaryota > Fungi > Entomophthoromycota > Entomophthoromycetes > Entomophthorales > Entomophthoraceae > Massospora > Massospora cicadina. Next base: position 42,372 of record JAKSZP010004083.1, on the reverse strand, counting down.
TTTTCTGGTGTTGGGTCTGTGCACCGTGCACCAGCCCGCTGGGGACAGGAGAGATATAGATACTCTCCTTACATTAGTTGACTAACCCCTTTACTTTTTTAGCACTAGTGGTGCCCAACCCAAAAGGGGGAGCCGCCACGCATCTTTATTTGCAAATGGGCCTAAAAAAGGGATTATCATAGATTAAAAAATTCCTAATATAGCCCCTAGGTTATCAGCCTAGCAAGCCATATCAGATGATGAGGAAGCTTTGGGTAAACTTTTGTCCAGCGCCCACTTTAGCTGGCGGACCATGGCGGACAACATTGGGGTAGGGGCATCAGCGACATGAGGCATAAGGAGGTATAGTTGTGGGTTTTCCTCATTAATGAGGCTGGCGGCATCCATCGCCTCAACATATTGAGCAAGTTGATGCTCAGTAAAAGTGATGAGAGCAGGCACACAAGTAACTGACTTGATGCGCCGTTGAGTTTGGGGATAATTGGGGTCAAAAGGAGAGGTTTTCGCTGCATCAATGCAAGCGTGGCTTGCACCAAAATGTGAGCTCCTCAATTTCATATTTAGCATCCTCATCGAAATCAGATGGGAAATTTTGGATAGTAATACCCTCAACTAGGGGTTCCATCACCCCATGGAGATGCTGGCGGAGGAGGGTGTTGGCAGGGGCAGCTGCGGCTTCCACTGCCATTTGATTGATATTTTTATAATTTGGAAAGCCGCTTTTAGAGCGAAAATGGTGGGGGCACAAATCGGGAGGATCAATAAAAAACTCCTCCAATGCGAAATCCAGCTTCCATTGTATGGCCAGTCGCTATCATCAATCCAATTGAGACACTCAAATGGATTAAGCTTGGCGACCAACCTCTTTACTTTATGTTCAAAAACTTTTTCTTTGTGGGATTTTCTTGAAGTGCAAACTGGGTATGCCAGCTGTTGGTCATGGCCACAGTGAGGCTCACCACTGTTTTCTCTTTTTCCCAAGGGTTGGAGCATCTTGGCATCATTTTTGCCCGCTCAAATTGGAAAGTTCTCACCCTTCTTACCTGTATCCAGTGGATACATTCGCTTTGCAATCTGAGAGTCATGATTCCTCAACTTTCCACCAAATTACACAAAATCAACACAATCAAATTGGTTTTTCCTTGGCACCATTTTTGGATGGTGCAAAGGGATCATCAATGAAGGGCCTGGTGGTGATGGCCCTGGACAATGGTGCACAAACTGCCACTAAAATGGGTATGGTGTCATTTTTAGCCCAAAATATGTTTTATAATGACGTTTCCATATATACAACTGAGCCATATATCTTCTCTTATTACTCAGATATGGACTCCATTTCAGTGTATAAAATTACTCCAGATAACCCACGCTTTACCACAACCATTTTCTGTAGAACACAGGAGGTGGAAATGAACTACATTTAAAATATGAAAATGTTTATGCAGGTGCTGAAGATATGGTGGGATATGTGACCTCATTAGTAAGATGGACAACTATCCCTATCCATTCTTTAATGCAGAAACGTACCCTAAAGTGTGTTTACACTTAAAGGAGATTTTGTGGTGAAGTGTTGGCGTTGTCTGCTATAAATAAAGATCATTTGGGATATTTTTTGTTAACTGCTACCCTTTCATCCCTTTAGGTAAAATTAGCACTACTATCTTGGTACTTACTGGAGCCTCTGAGAATTTTATTGACCAGGACCTAGCCAAATACATTGAGCTTAGTTACTTGCCAGGTGGTATGGTTAGGGGAGGGGCTTCTCAAGGTCTTCCCCCCTGAAGATATAAGGGTTAGTGGATTATCAAGTGGGCAAGTATCTTTTGACAGACCGTTTCCAAGTGATCAAAAACTTTTATACCCCATTATTTTGGGAGTAGAATAGCGGCGAAAGTTTGACGTCAGGACCAACTTGAGAAATAATACCCTATTCTTAACATTATAGAATGATCGCACATTAATTGTTCCATTGTCTGAGGCTAATTTTCAGGGTGATTCGCCCCACTGGCCCAATATCCACACTCTCAGTCTCGCTCCATTGTTGAGGCCCTCACTGGAGCAGCCTTTACCTTCCTTTTTGGAGGGTCTGGAATCTTTGTTTGATGCGGCTTTAGTCAATAAATTATCTGCTCATTCAGAGTATGAATGCGAGTTTAAGCTCACTGTTGATCTGGTGCATATATATTCCCCAATTTGCCCTTTGACCATAAGGGATAAAGAAGAATTAGATGTGTGGGTTAAGGAGCAATTAGCCAAAGGCGCTATTTTTCAGCGTACCTCCCAGTATGCTCCCCACTTCTCTTCGTGGAGAAAGATGATGGTACTTTATGCCCATGCGTAGATTATGGGAACCTAAACAATGTCACTCTACCAGATTTACATACCATTTCTTTTTATTCCCAGATTGCATGCTATGTGGAGAAGGAGTAAGTCTTCTCCAAACTGGATTTCCTAAATGAATTTAATCAGATTCATATTAAGTTTGGCCAGGAGTGGCTAACCGCATTCCATACCAGAAAAGGGTTTTACAATTTTGGGTCATGTCATCTGGGCTTAAGAATGCCCCTGCCATCTTTCAACGCCGTATTGATGCAGCTTTGGTGGGACCTGCTGGGGTATGCACGGTTGCCTACATGGATGATATTCTGGTGTTTTCCACTGATCATGAGTCCCATGCAGTACACCTTCAGAAAGTTGTGGAGCGGTTAAAGGCAGCTTACCTTACGCTGAAGATCAGTAAGTGTGAATTTTTAAATCCCAGGTCACCTTTCTGGGCAACTTTATGTTTGAACAAGGACAAATGATAACTCTAGACAAGGAGAAGGCGATTTGTGAGTGGCCCACCCCAACTTCAGTCAAGGAATTGAGGAGTTTTTGGAGACGTGTACGTTTTTCAAGAAGTTCACTCCAAATCTTTCTGAGGTGGTGGCACCATTGTATAAGGCGATTGGGGCTAAAGTGCTCCAGTGGTCCCCGTTTTGGAGAATGCTTTCCAAACAGTAAAGTGCACCCTGTTGTCCACGTCCATCCTTCGCCATGTAGATCCTGAAAAGGAGTTCATTGTGTCTACTGATGCAACCAACTTCGCCATAGCGGCTGCCTTATTACAAGTTGTGAAGATTGAATAGAGCATCTGGTGGGATATTTTTCTAGGCAGATGTCTCTGCCTGAGTTAAACTACGCCATTTATGACAAATAGTTATTAGCAGTGGTGGAGGCGTTGAATTAATGGCGTCATCACCTGCATGGCTCTTCCCAACCTTTCCGTTTATGTACAGATCACCATGCCTTACTGTATTACTGCACATCTCATGTCTTGACCCCAAGGCAAACATGCTGGCATGAGACCTGGCACAAATTGTATTTTCTTATGAGTTTATTAAGGGCAAGGAGAATGGTTCAGCAGATGCTTTGAGCTGCAACCCTGCATTAGCTCCCAATCCAAATGAGGTAGAGGTGCATAATACCCAGTTGATGATTCCACCCAGTAAGATTGTGTCTCAACCTTCTCCCTTGGCCAACGGGCCAGCGCTTGCTCCTCTTGAAAATGTGGAGGACTATGGTATGTTCAGAAAGGTAGTCCCTTTTCAGCCGTTATCAGCTGAATATACTATGGTCCTTTCTAAGAGCGCACTAAATCAGGAGGATATAACCAGGTATTATCACGTAAAGGATGAGATGGTGTGGTTTCAGGGCGCCTATGGGTTCCCGCTGGACCACTTTGCCTGAAAATCATCCAGGACCATAATGATGGAATCACCGTTGGTCATCCTAGGAAGGCGAAGTCTCTGGAGCTAATTTGCCGCACATACAATTTGAAGGGCTTGCCCGCTCAGGTGGGCAGGTATTGTAAAGAGTGCCTGATCTGCAATCAAATAAAACTAAATCAACAACCGCTAAGGGTGTTGTTGGTACCAGTCAAAAAGGCTGAAGGGCCTTGGACTTCCGTATCAGTGGATTTCATTGTGTAATTATCTGTTTCTAATGGTTATGATGCCATCATGATAGTGGTGGACACTTTACAAAGTTCGCCAACTTTATCCCTTGCAGAACCACAGTAACTGCGGCTGAGATGGTTAGGCTTTTCATCACTCATGTGTTTGCGCTACACGGGGTCCCCTCAAGAAATTATTAGTGGTTGGGGACCCAAGTTTACCTCTGTCTTCTGGGAAGTGTTGTGTAAGACTCTTCAGGTTCGCCCCTGCCATTCAACTGCCTATCACCCCCAATTATATGGGTAGACCAAACAAGTGAACCAGTGCTTGGAACAGTTTCTGCTATGTTATACTTTCCTCAGATTGTTGGACATTTGCCCTATCAGCTACAAGGTAAGCATGTTGTGGGTTCAAATTAACTGAGAAGGGGAAATGCCAGACATTTACTAGTCTGCAATAATAATATCGATTTTTTAATAATGATAATGAGAAAATCTGCCAAAAGACCCTAGCAGATTCTCGGTGGAACCCTTCTAATTAGGGTAAAACTAGTTTGAATACCTCATGGGCAGTTAACATAAATTTTAGCAGTCAGATTACTCTGACTTCACAGTAGACTATGGGGCGTCCATCAGAGGGATCTCCCCCAGCCCCTACCAGTCCCATTCCAGCACCTACACGGGGACCACCCCCTTTTATAGGCGTGGCCGGGGTCCCCCAATGTGAAATATTTTTCAAGCAAGCTGATTGGCTCAGATATTAAATTGTTACCCCACATTTATGTCTTGCCCCAAAAGAATCCCCCATTTGTTGCTCAACCTAAATAAAGCGAGTTTTCTGATCTTTGATATGCTAACTTCCCATATTTCCTTTTTTGGACTAGTCTAAGCTATTCCAAACTTATTATTGAATTCCCTCAAACCTCAATATAGCTAAATACCAAATGATCTGAGATCGAGAGGGACGTTTTTTCCCTTATCCCGCTCTAGCTTAATAAAACTTTAAAAACCCTAATTTCCTAAGTTTTGAAGTTTAGAGTAATTTTTATTAAAATCGTGATAACAGCCCACAGTGTTGGATTCTGGTGAAAGAAGCACCAAGCGAGCATATTCAGCACCTAAAATCCAACAAGTGGTGCTTGCTACCTGGGGCACCTGTATACCATCAAAAATGACTTCTATTCTGAAAATCAAGGCTAGCTGCAATAGAGAACCAACTAGCCAGTGCTTTGGATCGCCTCAAAAGGCTTGAGCAGCATTCTCCCCAAGGCCCATATGGCCCTCCTCTTTTATTGTTAAACTTCCATTCAGGGACAAGTTCACACCTGGTGAAGGCAGTATCGCCTCCTTCCTGTATGTTTATGAAGTTGCGATAAAAGGAGCGACTGATCTTCAAAAAACCAAGTTTATCCTTCCTTGCTTGAGTTGGATGGCTCAAGAAATCATGGTTCCTAAAATGGCCACACTTACCACCTGGGCGGAGGTTAAACAAGCGCCAATTGACGAGTTTAGTTCCATGCTAAGTTTACAACGGTTAAAACAAGCCTTTATGTGCCTTAGCATGCAAAAGAGAGAATCGATCCCCTCATTTGTTGAGCGGTTCTATAGCAAAGCTCAACCTCTGCTACTGGCCAAACTGCTTCTGTTAGATGATGCTATTGCTGCTATAGTGGCTAGCTTGGCGTCATATCCCTCTTTAGCCATGCAATTCTCCACAATTAAGCATAACTTTTAAATGGTACGGGATATCAAAAAGGCTATACTAGCAGTTGATTACTTTTATGAACCTGAACCTCTGCAAAAAGCTCCAAAGCGATAGTCAACACTGACCCCTATAGCCTCTTCTATGGATGTATCCCTATGAAATCCAGCTTCTGCAGCACTGCAGTGACAAATTACTCCTCCCCCAAATGAGGATAGCCAGGAAATATTGGCGGTTATGGGGCAGCGCTCTACTCTAGCTTTTAGGTTCAAAATTTCAGAAAGTGAAGTCAGTTATCACTTTTCCAGGTCCCTCTCTTACCAGTGGTCTACTAAGGCGAGTAATGCATCGCACCCACCTAAAATTGCTGCCTCACTCCCCCGCAGCCTCAACTCAGGCTGCCTCTAGTTCAAAACCTGCCGTTATGAGTCAGCCCAAGCTGATCACTCCAAAGGCAAAAGTTAAAGCCACTACACTCTCAACGTCTCCCCAAAATTTGGTACAGCCACGATGCTCCCTTCAAAAGTTGAAAGGGTAGGTAAAAGTGACAAAGCCCTCCCCTGTGAGAAAATTAAGCTGGTTTCTCCGCCCCTCTTAGTAACTCATGAGGTTCATTGAAAATCCCTCTGATGACGAGTCTGAGGGGGGGTGGTGAAGACGCAGGCTATTATGTTTTTAAGAGCCCCAATGGAAGTGCAGGTTCTGGATAGGTTGAGGCCAGAAAGAATTAATATTGCCATAATACCACGCCAAACCTAACTTCAAAAAGTTGTTGAGATTTTTAGAGGTGATCAATACTGCTAGTGATGTGGACCAACTTATTGGGACAGTGATATGATCCACCCAGCAGGTTCATATACTCCAATATATCAAAGACAACTACCCTGCGATGGCTCAACGCCTTGCTTCCACTCTCCGTTTGAAGGAGGTCCTTGCCCTCCCCCTACTTTTATTAACACCATAACCAAGGTAGATTTTTTTATAAATACAGTGTGCATTCTAGCCATCCTTGATACGGGTGCTCCAGTGAATGTGGTCTCTTCAAAGCTCATCAAGAAAATTAAGTTGGCGCCTGACCTGGATTATTCCCAAGAGTTTGTAACTGTAGGGCCTAACATTACTCGAGCTATTAGAGCCTACTCTTCTCTACCCATATGTATTGGGAAGCTCCTACTGGCTGCCCCCGCTGTAGCATTAACCAACAACGCATATGACCTACTCATTGGCACACAATTCATGATTGAGTATGAGGGAATTATTAATATGAAACAGGGTTTTCTTTCTATTATAAATTATGAGGTTCCCCTAGTCTTTACAAACGATGAGCCTAAGAAGAAGGAATATACATGTGTAGTTGAGTAGCCTTCTTCCGCCTCACCCTACTTATACCACTTCGGACAGAAATACAAAAAAGCTGCCTGACTATGTGGATGGTTCAGAGGGCATTTTATTGTAGCGTCAGAGGAGGTAGTCGTCAAAGCGGGTGAACAAAAGGTGATAGACACCAAAATTACTATGCAAATCCCCCGCAACTGTCTTCTGCACTTAACAAGCGTTGATGGAATAATCCCTTTGGAACCTCAGGTGTTGCCAGGTATCCTAGACCCTGCATACCAGCGACCTATCAATCTTCGCTGGGAAATCTCACTAACAAGGACATGGTTGTAAAGAAGCATCAGGAGATTGGAAAAGCCCTGTTGCTTCCCATCAAAGACATCCACAAAGTCCATTATATTGGGTCTATGCTAGATATGGGACTACCCACAGACCAAATGATATGCGCATTGCCCAACGTTCAGATTTCAATGAGTTAACTCTCACTGAATTTAATAAAGTTCATTCCTTACTGGAGTCATATAGTGACATATTCTCCAAATCAAATACTGACTATGGGCATATGAAGGGCTGGTTTCACACCATTGATGTTAGTGATGTCAAGCATATTTGATACAAGCCTTATTAGAAATCAAAAATTGAGGAGCTCCAGATGAGGACGGAGCTTTAACAATTACTGGACGCGGGGCTACTGGTGCCTTCTCAAAGTCCCTGGTCATCTCCACTATTACTCATTAAAAAGAAGAATGGTGTACAGCGATTATTTATGGATTACCACAAGCTGAATAACCTCACTAAGAAGGACAACTACCCAATCCCAAGAATTTATGGTGCACTGGCCCAACTTTCTGGGTCCAAGTTCTTTTCCGCCATGGACTTGACTAGCAGATACTAACAAATGGACCTCTCTCCGCAAGACCAGGAAAAGTGTGCGCTTATCTGCAGTGAAGGTCTTTTCCAACCTACCTGACTACCACGAGGGTTGTGCAATGTGCCCGCATCTTTCCAGCGAGCCATGGACCTTATCTTACAGGATCTGAAGCTTAGTTGCGTAATTTTATATCTAGACAATATTACCATCTTCTCCATTTTTCCATGAGCATCTTTCTCATTTAAAGGAAGTGTTCTAATGCTTACGGGTCTCTCACATTAAGCTGAAGCCCTTCAAATGTACATTCTTTAAGAAGAAGTTGGATTTCCTGTGCCACGCCATCTCCTCAGATGGGATCCAGCCTCTCAAAGATAAGGTTGAGGTGATATCCAAGATGCCTGCTCCCAAAACCCTCTACGATATTCAGGTGTTTTTGGGCATGATGGGGTACTACCATCAATTCATCCCCAAATTCGCTCATCTCAGTGAGCCCCTTGTACGACTTTTAACTAAAAACACCCCTTTCCATTGGGGAGCAGAACAACAAGCTGCTTTTGAAGCGTTAAAAAAGCTGCTGCAGCAACGTCCTATCCTGCTACACCCTGATTATAGTAAACCCTTTATGCTATTTACTGATGCTCTGACTACTCAGTTGGAGCTATCTTGGCTCAACTGGATGAGCATGGGGATTGATCACCCCATTTCATATTTCAGCAAGATGCTCTCTAAGGATAAACGCAACTATAGCGTCACTTAGAAGAAATTCTTTGCCGTTTTTCTTGCTGTTAAACATTACCGCCCTTCTTATATGGGACCTCATTTAAAGTGGTCACTGATCATGTCTCTTTAAAGTGGTTACAAAATATGAAGGATCCCACTCGGCGGCTGACATGCTGGGCATTGAAGCTCCAGCACTATGATATGACCATTGTACACTGAGCTGGGACAAGCCACATTAATGTCAATGGGTTGACTCAGCTGCCCATTCTTCACTTAGATAATAGTAAAGAAGAGCGGCTCCATGATCTTCTAATGACCCCTGGTGCTTGGGAGGATGAGGACGAACCAGTCCATAAGATGCTAGCTCAACGTTCACATAACACGAAGGTGGATAATGGACATCTATACAAGAAAGTAGGGGTGAACTGGTTACCCTTTTTCTGACCCACAAAGCAAGTACCTGTCATTATGGAGTCTCATTCCCTCTTAGAGCACAGTGGAGTGCGAAAAAACCTATGAATGGGTAAAAGAGCGCTACTATTGGGAGGGAATCATGGAGACCATCGTTGAAGACTTTGATTCCTGTTTACCATGTAAAAAACAATCCAAATTCAAAAAAGAATCAATATCAGCCTACCACCCCTCAACAGCCTTTCCACACATAATAAGTCTCGATGTGGTTGGCCCTCAACCCCAAACTATGGGTGAAAACCGATATATCTTGGTAGAAATTTATCACTTTACCAAATGGGTCGTGACTGTGGCTCTCCCAGATCAGACGGCAAAAGCCACGGCCACTTTCCTCCATCAGTATATCATTACCTGACACAGTTGCCCCCAAGTGTTGCTTTGTGATAATAGTAAAAACTTCACCTCTCGAGTAGTAAAGACTCTTGCAACATCCATGGGCGCGCAACAGCTCTTTTCTGCCTCCTACAATCCTTCAACCAATGGCACCGTGGAAAGAGCTAATGGGAATTTAGTTTCTATATTACGAAAAATGGCCACTTTGGATCCCCTTCACTGGGATCAGTACTTACCAAGTGCCCTCATGGCCTACCATATCAGTTACCTCCATATCCTTAAAATGTCTCCTTTCCGTGTGTTGTATGGATGGGAACCTGGGGTGCCAGCATTATTGGCAAAAGACATTTTCATTATTAAAATGGACCCTTAACAAGCCATGAGAAAGTTGGATCAGCATATCGTTCAGCTACAATCTGAGGCGATGGCCAACTTGGCCAAGACTGTCACAAAAGAGGGTCAAGCCACTAATGAGCTCCAGGCCCTCTTCCCTCCTTCCAAGTATCTGACTTGGCGTTTTTTACCACAATTGTATCACCCCTAGAAGGGAGAAACCCAGGTCTATTTTTGAAAGCCCTTTTGTAGTCACTTACAAGCGAGGAGAAGAGTACTCCATCAAATCCCTTGCTACCAGAGTTGCTATTAATCGAGCTCATGGCCAATTCCTGCGGCCCTATTCTCCCCCCCCCCCCCAACATTCTTGAAGGTGGCGATGTCAGACATCTGCCCTCTCAGCTACAAGATAAGAATGTTGTGGGTTTAAATCAACCAAGAAGGGGAAATATCAGACATTTACTAGTCTGCAATAATGATATTAATTTTAATAATAATGATATTGAGGAATTCTTCCAAAAGACCCTGACAGATTCTTGGTGTAACCCTGCTAATCAGGTTAACACTAGTTTGAATACCTCACGGGAAAATAACATAAAGTTTAGCAGTCAGATTACTCTGACTTTGCAGCAGACTAAGGGGCGTCCATTGGAGGGATCTCCCCCAGCCCCTACCATTCCCATTCCAGCACCTACACGGGGACCACCCCCTTTTATAGCGTGGCCAGGGTCCCCCAAGGTAAAATATTTTTCAAGCAAGAGGATTGGCTTGAATATATTAAGTTGTTACCCCATAGTTACGTCTTTCCCCAAAGAATCCCTCATTTGTTGTTCAGCCTATATGAAGTGAGTTTTCTGAGCTTTAATAGACTAACCTCCCATATTTCCTTTCAGACTAGTCTAAGCTATTCTAAACTTATTATTGAATTCCCTCAAACCTCGATACAGCTATATACTGAATGATCCAAGATTAAGAGGGACGTTTTTTACTTTATCCCACGCTAGCTTGATAAAGCTTTAAAAACCCTAATCTCCTAAGTTTTTGAAGTTTAAAGTAATTTTATTAAAATCGTGGTAACAGCCCCCATTGTTGGATTTTGGTGAAATAAGCACCAAGTGAGCATATTCAGCACCTAAAATCCAACACAGATCATTCAGATTTGGTTTCTCACCTTCAATATGGCCCAGTTTAGCTATAACAACACGTTACATGCATCTATCAGTTGTTCCCCATTTTTTGCCAACCATGGGTTTAACCCTACCTTCAACATGGAGCCCAGTTTCGGATCAAAAATTGAAGCAGTGGTGGACTTTGCTAAGACTATCAAGAAAGTACACCAGGGGTCTCCACAAGTTTGGAGGCGGCAATGCAAGTTTATAATGAGAACGCTGATGGAAAAAGACAAGTGAGTCCTTCATACAAAGAAGGGGATCTCATGATTCTTAATGCTCAAAACATCCCTATTAAGCAACCATGCAAAAAACTGGGTCTAAAGAGGATTGGTCCTTACCGTGTAGTTAGAAAGGTGGGACATGCCTCATACCAGTTAAATCTTCCCTCTTCGTTTTGGATCTTTTCAGTCTTTCACAAGAGCAAATTTTTATTGTTTGAAGACCCCCACCAGAGACTCCTGAGACTTATCTCGTGGATGGGGCACCAGAGTGGGAAGTGGAAGAGATAGTAGCCTTCCCACCGAGTAAAGAGAAGGCTTGAGTATTTTGTATCCTGGAAGGGGCTCGATGCAGCTGAAAAAGTTGGGTACCAGTGAATGACTGCACACATGCCCAAGACCCAATTGACATTTTCCACAAGCATTTTCTCCAGGCCACTGGATCTCAGTCAAAGCAAACCGTTGCCACTATGAAGTTGATATGGCTCATAAGAACTTTTCCCTGGCACAAGTCCCTGGAGGGGGGGGATGGAGCCCCAATAGAATGAGAGGGTAATGCCATGGCTTGAGGATGACGTGATAATGGGGACAAACACCAAGTGTCAGACATTCTCCTTCTCAACTTAAGAAAAAGAATGTTGGAGGTATTAATGCTCCCAAATCTGCTACTATGATTGGCCCATCTCCTGTCCAATCATCAAATAATATTGTGGATATCGATGATATGAGTACCCATGGCAAAAAAGACCTTGGCGGATTCTTGGTGGAATCCTAGCTATCAGAGAAATATGGTTTATCACAAAATTGGCTTAAAAAGGTAATAACTAATAATAGGATTACTCTGACTTCTCAGCCAAATTCAGGGTGTTTGATACCACACAAGTCTGCCCACCGCCAAGGTGAGAAGATTTTACCCATTGATGATTGGATGCAAATTAACCAATCATTACCACTCAGATCTGAACCATCCCAAGGTGAGAAGATTTTACCCATCAATGATTGGGTACAAAGTAACAAATCATTACCACCCAAGTCTGACCATCGCTGAGGTGAAAAGATATTACTTGACAATGATAGGGTGCAATTTAACCAATCATTATCACCTGAGTCTGACCACCGCTGAGGTGCGAAGATTTTACTCAATGATGATAGGGTAAAAATTAACCAATCATTACCACACAAGTTTGACCATCACCGAGGTGTAAAGATTTTACTCACTGGTGATTGGATACAATTCATCAAATTGTTACCACACGGGTTAGTTTTGCCTCATAATATTTCTCTTCAATATGATAGGCCAAAAGCCTATATTTCCTAATTTAGATAACTCAGCTTTACATTCTTTTGCCTCAGATACCCATGGTCTCAAAATCTGAACTAGTTTAAATAGGAAAAACTAGTATTGTTAAAAGGACCTTTCCTGGTTTTGCCGCGCTTAAAACAATATAAAACATAAAAACTTGCGTAAAGCGTTATTTTATACTTTTATTAAAAAGTAAGATTCTCATTCTGAGAAAATATTTGTGGCATCCATCGGTGGATCCCACAAACTGGTGCTCGCTACAGGGGGCGAATCCTTGAATACTTCGATAAAGTATCAAGGCAATGGAGGCTGTCAACATGAGCAGCTCTCCTGAGTTACAATTAGTTGCTCTTGAGAAGCAACTAGCCAGCTCTTTCTCCCGTCTCAAAAAGTTAGAGCAATGGCCGTTCAAATTACCCATAAAGGATAGATACATCCTGGGTGAAGGGAGCATTGCTTCCTTTCTATACATTTATGAAGCTGCGATGGATGGCGCCACTGACAAACAGAAAGTTCAGTACATACTTCCCTGTTTAAGCAGCAAAGCCCAAGAGCTGATCGTTCCTCACCTGGATCCTCAGCACATCAGGCCAGATGTTAAGAAGGCCCTCTTGGCTGAATTTGGATCTGAGCAGAGCTTATACAGGGAAAAACAGGCTTTCATGCACCTTACCATGTATGAGGTTGAAACCCTCTTTAGTTTTGCTGAGCGATTCTATCTCACTGCTCAAAGGTTGGCTACGTCTAACCTGTTTACCCTGGATGACGCTATCGCCACCATATTAACAGGGTTAGCTTCACAACCCTCTTTCGCCAGGCATATCATATCAGTGAAACGCCACTTCACAACTTTCCATGATATAAAAGAGGCCTTGTTAGACGTCACCCATATTCCTTTAGATGAGCTGCGGCCTATTGAACCATTAGAAGTGAGGCCACCTGTGCCTATTCTCCCTGCAAAACCTGCTGCTTCAGTGCGACTTAAAACGGAAATCTCTCATACATGCAAAGCGGAGATCCCTACTGTGGTTTCCCCTTCAGCTCAGCTAATAGGTGCGCGCCCTAAGGGTATATCCTCCATAACTACTGGGGTTGAAAGAATGCCAGTTAAAGCGAAACTAATTACCCCACCTCTCGTGGCTGTCTCCCCCATTTCAATTACAACCTTGCCCATGGTTGAGAATACCCCTGAGGCCGACTCTGAGGGGGGTTACAATAATGTTGGGTACTACTTGTTGGGAGCTCCCGTGGAAGTGGAGGTCCCTGATCACCTAAATGCTGGAGGAGTTGATGAAGCCACCATACCTGAGGATACTTATCTCAGCCAAGTTCTAGGGGAGCCAATCATTATTGATACTGCCAGCGATGCAGTTAGGTGTTGTATCGCATTATTCGCCCTATCCAGCATGGCCATACCATGCAGTCCATCCAGGAAAATTACCCCAAGACCACATGCAAATTAACCTCCAATTTCCATCTTAAGGAGGTCTTAGCACTATCGCCCCCTTTTGGGGGGATACTTATGAAGGTCAAAGTGGTTATCCAAAAGGTTCAGGTGATGGCTATCTTAGATACAGGATCCCCGGTGAATGTAATCTCCTCCAAGTTGATGAAAAAGATCCAACTTGCACCTGACTTGGAGTACAACCAAGTCTTTGGAACCGCCAGTCCTAACAACACCCATGCACCGGGTGCTTACTCATCCCTTCCCATTCATATTGGGAAGCTTATTCTATCAGCCCCTGCAGTGGCTTTAGATAATAACGATTATGAGATGCTTATAGGTACTCAGTTTATGATTGAGTATGAAGGCATCATCAACATGAAGCAAGGGTCCCTATCTTTAATGAACTACAAAGTTCCATTAGTCTTATCCAACGAAGAACTCATCAAGATTGACTACACCTGCCTAGTTGAACACCCCTCTTCCGCTTTGCCTTCACATTATGTCACCTCCGGGTGCAACACTAAGAAATTACATAATTTAGTGGAGGCTAGCGATGGTATTCCGATTTTTGCGGCAGATGAGGTGGTGATTATGCCAGGTGAACAACGAGTGGGTGACACGAAAGTCACATCCCAAAACCCCTTTGATCTCTTAAGTGAGGCTGACTTCAAAGGAAAAGTTCAGGCTCCCAAAGTACAGCCTAGAAAAGAGAAGTCTACCTCTAAGCCCATAGAGGCAGCCGTTTCTTGTCCCAAGGCTCAAGAGAATCGCTCTTCCAAGGATGCTACCCCTCGTGAACCTTGGTCTAAACCTTTGCGCACTGAGGATGAAGAATCATATGCTGAAAAGTCTAGTCAAGCAAAAACAGTGACTAAAAAAGGCCAAGCTGCAAATAATCTCCAAGCTCCTCTACCTTCTTACCAAGTGTTAGATAGGGTTATATATTACCACAATTGCAATACTCCCTGAAGTGGCAAACTTAGATCAAACTGGGAGGGGCCATTTACCATCATGCATAAGATAGGAAATGAGTATACTATAAAGTCTTTGGTTACAAGAATTATCATAATCTGGGTACATGGCCGCTTCTTATGACCCTACACCCCTCCCTACATTCTTGAGGGGGGCAATGTCAGACATTCTCCTTCTCGACTTATGAAAAAGAATGTTGGAGGTATTAGTGCTCCCAAATCTGCTACTATGATTGGCCCATCTCCTGTCCAATCATCAAATAATATTGTGGATATTGATGATATGAGTACCCATGGCGAAAAGATCTTGGTGGAATCCTAGCTATCAGAGAAATACAGTTTATCACAAAAATTGGCTTTAAAGGTAATAACTAATAATAGGATTACTCTGACTTCTCGCCAAATTCAGGGTGTTTGATACCACATGAGTCTGTCCACCGCTGAGGTGAGAAGATTTTACCCGTTGATGATTGGATGCAAATTAACCAATCATTACCACTTGGATCTGAACCATCCTGAAGTGAGAAGATTTTACCCATCAACGATTGGGTATGAATTAACAAATCATTACCACCCAAGTCTGACCATCAACAAGGTGAAAAGATATTACTCGACGATGATAGGGTAAAAATTAACCAATCATTACCACACAAGTTTGACCATCACTGAAGTGAAAAGATTTTACTCACTGGTGATTGGATACAATTCATCAAATTGTTACCACACAGGTCAGTTTTGCCTCATAATATTTCTCTTTGATCTGATAGGCTGAAAGCCTATATTTCCTAATTTAGATAACTCAGCTTTACATTCTTTTGCCTCAAATACCCATGGTCTCAAATTCTGAACTAGTTTAAATAGGAAAAACTAGTATTGAGAAAAGGACATTTCCTGGTTTTGCCGCGCTTAAAACAATAAAAAACATAAAAACTTGAATAAAACGTTATTTTATACTTTTATTAAAAAGTAAGATTCTCATTCTGAGAAAATATTTGTGGCATCCATCAGTGGATCCCACACCAAGGATAAAGCTGCATGTCAGGAGGCCAAGAGGGTGAAGTTGGCAGGCCTCTCTGACCTCAAACATACCTTGGACCAACGCTGGGTTAAGGCGAGGTATGCCCAGGTTGGTCCTGGGGATGTGAGAGAATTTCAGCCCTGTATTACAGCAGGTGCGTTAAGATGAACTAGCTTTGTGATAAAAAATGACGGTTTAATTCAATTTCTTGGTGAATGGAGCCTCAAAACCTGTTTAGTTTTTGAAATTTCCAGCTTAGGTCAGCCATGCCTACAATCAATAACCTGAGTTCTTTTGATTACCAAGTATAGTCTACTGCCCAATGGAAGCATGGCATATTGGTGCACTTTGGCTTAGCACCACTTCCATTGATTGATTATTCCCCTGAATTTCCTTAAAATTGTTTTCTTAAGACCAATCTCTCTTATTGGCCAACTTTCCCATAATAAAGAACCCTTCATTAGTCTACATTATATATATTTTATCTTGGATGAACCTGTATGTAGATCTCTTTGAGGAGGTCTCACACAACATTAGATATTTAATTTAAACAATTGTAACTCTCTCTGCTCATGTACCGCTGGGCCGCCCAGGTTCCTACCAACCTAGGCCACCTATGCACTCCCGCTCAGAGCACTGTTTGGGTATGGACCTCCCTTTGGGTTTCATTCCAGCCTTGTTGTTAGTTTAGGCTTTGTTCTTATATCTATTGTTAACCACCCTCGCCCTAAGTTACTACAGCTCAAGCACCCTCTTCTGAGCTCTACTAACTTCACTTCTAGCGACTAATTCCCTGGTGTTGGGTCTGTGCACTGTGCACCACCCCGCTGGGAACAGGAAAGTTATAGACACTCTCCTTACAATATAACCAAGTTACACCTTGCAATCTATAAAAAGGTGACAGCCCCTCCTAGGCCTGCTGCTGGTTCAACCTATTATCTTCTTTCCCTTGTATACTTATTTATCATTGCTTGACCTTTTTTATTTTAGAGTCTGCCTTAGTTTGATCACTTTTCACAATCTGTGAACTACTTGGTTGTGAAACACCATTCTATCAACTATGATACCTATAATCATTAAATGGGTCCTTTTATCTGTTACTCATCAACAAAATTGGATGATGCCAATATTTCTTCAGTCCTTTGACCCATTTTACATGTCTACTACATTATAAGACTTACAAACTCTTCCAATCTAATAGAAGAAATGCAACTGTAGATCCCTAAGGTGTTGTTTTCCTCCCTGCCTCTCCTTACCTTGGGAGGTGCCCCTAAAAACCCTGCAGTATCACCATTACAACCATTTTTCTTAATATTAGGACATTTGATATGTTTTGAACTAATCACCTTCCTCACAAAATCATAGGAGTTAAATTTTTAATATCAATGAAAAACTGTGTCCTTGGCTTTCTAGGATATCTGTTAGGTCCTGACACCTAGAATGGATGTCAGCTTCTCTATAATAACTGCTCTATGATATTTCTTAACTTTCACTTATGACTAGATATAGGCTTTTTTGATAATATATCTTTATCAGTCATAGCTCTGTTTCTAAATACTACCTTTTTTCTACCATTTAAAGTAACAATTTGAAAATTTTAAAGAATTAATAATTTTTAAAGTTGAGACTTAGATGCCCAAAATTTTTTCAATAACTATAACAAAAATTAACTAGTTATTTAAGAATATAGAGGAGTGGTAGCATAGTGGGGTTGTTCCTGCTCCACTCTGGGTTGGGTTTTGATTGAAACAGGTTTGAAACAAGCACAGGATAAAAAAACTTGGTATGGTATATTTGTCCCATGGTCAACCCACCTCATTTACTTTTTTTCTTTTTTTATTTAAGAATCTAGGGGGGATACCCCAGTGGTAGAATATGGGCCCTCTACCACTGCCTCCCTGAGTTCAATCCCAGTCAATGAACTTTGGGTAGAGGACAATTATGACTGTGTTGGCGTTGTGCACCAATGCCTTGAACTGAGATAACAAATAGCAAAGGCAGTCCATGGAGTTCCTGCCCTATCATATGCCATGCATGGAGGTTTTCTGGGTTTATCCTCCTTTTCCATTCATTTGATTTCCCCTTAATTGGTGCAGTATTGTCCCCAGGTCAGCTCAGCTCAAATAAAATTTAAAATTTAAAGTATAATTTTTTTAATCTATATTCTTATAGTTAAGATTTTCATGACTATAACCTTTTCCTAATCTGTAACTTATGATTAGATATTTATATATCATATTACTTATATATCTAAAAAATCATGGCTCCGATATCTATAAACTCTCTTTTTAACTTAACCCTAACCTAAAGTGACTGTAGGTATTATTTAATAAATATACTGATCTTAGCTAAGGCTTCAAATCCCATAAACCTTTTATTAAATTCTTACCTAGCTCTATCTAAGTGTTTTTGAATATATCTATTATGCTTATAATAAATATTATACCTAATTTTTAAAACTCAACACCTTTCATTTTATTTATATAATATATAGAAATTTTGCCCCATGCTTTGCTATAGTTTTTACTAGTCAAGTTTACATAATATAATCTGATTCTTATCAATTTTAGCTTTTACAAGCGGAGTTACCCGGCGTTGCTCGGGTTTATTTATAAGCTCACACTGACATAGCCTATAGGCTGTGCTAGTGCTACTCTCGAGCCACTCGGACTAACAGCTCCGCTGTTGCCCTCGTGGCTGGTGAGCTGCTTATCCTAACTACTTAAGCTATTTAAAACTTAACTGCTTTTTGTTTAGTTTCGGTGAGCAATTTGGTGAACCATTCGATAATATCTGCCAATTCTCACCCGCTCGCCCAAATAGATTGAACTTATCAGACTCGATAGTTTCAGATTTAATAAATATTTGCCAATTCTCACCCACTCGCCCAAATAGATTGAACCTATAAGACTGGAAGGGTTCAGATGTCACGGTCAGTACGTCAGTCAGTGAATGTGTTTTATTAAGTAAGATATTGGTAGATGGCCATTGTAAGTTTAGGAATTAATTGGATCTATCGAACTAATTAAATAACTAATAAACCGTTCAACTGAAACTATTGAACTTAGATTAACCAAAATGCCTCTAAACCGCTTGCCAAAAACAAAGAATTTATCAAACAAACCAAAAATATCAAATCGCTAGCCAAAATGATGATGCAGAAATTACGCTGAAATAAAATTCCACTAATCAAACTAAAAATAAATTTGCTGAAATGACACTGAAACCAAATTCCACGCTTCATTTCTGATGAGACAGTCAGGAAACTTCTTTTTATGTATGTTATAGATTGCTTAACTCAGTGTACGCAGAAATCACTTTTTTGATCAATTTTGGAATAAAAAGATCGCTTTTTTAGTACTAGTGGGGCCCAACCCAAGTGAGGGCGTCCATGCGTTTTAAAAGATCTCTTTTTGAGTATTAGATTACTTGCTCCAAAATAGTAAATCAAAAAACCTGAGACTTCTAAAAAACGCAACGCTACTAGAACAAAGCTACAGGTTATGTATAAAAGCTTGAGCATTAGGAGTAGCGATTGATAACTATGATCATATTGAAATCTTTACGATTGTTAATCCAATTATCTTTTATCATTGGATGTGTAATTGGTACCAACAAACCCAGGTATTCTATATTTCGCTTAAGAGAGTTTCAAGATATTCATTTTGGTCCTAAAGGTGATATTGATGAAAAGCAGTTTAGTCATTTTTTCAAAGGAGGATTGCTTGCGTTTAGATCTCAGCAACTTCTACCAGCTCTCATGCCTTCATGTACCATATTCTACAGACTCAATTGGTGTAATATCAAAGTAGTCAATGACACTGCTTCAAGCGTTTATCGTAGATGTCCCTGTGAAAGTTACTGCAATACTGGTACTCATATGATCAGTATCCCTATAAAGGAAACAAATCCCATCAACTTTCCACGTTCTTTATTCTTAAGAATGGTTGCCCATCAAAGTCTAGAAAGCTTTGCTGACCTTAATACAGAGATTAATCCTCAGAAGTTTAGCACCATGGTATTTACACCTTTGGTGTATAATATTAAAGCGGAAATAGTGAAATATTATCCTGAAGTTGGTTTCAAGTGGCCCTGGCAAAGTCGTAACATCCTAAATATAACTTCACAGTTAAGTTTAACTTTTCCAATATCCATTAGGAAGCATAATCAACTTTATGCTGTTGGATTTACATCTATCAAGAATTGTGAAGGCAATTAAATGGATACAACAAAATTTCACCTATCTTTAAATCTTACCAAAGTATTTTTTGATAAAAATATGAAAATGGCTGAAGCATGATTAATTTATGATATCTCAATTTGATTTAACGTAGTTTCTTTTACCGCTCGAAGTCACTTTTGAGCGATTTTAAATTTAAGTTTTATTTATCCACAGCCATCTGCCCAAACCTATTCTTTGATGTCCTTGGCTCCACCACCTGCCACCCCAGTGTGGGGCAGCAGTGCACCCCCACCTAGCATTTTCCACCCCATGGGCAAGCACATTCAGATAGGTTCAAACAGCCCACCCACTGCTTCCAACCATTTTGTCCCCCCACAGGACTTAGCGCTCCACCTGGAGCATATCCACCCTTCTCACCCTATCCTCTCACCCTCCCTCACTCCACCATTCACTATTGCCTCAGAGTAGACTATGGGCATTTGTTCCCTTATGCTGATGAGGCAATTATTGACCTAGCCACTGCAGCCTTTGTGCCAGCTAGCTTTATAGACTTCCACCCTTTTAAGGGCTACTTTGATGTTGGGTTCCAATCTGAAAAGGATACTGAAGCAGCAGCACAAACTCCTCTAATTTATAAAAAAAACCCTATTACCACAACCTGCACTCACCTCCCTTCAGACACCACACTGGTGGTATCCTTTACAAATCTCCCATCCTACCTTCTATCCCAGGTTTTGTATGATCAGTTGGTTGTGGGGCTCATAGCTATGGCACTCAGCATAACCTCATCTTCACTATTCTATCTGGTGTGGAACACCTTGCTGCTCCTCATGCAACAGCCACTATCATACTATATCACCCTACCATAGCCCAACAAATCCCACCCCGCGCTAGTGTGGCTTCAGCACCTGATCATTTCTTTTGGGCTCAGATCAATAATGGTAGGCTGATTTGTTCCCTCTGCTTTGGCCTCAACCATGTAAAAAAAGTGTGCCCTCAGGCCAAGTCCACTGCTGCAGCTTCTGAGCCCCCTCTGGAGGTTCAGTATAGGGTGCTTTGCTGCCCCCTCCCACCCTCCAATCTCATTCAGTGGGCCCACATAGAAAATTAGCCCCCCAAAACCTCCAGCCTCACTCTCCCACCTAAATCTACCCCAGCCAATCAGAGCAATACTTGGACCACCATTGGCACCCAAGCAGCTGCCCATTCACCCAATCCCACCCACCCAAATTTGAATGCCACTATTCCAGTGAACCAAAATCCATGAGATCTATTGGCTAAAACTGACAAATCAGGTAATATCCTCATTAGTAAGCATACAGGTCAACCTCTCTGCTAAGGTGATTATAGTCAGGCAGAATTTTTCCTTCCTTACTTTGATGAAACCCCTACCTCTTGCCATTTTGCTCCTCTGCCCAATACAGCCCCCTTCCAAAGTGACCACCAGCTCACCTTAGCTGTGGTGGCCTCTCCTCAGTACCCGAAACTATGTACTGCAGTGGCCCAGTCAGTGGCTCAGCTCTAGCATGGCCTGCCCACCCTCTTCTTCCCCCCTGACTTCCCTGAATCTCCCTGCAGTGACATCTCAAAACTATTTGATGATACTGAAGTTGCTGTTATAAATGTTGCAACACTTACTTTATTCAACCCCTTAGCTAAAATCACCTGCCACAGTATCTCCCTTTTCACCCAACTTCCTGAATCCCACAAAGAAGCTGAAGTTCTCCTTACAGCTTTTATTGAAACACTTTCCTGTTATTATCTTGATGAGGAAGTGGAAAACTCCTACTATGCTGACCTCTACCCCCACTATGTGGATGCCCAACGCCCTGGCTCTCTGCTCTGATCTGGTACTGTAACCAATATCCCTTGAATGAGGTGGGTCTTTTTGAAAACCAACCCCCTGACCCCTCCTCACCCTCTGCCCATGGTGGGTTAGTGGTTTCTGCTTCCCACCTGGTTAGAAACTTTTTTTTTTTATTTCCCAACCCCCTGGTTAGAAACTTTCATTTCGTCATTTTGAGTGTTGTGATTTGGTACTGTCTGTCCCCTGGTCAGCGTACCTCTTTTTTTTTAGTACTAGATCTGGTCAGCGAACCTCAAATAAATTGAATTCAATTTAACATATTAATTTTTCACTTTTTATTACTTATGTTTAGTATCTGATTACTTATATTGTATCATATCATTATATGCATAAGCAATATTACCCGTGTTAACCATAAAAATATAATCATGTATGACTTTTTAATGCTATATGATTTACCTAAAAGCTTAAGTTAGTATAAGTTATACTCAATATAAATATTACTTATAATATTATAGCTTTATTTTACTATAATTATATATATATATTTGTAGATAAACAGCTGATTTTTTAGTATTACGTTATAAATAGGTAAAATTAATAAACTTCTAAAATAAATTTTTATTTTACCTAATTCAAAAAGAATAATTATTTTCTATAAAAAAACAATTTCTTTAAAAAAAGATTTGATTGCCTTCTAATTTAATTTCACACTCCAATATGTAGACAGTTAGAAAATAAGGTATACTTTTATTAACTAAAGAAGTCATAATAAAACTTATAAGATTGAAATTCCAGATAGCATAGATATTTTAAGTTATCTGATATAGCTTAAGTTTTATGGCTAGTTAAATAGTTAATTTATAAACTATATAGATGATTACTATAGTACCAGCTTTACCTTAAATAAACTATACTTTTTAGCTTAAGAGGGTGTTAGCATAGTGGGAAAGGCATCTTTTTTTGCACATTAACCCCACTTTTTGAGTTGCAAAAAGTGACTTGGTAAAAAGTTTAGATAAAAAGATTTTATTTCATGCCTATTGCCTTTATTTGAGTAATACTTGAAACTTTCAGATGCTCCAGTTACACATGAGAATCCCACCTGACTGAGATTAGATTATAAAATCACAAACCCAAAACAACAAGTCTATTATCAAAAAACCTACTCCACTGTATTGTTGATATAACTGGCTGGGGTGCATCCGCTGACTTTGGTGGTAAAATATTAGCAATGCTGCCTGAGTGTACCCTACTGACTTGGCCACCTTCTCTGCAATTGATGCAGAATAGGTTTGTTCTTATAAATTTGGGGGCTCATGACCATTAAAGGTCATCTAAGTCATTGGTGGATTGGGCAGCTGCTATGGCAGAATCCATGTTTCCCAACAATTGGAAAGTCCTTGGCAAAGCTAAGGTACCCATGCCCAACACCTCAAAAACTTCTGTCTCATTCCAGGGCTCCAGTACTGGGAACCTGCTACCTACAGGCCTGCCTGAACCTTCTGTTACTGTGGGTATGCCTGCCACCGATTCTCACAATCAGGGGTTCAATTACCCTAAGCTTAGTTACACTAGTTGAGTTTGATCAGCAGTTAGTCCTTTGAGTGCTAAAATTTAACAGTTATCTTTAACAAAGTTCAATTGCCTAATTTAATAATTCCTTATTAGATTGTAAACCTGGAAAGTTTTATTTACTTTAGGATATGGTTGGATTTGTTTAATCACCAAAATACATTGTGAAAAAATAAAAAGTGTCAGCACCAATCCCTGAAACTGCCAAGCTACCCAGAAGCACATCGCTGTACCACACAACGTTCCTGTAAAGTATATGCTGGCGCAGAAAGAAGTGCTTACCCATAGAGGCGTCTCCACCTGGGATATGTCACAGTGGGAAATGATGCAGTTTCCTTATGTGGCAGTGACTCAATGTATTTGAAACCATATCCCCTCATACAGCTACCACTTTGCTAGCATTTTCTCTGCTGGCACAGCAAAACAGTGGATTGAAACCTAGATCATAATTGAGTTGTTAATAGTATTAAATCATTGTGCATCTGCACTGAGCAAGCCCTCAAGTGGATGAAGCTGCAGTGGACCACCATTCAGTGGAAGCAGCTGTCTGGGAGGACCTAAAACCTGCCAATGCCAAGGCATGGTTGGACGCAGGCATTGCTTCTTTTAGCAATGGAGTTCAATAAAGCAGTTATCCCTTCTAAATGGCACCCTTGGTTAAAAGCTCTCATCTCTAATTAGTGGAACTGAATTCATATATCAAAAAGTTCCAATGCTGCCATTGCACTCAACATGGCGTGCCACAGTCTTTCAACTAAAGTTGCCCTCAAGTGGTATAATGTCACCTTTTTCTTCTGAGGAGGTGCTATCATGGAATATGGCCAGATTTCAGGATACAGAAGCCTTACACTAGTCATATATGCGCATCTCTCCTGCTATAGCCTTTTACTTGATGAAAGCAGGTTGGACAAAAGAAAAAGTCATTGAATGGGGGTCCTACTGGGAGTGGTTGCCATAATACCAATAAGCTATAGCACTATTGGGTTTAAACCCATTGGATGATGTAAAGACTCTGTGCTAACACCACTATAAAATACATCTGGGACTGGGAAAGTTTGGGAGTTATAAAAATTATATATGGAACCCTGTGTGTCCACTCCTTCTTGCTGGCTAAATGGAAGATCTGGCGTGACCACACCCCCTGGTCGCAGTAGAAGATTAGGACGTGGTGGGGTTTATCCCCTAAGGGTGCTGATTCTTGAATCAAGCATTATATCCCACCTAGGCAGCATCAGCCATGCACAGGTTATGAGCCCAAAACTCAGTAGGTCTTGGCTCAAAACTGGCATTGGGCTGTAACTAATTAGGATTGGAAAAAGTTTTTCCTGAACCTTCTCTTGCTACCCCCTATGCTGCAGAAGGCTTACCACTGCTAAAGCATTTCAATAAAGTGAGGCGGATGTATTTATATCAAGAAGCGCACCTATTTACCAATGCTGAGTGGAATAGTGTTACGGTTTAAGATTGGTTTCAGCATAGTGATATTTCTTTTGACAAGCTCCTCCAATATATGCATGCAGTATGTGACCCTGAGGCCTCATTAAACTGGTATCAGTTTGGCTTTTATTCTGAAAATGCATTGGAATGGCAAGCCATCAAATTTGGCGCAGCTATGGCCTGCATCATTTGTAAATGAGCATCCTTTTGCATCAAGTGCAAGCGTTGTTGTCCCATGGCTTTAGCCTAGATGAAGCCATCAGCTGGATCTTAAAATTGAAAACTCCACAAATGCACCAATTGATCCTGTGAAAGTAATAAATTATCTTGATCAGTGACTGCCCCTCACAATGAAAGAATGTGAAATGGCACTTGTTCACATATTGATTTTATTCATTTGTTTATAAGTGGCAGGTTTTATGACCAACAGGCACCCAAATCCTATCTTCAAAATGCAATTTGAATCCACTTTAATTGATTAGGGAGGAGTGGTCAAATCTGATTATTGTAAATTATCAGGAGCTCAACAGCTTACTGGTTGGTAACGATTTTGACATTCATTGGGTCCCAGAACGTGGGTACATCTTTATTTTGATCCTCACGGAACTTGACTGTAAGCGCTTAATAGAAGTGAAATCCAGTACAAGGATTCTACCTACACGCTGAACTCACCCATTATTCAAAGCATACCGCAAAATATGTGATTTTTATAGATTAGTGACAGACTTCACCTACAAATGGGTTCATGAGGTACTTTGTACTGGTTTATCATGATATGCTAAGGTCCATGAATTTTGGCAATTAAGCGTTAATTATATTGCTCAGTGCCTTCGCCCCATACTGTGAAAGCTCTGTATGAGCCTGCACCCTGGACGAAAACTAACAAAAATTGTCCTTCCTTGGTTTACCTATACTCTAGGCCTCCTAAAGATAATTTTCTATGGAACAAATGGACTTCAAAAGGTTTAATGCTTTTGTTTTCAAACATGCCACACAATGTCACAGTGCCATCATAAGAAAGACAAAACCCCATGATTACACATATGACCCAGTTAGTGGCATCACTAAGGTCAGGACCAAAGTAAGCCTTCGTCATACAGCTAAAGAGAGGTTTCCGCATAACTACTTGAGGGTACTGATATGAAGCGCCAGCAACAGGAGCTGGATGCAGCCCATAAAGAAGCGTGGGTGTGTGAGATGATTAAGTGTCCATCAGCACCAAATAAACTATTTATGAATCTGAACTCATAATCATATTGAATGGATGAAGAGCCATGCTTCAGGTTACATCAAAACCCCATCCCACCCATGTGGAGTGGGCGTAGAAGAAGGAAATCCATTGGCAGAAGGCGGGGGCAAAAACTCTCACAGAGACATAATAAAAAGAGGCTAAGAAATTGGCTCCTCTGGCTAAGCAGCTCCCTATTGGTACACCCAATCTGGCGGTTGGTCATAAAAAGGGGAGAAAATTTCATCCATTTTATTCCAAGCCAATGCCCCGAGGTCATTCAGCAATTTCTGACATCCCAAAGATTAGTTGGTGACTCCAGTCAATTCTGCCACTTACACAACCTCACTGCAGCATAAATCTCGGTTTGTTCTAAAGCCATCTCTTCAAGCAATTGACAAGGTGACTGGGATGGCGATGGAGTACCCAGTGCTTGGTATGGCCAGCAAAAAATCCTAGAGCAACCCACTGCACCTTTCATCCATCTCTGTCTCATCACCCAGCTGCGGCGCCATCAACTCTATAAACTCAACTTCAGTTCATCATTATGATGAACAATCTTAAAATTCCCATACCCATGGGTTAAGCAGCCATAAAAATTATTTTTTGTGACCATTAATTATAGGGGGATGGCTATCATATAAACATGGACAAAGAAAATGCATCATTTAAAAACCAATTATTATATTGACTAATGTTAATATCTGAAAACAGGCCCAAAGCCAGCGCAAAATGGTCACTTGATAAAATATAGACCCTATACATTACCCGTGGTCCCTGCAGACTAAGTGCCAGGCACTTTGGTTGGACCACGTGCAATCATAGTGATGAACAAAATATCAATTTGGAATTTGTGGATGAGACACATACTGGAAGAACTCTTGTGGCAATGGCTTATTACAAGCATACTAGTAAAACTCTCCATGTTATTGTGGTATATGCATCAACCAATCCCAAGAGAACTGATAATTCTGGCAACTCCTATTAGAAATGCAAACTAAAGCAACAGCTTTATTGCAGGTAACCTGAACAGTTGGACAACTGCGATCAGGGATATGTTCCCAACCTTCAGTTATTTTCCTAGTATGGCAGATGATATGCTTGCATACCTAGTGACATTGGGAATGTGCCTTATGATGGATAAAGAGGACAATACCCCCACGAATTTTACACAGTGAGATTATGATTTCCTTAATGAGCTATTACACAATTCCCAGATGGATTATGTCCTAGTCTCATCTGACCTCTAACAGTTTTTCAAACAGCAAGGTCCCCATTAATTCAGAAAGTGACCATATGGTCATTCAGGTGGCCAAAAATTTAAGTGTCACCCCACCACAGTGGAATTAGTAAATCTTACCTTCAATATTGTAAGAACCTCACTGGTGCCGCACATCTGAAAGTGGGTTCAATCAGGTTGTAGCGAACCTAGATCAGCATCCATTCCTTGATCCCCTTGACCAATGTATTAAAATTTAAGGATAAGCTTTTGAAGGATAGTGCCAAAAATGAGAACTTTAAACCTAAAAGCATACTGTGGCCGTCAACCAGCTGAAGGAGGCTCTGGAGAGCCTAAAGTGAAAGCATTGGGACAGCGAGGAATGGTGGTGTGATTATCAGAAGCCCATAATCAGTGCTAAGCGATCCTTCACAAATAGGACACTAAACGCTGGCAGAATATAAACTTCCATTTTTAAAGCCTGATAGAAACGCTGACTAAATTGAACTTAGCTAGTCTTAAGAATCAAGACCCAGGCCAAGCTCCACAAGGTAGAAACACCTGACGGCGTTCTTTTCAATGATCCCGCCACATTTAAGCGTGAAGTAGAGCATTTTTAAGGCCATCTTTTACATTTGGGCAAACTCAATATTATGGCAACAGAAACCCTCCTTGTCATGGCTAAACCAGTTCTCAAGGG
This sequence comes from Massospora cicadina, assembly GCA_022478985.1. NCBI lineage: Eukaryota > Fungi > Entomophthoromycota > Entomophthoromycetes > Entomophthorales > Entomophthoraceae > Massospora > Massospora cicadina. The sequence goes on along the minus strand of JAKSZP010004083.1, from coordinate 14,395 downwards.
TGCTCATCATTTGACAAGTATGATTTTTCTGCCATAATTATGGAAGCAGAGGTGAATCAAGAGCTTAAGTAAATACAAAAAGGTAAGGTCCCAGTCTTACCAACATGCGTTTAGAAATGATGAACGTAATACTTGACCAGTTGTCACTGGAACTTTCCCATTTTTTAATCGTTGCTTGTTGCAAAAGTGTCAAATTCCAAGTGGGGCATGGAACCTGTTTTGTGATTTTTTACAAAAAAGGTCCTCAGCGGTTTTTTCATAACTAGTGCCCAATTGCACTTTCAAACACAATTATCAGCTCCTTGCACAATTTTTTGAACTGTCTAGTGCATACCGCACCAAAGATCATCTGTAAATCCTAAAATCAGATTCATCAGGGGGTGTACTATCTGAAGTGTATCTGTTTAGTCCAAAATGTTTTTCAGGATGTGCGTAGGTCCAAAAATGACTATCCCAAGTTTTTGGACATAGATGAGATTTAAGAAAAGGGTAGATTGGACATTCCTGCAGGAGACATTGTATGCTATTGGGATCCCCCCACTTCTAGCCCCTGTATCAACACACAATACACAGGCCTTAAGGCTAGGATTATTGTATATAATGGGTTTATGGGTATAATTCTGATCAGGAAGGGCCTCCGCAAAAGTGATCCCAGTCCCCAAATTTATTTAACTTTGCATCAAATATAATGTTGGCAGCAGTGGAAGCACAGTTGTGGGACATCATTAACCACAGTCAGGCCTCAATGAGGATGCAAGCATTTGCAGATGACACAGCAGTGGTGAATAGTTTTGAGCATGAACTTCTAAGCATTGAGAACATTTTTACTCTTTTCCAAATGGCATCAAATGCAAAAGTTAGTAATGACAAGATGGTATTAGTTAAGATCAGGCAGCCCCACTTCCCCTCACCATTTGGTCTCACGCCTTGCCGCCAAAAAAGACATTTATTTATCTTGGTAGACTTTTTAATAAATTAAGACCACCAGTTGAGGCGATGGAACAAGCGGTGCTTTCCAGTATGTCAACCTGTAAGGCCTATTAAAGATATGCTCGCTAAATCTCAAGGGGAAGGTTAAAGCACTTAATGTTTTTATACTTTTGAAGCTCTGGTATCTGGCCCAATTTCTCCCATTAATCCTTTTCTTGGAAGGCAAAACCAATTTGCTCATCTGAACCTTCCTGTGGCTGAAAGCCACTTTGGTGCCTATTAAATTGGACCTTATGTTCAAACCCAAGCAAGAGGGGGACATGGGGCTTGCTCAACTTCAAAATTCATGACTGCCATATCTGGGCCAAGTCATTTCTCCAAACTTTACAGTTGCAAATGCGCTTCTTTGCTCTCACATGGGGCAATAACTGGGACCAGTACAAGGAGTCCCAGAACCTATCACGTCAATCTCTCTACAAGAGTACATGGTGCTTAACCCACAACTGCGTTCATGGTGTCAGAAATTCAACTTTGGGCTCTGCTAGTTGGCAGGCTAACCTGTATGAAGACTGGTCAGCCCTTGCCATTTTACCTTAGGCGTTGGGGCTAGCAGCGCCGGCTAACCCCTTGGCATGTCACCCATGCCATTTTGGGGATCCCCTAGCCAAAACTCCAACCAATGTAATAAATAATAAACTTATAAACAAATGTAGAATAGGCAACAGGAGATGTTTATTAAAAGGAAAGCGCCAGGTATCTATACTATTTACAAAAGGGCTACTGCACCCATTGCCAGCCTATTGGCTCTTCCACTGGTCCTTCCAGCCAACCACTTCTCTTCTTCTTCTACTTCTTCTTTTTTTACTTTATCTCTTCCCAGGCGTCGACCCTCTTGCTCCATCCTTCCCAATGTCCAAATTAGTTTTGGTTCATCCTCAGCCTTAAGTCGCCGGTGAACCATATAAATAATTAATCCAAATAATTGTCAAATTTGTATTTGACCTTCAAATTGATAATAATGCGCTGAAACAAATTTGGTCGCTCGCTTTGACTCAGAATATTTTGGCATCTTGCCAACATCTATTTTTATTAATTTTGATAATAATTGAGGCACTGAAACAACCTCAGACGCCTTGAACTCATAATTTTCAGATCCACCAACATTGGATAATCAGTACAGGCAGCGAACGTTTGAAGTGAATACATCAGCTTTCTGCCAGAAATCCCACAACTGACCACAAAGGCAGTTGGCATCAAACACTGATTCCGCTGACTGATACCAATTGGATCATCCTCAGCTATTAGTCGTCAGTGATCCTTCTACTAATTTGGGGCCACCAATTGGCCCCACTCAAACCTAAATACCAAACTTGGCGGAATACTATTTTTAGCTCAAACAAAATGGGGAGCAACTAGCCAGCAATCACATTAAATCACACGAAATTCAGTCAATAAACTATTCCGCCAGGATTGTCTATATCATTCCAAATAACGTTAAATTATTGTAGGATTCCATTTGGTTAGAATCATGACACATGGCATCAAAGCATTTATCAATAGCGATTATATAATTGGACCATGTAATTGGGCAGCTGGTCATTTTCAAAATTGCTTCAGGAGGAAGTTCAAATACACTAGGATTCTAAAGCCTAAGTTACAGCATTGACCGCTGCTCATTGTAGGATGAGTGGAACTGAATTGATAATGCATTTGATGACAAGGCTATTTGTATCTTGTACAACAACTTTACAATTGCCATCAGGGTACACTACTTAAAATCACCACTGAAACCACTCACACCAATCCTCAATGATTGGTGGAGGTGGACCAAGACACCAACTAGAATCTCAAGGAGTTAATCGCAGGTCTCAGCTGCAAGTTGGTAAGCTCCAATCAGCTTTTAAAAAATTGGTGGATTTTGCACCAAATGATAATAATGGGCATACACTGTGACCCATTGTACCCTTATAATGAATTCCTGGTGTGCGCTGAATCTGTGGCAGATATTGCCCACCGCCTTTTTGGGTGTAGTATTCTTAACAAGTATTGGCCAATTATGAGGTTATTGCTATCTATTGATCAGCCGCCACCAATGTTACATCCCTATTAATACTTATTTGTGAAGACACCCAAGAATCATATGATTTAGCTCTGAGCCTTCTTTTACTATTATTGTATTTAAGTTGTACACTCGCCAATTGTGGCCATAAATTGAGCACAAGAGCCTTTATTACATGTGAATGGTAAGGGAAATGATTCAGATTTACTCAGACTAACTCAAGCATATATCAAAATTTTCACGCCTTGTCCTCATATGTTCTGAGCCTCATTCTTGGATTTCATTCCTGACTCACTCCGCAAACATGATGAGACATTTTTTAGGATATAGATTTAATAGCGTAAAGGCTACCATTGCTAGAACCGTGGCTAGCAATGGCAATTGCTGACCAGGAATGGTTGGGGTGCTATCCAGCTAGAAGCATCCATTCCTGGGGGGTTTTCATAATCTGAACCCCATTACACCGATATTCTTGCCCTTATTTTGGTTTTTATTAAAATTTGATAAAGCTATGGTGCTTTTTTAAAGGAGGGTGCCTCAGTGGTAGATTAAAAACTCAATGACCGCTGCCTCCCAAGCTTGATGCTTATAGATGAACTTTGGGTAGAGGATAAATTTTTATGACTGTGTTGGTGTTGTGCTTAAATGCCCTGACCCAAGATAGCAAATAGCAAGGCGATTCATGGAGTTCCTGTCTTATTGAAACGCCATACATGGAGTTTTAACAGGATTTATTTTCCTTTCCCATTGATTCAATTTCCTCATTTATTGGTGCAGTATCATCCTCAAATCAACCCACCTGAAATACGTTTAAACTATTTTATTGATGCTCCCACATAATTCTTGATGAAGTGATCATGTGCAAAGACACAGGTCTGAATATGAGTCTTTTGCAATACTTTGTTTCTTCTCAACCTATTAATACCAAATAAAGTGGAAAAACTTTCATTGTATCTGCTGTAGTTGGATATTTATGTTTAGTAATATATCTGAAAACTGATAAGAGGTTTAAAATTTATATCTATTGTCATAAAAACAAAAACTCTAGTTTTAATTATGTCCATATATGCATGTTTTTGCACTTGCTTCATTCTGATTAGGGAATCTTTTGTTTTCTGTCATCTTTCTTTTTTTATAACTATAAATAAGCAGGTATAAACCTGATCATTTTCTACAAAAATTAAGTATTTCAATTAGAATTTATCTTTTTTAGTACTAGATGGTCCCAACCCAAGGGGGATTATAACTTATCTTTGACATCTTCACTTTCTGAATTTATCCCAACCACCCTTGCCAACAATAATAATTGAGTCAATTTTCAAGATGTGCCACTAAATTCTGATGACTGCAATGACAATTAATTGCAATATATGAAATGCTGTTAACACCTCAACTTGTAGTAGATGGAATTTTAATATCTTTATAACACTATAAAATATAAAATTTTTTAATAACTTTCTTTATGCTGATCCCCTGATAGATTGAAGAATTTTACAATTTGCATTTTAAAAAATATAAAAAATGGAAAATGTTTTGCTATTGATCACATTTCTTGTAAGCAGAATATCTGATTTATTATCAAAACTTCAGCAAATACTATTTCTTTTTACACTGCTATAACATATAAAAGTATTTGAGGTGGGTTGACCTTGGGACAAATATACCACACCGAGAATTTTTCTAGCCAGTACAGGTTTCGAACTCGAAACCTGCACTAGGGTGGAAGCAGTTTCACCTGCCAGGCTAACCACCCTGCTATAACATATAAAGTTATTGAAATCACTTCAATAAATTCTGATATTACCACAGACAAATTAAGATCCCTAAAAATTTATTTATCTGAAAAGTTAAACTATAAAAGATATAAAAGCACTATTAATGAGTGTTTCTCTTTTCTACAAAAGCTAGGATTTATAATTTGATAAAGAACTTCTGGTCCAAACTTTTGGTTCAGTTAAGAAACTGTTAACTTATAGGATTTTTAATTTGAAAAGCAGTTTATTTTATATCAACAAATTCTCCTCTGAAATTATTCAATATAGTTTGTATTAGAGATTATTTTAAAAACAACACCCTACATCTATGAAATTTGGTGTGTATGTGCAGATTGGGTGTATAATTGCTAAATAGGTATGGTGTTTTATATTTAAATTTACATATAAAAGCTGTAAAAAAGATGTAATTTGTATATATAAATTTTATACAAAAATAATTTCTTTCAAATAAAAATACCTACAAATACACAGAAATTTAGTATGAATATGCCTCTTGGGTGTTAGGTTTTACAAGCAGGTAAGGTTTTAAAATCCAAACTGTATCTTTAAAATTGTGAAGAGATTATGAATATATATTTAAGCCATTTGGCATCAACATATTTCTTAAAATACATAAGCTTGGAAGATGAAATCTATCTAGGTAGTTCAGTTTAAAATTTTAGTTCCATTATGAAACATTTATCTTAAGTTTGTTAATATGAAAAAGATCAGTTTTATGTTTATTTAATATACCTATTACAAAATAATTTTTATTTATAATTATAACTAGAAATTTATAAAAATAACGAGCATAAATTCATGAAATTTTATATTTTTATGTAGCTTAGGTGACAGTTTATCAAGTAGGGAGATATTTCTTAAATTCATTTTAGATGACAAGTATTTTAAGAAGAGAATTTTCTAAATAAAGATACTATTAAGGAATTAAATCTTTAGAAAAAACTATCTAAATATAAAATTTGGTATGCATATGCCTCTTTGGTTTTGAGTTCTTAAGTAGTTATTGTTTTAGAATTCTATTTGTAACTATAAATAGCAAAAAATCTGTGAATCTTTTAAATCCAAATGCCATCATCAAATCTCCTAAAACAAATAATCTTGGAATCAAAAACTTGGCACAGGAGTTCAATTCAAAATTTGTAGATAATAAGAAACCATTTGAACTTTTCTTTATAAATTGATACCTCTTTTGAGAAAGTTTTATAAAAATGTACCCACTCTAACTCACAGTGACACTGATCCACTGATGTCCTCAGCCCCACTTTGCTGCTCCCATGTAGGGGCAGCAGTGAAACTCCTCCAAACGCTTCTGCACTAAGGGCAAACACTTTCAGACTGCTCAGCCAGTCCACCCAAATCTTCAGGTCAGTTCTTTTTCCCAAAAGGCCTCACATTGCACCTTATACGCGTTAATCTAACTCATTCTCATCCCAATGGCCTCCCATGCTCATCCTCTTAGTTTTTCCTCCATGCTAATTATAGGTACTTGTTCCCATATGTAGACAAGGCAATTATCAAACTTACCTCTACCACCTTTGTGCTAGCAGTTATTTTTTACACTTTTAAGAGTTACTTTGAAATTGGGCTCTTCTCTAAGGAGTAGGAGGCTGTAGTTGCTAAAACCCACTTAGTTTTTAGAAACCCCTATACCAACAACTTGTATGCATCTCCCTACTGGTACCAAACAGGCGGTATCTTTTGCAGACCTTCCTTTATATCTTCTCCCCAGCTTTTATATGAGGCATTGATGCCATGACTTTCAGCCTATGGCACCATAATATCCAAAACTTCACCCTACCTAGTGTAGAGATTTTCTGCACTTTGCAACACTACAATACTAACCCCACTTCATCCCCATATTGCCCAATAATTCCCTGCATGATCTTCTTGCCATTATCCAGACCATTACTTTTGAGTTAGAGTGTACAACAATCAACAGATTTATCTTATTTGTTTTGTGTTAGATTATAACAAAAAATGTCACCAAACTGCTTACACTGGATCCACCTCCACTTATATGGCCACGCTGACAGCTTCTTAATGGGGTGTTTTTCTGCCACCTCCATCCCAGCCCAATCAATTAATGAATCAACACAAGCCTAATGACCCAGCCAAAAAATTCAGCCACCCTCAACCATATGAAAGTTTGTTAGCCCTTCAGTGTCAGTGTTGGGATTTTCCCTGGGTTAGGTGAAAGCCTTGTCCAGAAGATGGATCAATACCATCATTTGAAGGGCGTAAAACCCACACAACTTGATAGATTCAAAAATAGGGGTCAAATCTATACTATTAGCAAATACCAAATTTGGGGCTTTGTATAAATTACTCTAAATTCAAGGAAACGTTACATCCTCATTCCTTGAGACATGTGACCTGGTATATCACTTGACCTGGTCACAAGGGCGGCGAGATCCAAGTAAGGATCAGAAGAGTGAGTAATCCAGAAGGCTAGGAGAAACCCTACTTAGATGGGGCCACAACAATCCTTGAGGCACCGTGTCCCCACATACCCTATAAAAATCCCTGAATATTAGTCTAATAAAGTACTTTTTAGTCAATAGGATTTATTTTAACTTATTTTCATTAAGTTAAATTATTCTAATGATGGGAATCTCGTCCATTGTCATGTATGGAGCCACCCCTGTCCTCTCAGCTGAGCCTTGCCCCATGCAGTCAGCCTACTTGTTGAGTTCCCCAGTGTTAGCACCAGCAAGCGCATCTGGGGGAAATCCAATAGTCAGGTTTAATTTACAGTTTGCAGCCACACAATTTCCTATTCGCTCACCATCACCCACCCTTCTAATGTTGCCCTAATCTATAACAACTAGAATCCTTTGGCCCAATTAAAGGAGGTAACAGAATCAGGCAAACCTGTTTCTCCATCTGTTGATCCACCATTCAAACAATCCTAAATTTAGATTCTGATACAAAAACTCCCCATTACAACTATGACACTAAAACCAATGCAGAGTTTTTCAAAGTGATCACCAAATTGCATATGCAGTGATTTGCACCCCTACAAAACACTATCTCCAATTAGCTGTCAATGGATCTATCAAAGTGCTGGTGCAGGGAATACCAACTCCTGAATTTTATTCCAAATTTTCCCTCGCCAACAAGTCAAAATCCATAACCTGCATTTTAAGGCTCCACATATCTCCTCAGAGTAGCCACACAAGAAAAATTTACTACAAGGAAAAAACCTCCACACCATTATTGATGTCTTTGCTTCTTTTCAGGGCACCCACCTTCATGTTGAACAGGATCTCACTGAGTTTGCCAAAGCTGTCATGATATCTCAACTATACACAAAACCTCCAGAGCTTAACTCCCATTCCACTGATTCCCCACTCCTCTTCTTTCCACCTTGTTTACCAACTCTGTCCAGTTTCCTTAACTATCAAAGATCGCTCAATTCTCCTCTTCTTCCACTATGGCCATATAAACGGTTCTCTTATGTATCACCTGGTTGGCTGTGATTTTGTTTTGTTGTGTTTGTTTCAATCTGCCAATTTTGGGCGTTTTGGTTCATCTTGTTATTTTTTATTTTTAAGCGTTCAGTAATGTCAACACTCTGGTCAGCTTACTTCAAATAATAACTGTAAACTATTTATTTTTAGCATTATTTTTGAGTGCAAAAAGTCAATTCTAATTTTCATTAAGATTTACAAATTTAAAAAATCATAGTTTTAAAGTATAAAATTTTTTTAAAAACTCTTAAACCTGCACTAAATAGTTTGGTATTTATATGTGTTAGGATGAGGATTGTATTCCAACCATCCTATAAAAAATGTAATGCTACCATATACTTGGGTATAAAGATTTTTATAGTTGATTTAGATATTTTTTAAGGTTTAAAGCTTCTTAATTGATTTATATTATAAATATACTATGTAATAGCAACAAAAAATATTTTAAAAAAGATGGAGTTCAGTTTATTTTCCAAAGAAATAAAAGGGGGAATAAAGTACTAATGCTTCAGAGAAAATTGCTAAGGACTTCTGAGACAAGATCTAGACCTGATTCATTCTTCTGGATATCCATGGCATTCTACAATCTTTTCAAAGTAGAGATATTTGTTTAGATTAGGTTTGACCCTGAAAGGTGTAGATGTTGATCCTTTAGATCATGTTAAAACTTTAACATCAGAAGCAACTAAATTTCTATATTGGGATATGATCCCAACGATATGCATACTAGGTGTAGGATTATTGAGTAAGTGAAAGATTATATAACTAATTTATACTAATAGTTTTGCAAAAAGATTAAACACTATATAAAGGGAGGATACCCCAGTGGTAGAGTATGGACCCTCTACCACTGCCTCCTGAGTTTGATCCTGGTAATGGACTTTGGGTAGGGGATGATTTTGACTGTGTTGGTTTTGTGCGCCAATGCTCCGAACTGAGATAGCAAATAGCAAAGGCGGTCCATGGAGTTCCTGGCCTTTCATATGCCGTGCATGGAGGTTTTCTGGGTTTTATCCTCCTTTCCTATTTTCTTCACTTCCCTAATCAGTGTGGTATCGTCCCCAGGTCAGCCCACCTCAAATAAAAATTTATAAAAAATTAAACACTATATATATAAATCATAATAAAATTTTATCTAAGACAAAAATACAAACAGACATAAAATTTAGTATACATAGAAGCTTCTTTTACTGCTCAAAGTCACTTTTGAGCGATTTTATATTTAAGTTTTATTTATCCACAGCTGTCTGCCCAAACCTATTCTTGATGTCCTTGGCTCCACCGCCTGCCACCCCAGTGTGGGGCAGCAGTGCACCCCCACCTAGCATTTTTTGCCCCGCGGGCAAGCACGTTTGGATGGGCTCAAACAGCCTGCCCACTGCTTCCAGCCGTTTTGTCCCCCCACGGGACTTAGCGCTCCACCTGGCGCGCGTCCACCCTTCTCGCCCCCATCCTCTCGCCCTCCCTCGCTCTGCCATTCGCTATTGCCTCAGAGTGGACTATGAGCGTTTGTTCTCATATGCCAATAAGGAAATTATTGATCTAGCCACTGCAGCCTTTGCGCCAGCTGGCTTTATAGACTTCCGCCCTTTCAAGGGCTACTATGACGTTGGGTTCCAATCTGAGGAGGATACTGAAGTGGCAGCACAAACTCCTCTAATTTATAAAAAAAACCTCCATTCCCACAACCTGTGCTTGCCTCCCTTCAGATACCACGCTGGTGGTATCCTTTGCAAATCTCCCATCCCACCTTCCACCCCAGGTTTTGTATGATCAGTTGGTCGCGGGGCTCATGGCTTTGGCACTCAGCCCAACCTCATCTTTGCCATTCCATCTGGTGCAGAGCGCCTTGCTGCTCCTTGTGCAACAGCCACCATCATACCATATCACCCTACCATAGCCCAACAAATCCCACCCCGCGCTAGTGTGGCTGCAGCGCCTGATCATTTCTTTTGGGCTCAGGTCGATAATGGTAGGCAGATTTGTTCCCTCTGCTTTGGCCTTAACCATGCAAAAAAGTGTGCCCTCAGGCCAAGTCTACTGCTGCGGCTTCTGAGCCCCCCTCTGGAGGTTCAGTATGGGGCGCTTTGCTGCCCCCTCCCACCCTCCAATCTCGTTCAGTGGGCCCACATGGAAAATTAGCCCCCCCAAAACCTCCATCCTCACTCTCCCACCTAAATCTACCCCAGCCAATCAGAGCAATGCTTGGACCACCAATGGCACCCAAGCAGCTGCCCATTCACCCAATCTCACCCACCCAAATTCGAATGCCACTATTCCAGTGAACCAAAATCCATGAGATCTATTGGCTGAAACTGACGAATCAGATAATATCCTCATTAGTAAGCATACAGGTCAACCTCTACGCCAAGGCGATTATGGTTGGGCAGAATTTTTCCTTCCCAACTTTGATGAAACCCCTACCCCTCGCCATTTTGCTCCTCTTCCTAATACAGCCCCCTTCCAAAGTGACCACCAGCTCGCCTTAGCTGCGGTGGCCTCTCCTCAGTGCCCAAAACTACGCACCATGGTGGCCCAGTCAGTGGCTCAGCTCCAGCATGGCCTGCCCACCCTCTTCTTCCCCCCGACTTCCCTGAATCTCCCTGCAGTGACATCTCAAAACTATTTGATGATGCTGAAGTTGCTGTTATGAATGTCGCAACACTTGCTTCATTCAACCCCTCAGCCAAAATCACCTGCCACAGTATCTCCCTTTTCACCCAACTTCCTGAAGCCCACAAAGAAGCTTAAGTTCTCCTTGCAGCTTTTATTGAAACACTTTCCTGTCATTACCTTGATGAGGAAGAGGAAAACTCCTACTATGCTGACATCCACCCACACTATGTGGATGCCCAACGCCCTGGCTCTCTGCTCTGATCCAGTACTGTAACCAACATCCCATGATCAAGGTGGGTCTTTCTGAAAACCAACCCCCCAACCCCTCCTCACCCTCTGCCATGGTGGGTTAGCGGTTTCTGCTTCTCACCTGGTTAGTAGTTTTATTTTGTCATTTTGAGTGTTGTGATTTGGTACTGTCCATCCCCTGGTTGGCGTACCTCAAATAAATTGAAAATTTAGTATACATATGCTTATTAAATGTTAAGTTCATAAGTAGATAAGTTTTTAAAATACAATTTGTACCTATAAAATTGCAAAAAAAACTGTGAATCCATATATAAAAAGCAAATGTCATCTTTAATTTTATCTAAACTATATATGCTTGGGATTTTAATTTGTAAGGGAGTTTTGTTCAAAAAATTTGTAGTTCCATCAGAAACTGTTTATTTTAGGATTATTGTTATATGTGAAAATTACTCTTAAATTTAAACACCAAATTTTTATTATAAAAACAAAAATTTTAACATTACATCCAGAAAATTATTTTTAGCACTAATGGTGCCCAACCCAAACATGGGAGCCACCACGAATCTTGCATCTAGAAAATTATTTTAAAAACCAATTTACCTATACATATCTATATTTATAGTATGTATATGAACCTTGAGTGTACAAATATTGAGTAAGTAGGGGATTTTTAAATTTTTATCTTGTTTGTTTAATTAAGAAAATTAAAATTATTTAAAAAACTATATAAAATTTTACTTCTCTCAGATAATTATATCTACAAACACAAAATTTAGTATACATATGTCATTGGTTGTTGGGTTCTTAGTAGGTAAAGATTTTGAATAATCTGATTTGTAACTAATAAAATGCAATAAACTATACATAGATACAGATTCTAATTCTCAAAAAGTCTCTTAAACCACATAAGCAAAGAATTAAAGATTTTAGCTTGGAGAAACCTTTAGTTTATATGCACCTACTAAGAAACTTTTGATTAAACTATATATATTTTTATATATGCTATTAGTTCTATTAGGCTAATAGATGTTTTTATAAGATTTCAGATTTTGTCATGATAAATACTACGTCTCCCAACCTAAAATACTACATACCCATGTTTTAGGTATGTATATGTCCCTTGAGTGTTAAGTTCTTAGTTACATATGGTTTTCTGAATTCAATTTTTAACCACATATATATTTAAAAGATGTTAGAATTATTTTCAAGTAATCTATACCATATTTCCTAAACAAATAATCTTGAAAATTGAAATTTAACACAAAAATCATAATTCATAGGTACCTACTAAAAAAATAAAAATAGCAAAATTTTAAGGCGACAGGCTCCAAGATATTAAGTTAGATAGGGCTTTTCACCCCTTTAGAACAAAAGGGGCGTTACCACAAAGTCTCTTCCCCTCAGCCAACTTGATGATCTGAGGCATACTTTAGTTAATTATGGTAGCTGCAGCTCCTTTGTTTGTCCCACCCAACCCCAAAGCCAATTCCCAATTCAAAACACTTTGTTATATTTAGATCAGTTGAACACTATGTAGAGTAGTATAAAAGTTTTTTTGTGAAGTTAAAATTAATTTCAAAGAGAACGTTAACAACCCAAACTATTTCCCAAACAGAGTGCCCCTATGAGGGAATCCTTGCTTGTAAAAAATTAACAACTGAGGTAACCCCAAGTGAAAATTAATTTAAAAACTTTGCTTTATGGCCTAAATTAATCAAAAAGAAATCCAATGATATTTAAATGAGTCAATAGGTTTGGACAGCGCTGAAGCAAAATCTGATAGTCAAAAAAGGGATCAAACCCTTCTAAAGTAGTTCAATTAATCAGATTTGATTGTTCTCTATTAGTAAATTTGTCATTCATAAACACTTTTTGGATTATTTGGGAATAGCTATCATCTCTTTTGGACTTAGTTGATTTTCTAATCCACCTCCCCTCCTCCCAATCCCTAGAACCCTGCATCCTGCTAATTGTAGGGTGTTAGGTTACTTTTTATGTTATCATAAAATTTTACAAGTTATAGCCTCTAGCTATTATGATTATACTTAGATATTTAATATCTATTCTTATCAAAGATTAAAATCATGTTTAAAAGCTTCTAGTTAACTAATTTCAAGAGAAGCTAGGGTGGAGACATCTGTTCAAATGGTTATAAATGGTATTTTAACCAATGCTAAGAACACCACCACATACTTTAAATACTTCAAGGAATTCACAACTCCTGTTTTATTTACAGTGCTTCAACACCTACTGTTAGGGCGCCATCTAGTATCTTGAGGTTGATTGAGCACCCCTCTTAACTGAATAAGCATCTATTAGCACTATAATTTTATAATAGATTACTCACCACCCAGTCCGCAATGACAGAACTTTATAATGAGTTAAAACTTTGCTACCACCCTGAAGTCTACTCTACCTCTCCCATGGTGCTAAATTTAAATTTAAGCTTAAATTTAAATTTATATTTATATTTATATATGGACGCTGACCAGGGGATGGACGTTACCATTCAAAGCAATAAAGCCCAAAACAAACGGGCAACAAGACAAAATAAAATAAAACCTCCAACCAGGTAGGGAGTGGAGTGCCACTAGTCCACTATAGAAAAGGGGGAGGCAGAGTCAGGAAGCTCTTCTTCAGGTGAAGGCTTTGTATTAGATGCATATTGTCTGTAAAAGTGGCAAAAGCTGAGAGCAAGGGCGTTGGGCATTCTTCCATGGTGCTAAAAAATTCATAATTATTTAAGTCAGGATTCTCCCTTAATTGGGGGAAGCCCTGACTAGGGGTCACAATCCACCTATGGGTGGATGCTGGATTGGGCTTCCCATTAATTTGGGGTAAGCCCAATCCAAAGTATTGGGGATCAGCCCCAATAATTTATTAAAATCTAATAGTAAATTTGGCACCAGCGACTAATGCTGAGGATGCCAACCAAACCAATTGGGCTGTGGGGAATTACTGTCAGATGTGGAAACCCAATCAATTAACCCTTTCAGGCGCATCAGCGACTTATGCTGAGGATGCGCCCAATCCCTATGCATTAATTGTTTCCCTCAGCTTCAGCAATCAATGCTGAATCCACCCATTCCTGATCCATCAAGATTTTATAAATACCTCGAGGATCCTTTTTGTAAACTCATCGTTTCTCACCTATCTTTTTTTCCGTTTTTAGCTTTACTTTGGGCCAAGATGGCTTCTTAACTCGCTGGGGACTTTGGGGCCCTGTTAATAGGGATTGGGTTGGAGTTCTTCCCCCAAAGTCCTGACAATTCATATGTATCATTCTTGTTTTAAAA